>OX387716.1:12810000-13410000 GCA_947577245.1 Andrena bucephala | reverse complement strand
CTTTTTAATTAAATATTATTATATTTTTTACCATAAGGGTTTTGTGCCTACAGTTTACGGCTTCGCTAGAGTTTTCTGAGTTTTATGTTTCAAGTCTCATAACGATCCGTTAATATTTACTCAAGTTATCGCAATTTATGTTAAAAAAGATATTGACAATGGTCAAAGAAATTTTTTTTGTTTATAATTTTTATCTCGAATCCTAATGATTCGATAAAAAAAATTGTAAATAGAAAAAATGAGTGCCGTGATGAGCTCTAAACACTATATTTTTTAAAATTCAGTTTAACAAAATTTAATTTTCCAATTTTTCTTAGCGTTTGGACAATAATTTTTCGTATTTTCGAGCGCTGGTCCTCTTATTGCATCCGGGCCCTCATTATTCAACCATATGGTATACTATAACTTTCAAGGCCACGCAAGATTAGGAATGAAAGACATAAATAGTTTCATATTGTAGCACGCACGGCTCAGCCAGTCGAGCCGGTGCTGGGCGACGCAGCGTCACATTCAATTCATTTTCATGCGACCAATTTTAAAGTGTCCTTATTTTTTTCAAATGTGTAAATAGTGCCTTGCTAGTATAAAATTGCATTTGTTTAAAACAATTACAGCATAAATGGTCTAAACTTTGTTTTTTTTAAGTGATGTAGGATTTCTCCTGTTCTTGTTCCAATTCTTGGACGAATGGGACACGGAGTTAGAGGTCTTATAAAGAATTGAAGACCCGTTGATATTAAAATAAATCCGATTTAATATAAGTAGGCCAAAATGGTTGAAACAGATGTAATATACAGGGTGTTTCTCTACCTGTGGTCAATACTCTAAGGCAGGCCTGCCCCATCGGGTGCAAATACCTCCTGAATTTCTGGGACCCGGGTAACAGCCGAGCGCGGGACTGTTCCATTGCTACCCGTTGCGAAATTTGTGAGAGAACTGCATTAGTGTGCGTCCATGTAGAAGAGGTCTTCGGATCCAAGCAATAGACTCGTGGTACGAGCCTACATGGACAGCCGCACACTCATGCAGTTCTCCCGCAACCCATGCTGTGGTTAGCAACGTAACCAGTCCCGCGCTCGGCTGTTGCCCGGGTCCCAGAAATTCAGGAGGTATTTGCACCCGATGGGGCAGGCCTGCTCTAAGGGGTGATTATACCGGCAAAAATAAGATGAAAATCAAGAGTGACGAAATTGCGGTAAACGCTTCGTTTTCGAGAAAATTGACTTTGAATTTCACCTAAATACGCGTGCGTCGTAGGCGCTTGAGGGGCACGCGGAGGCGAGCGGAACGCGTCAGCTGTCCGTAGGACGTTCACCCTGTAGAATAAGAATAGGATCCGCAAGCACGCGACAGTCCTGCTGGACGACCGATACGCGCAACCCCTCGCCCCGCCTTCGTTCGTCTCACGCCACGCGACAATGCCGGCGCGCTTTTCGGTTGTTTTCCTGACGCGTCACGCGCTACGCCTCGACCAGCGCTCATCGGCATCTCACAGTGATATAATTTTTATTAGGTACTCTTACTTCCCTAGTGTAAGCACCCAAAAGCTCATTCTTATCTGTCTCTTAGTTCAACAATTATAATTTAATGAAAAAAGTCAATATTTACAATTTTGAAAAAATCCTTTGAAATACATATCATCATACATATTATATATCGCTAAAGACTACAACATATCCAAGTTTCACAAAAATCCCAAATGTTACTCCGAAAAGTGTCCGATTTCGCGTAGAATGACCCTGCTTGAAAGTTGAGAATACTGTAGAGAGAGAGTTGGTAATAATATAACTGAAATGGTACAACATTGTATGCGTTACACAGGACCACATAGGTATCTAATAAGTTATAACCTGAAGGAATACAAATACAGTATTGTCTCCGTATGTACTCGCTGGTCGGGACCGGCGTGGAACCCGTATCGCGACAGAGCCCTAATTCCGAGTGTTCGTTTCTCGCTTCTTTCTGGCCGAAGGGGGGAGCGAGATGGAACGCTTTGTGTGCGCGGCGGGCATGCGCGACAGGCGCGAGCGCTCAGATGGAATCGTGACTGCTCGACGCATGCGCGCGACGGTCAGATAGTCAGGCACAGCACGAGTCTTTTTTGCGACCTAGGCGAGCTGGCCAAATTCCGCCATTTATTATAATACATTTAATTGAGCTTCTTCATATCCTTACTCTTAATTCTTACTCGTAGTTTAAAACCGTTGCAGTACAATTTGTAGTATTTCAATTAAAAATTTATTTTCAACAATGCCAACAATGAAAAGACCATTTTGCGCCTCTTGTCAACCTTACGCCCTAGCAGTTGCCTAATTTTGCAGAATAACGTCATAAATAATCTCAAATGAATGTATTATAATAAATAGCGCAATTTGCCAACTTCGCCTAGGGTGCAAAAAAGACTTGAGCCGAGCCTGCGTCAACATTTTGCGAAGCGGTTCCCGTGCTCACCGTAAGTGCTTGCGACCATCGCGCACGCCCGTCGCGCACGCAAAGGACGGAGTGTCACGGCGCCCGAAAGACGGAGCGAGACAAAACATCAACACGTCGTCTGTCTCGTACCGTCCTGGCTCGCTTTCAGTGGCTCTCGCTCGCTCTCGTTCCATCTCGCTCTTGCCTTCGCCAGACAAGAGTGAGACAGAAGTGGTGGGGATAGCGACAAACCCGTACCGAATGCACCAAACCAACATTTTGTCCTTTTGCGCTTTCAGACATTAGTTTCCGAGATATTATAAAAAACTTTTAGTATTTCGGTAGACTTATTCCGAAATAACGCATTCGACTTTCCAACTTGTTCTGGATATTAGTATTGGACGGGGCAAATAGAACAAATAGCACAAAAATTTGCAGGTTCCACGAGGTTCCTGGATATCTAGAGCCTTTCGAATGAAAGTTATTGAAAAATTCCGTCATTTTTATGATTAAATTTTAATTCTGTTCGTTGGTAATTAAAATACTCATGGCTGATTTACTACTTATTTGTACCTCTGCAATCCATTATTCAAAATACTAACAATTTAAATCGCGATACAATTGAACACTTGTGATATATAGCTGATACAGAAGCATTCTAACAATCGGAGTTACTATGTATAAGCGGCCGACCCGCGCTTACCAAGCCGACTCGCCGAGCCGTCTGACTTCACCTGAAGACTGGCCTTTTCAATGAGACAATTTCGCTAAAGGTACACGTATGGGCGTACATATTGCGGTCAAAAATCCACAAAAGAAGAAGCAATGTGTACATACTTCGTATTCAACAAGTAACTACAGTGAGTGTAAAAAGTATTCGTACAGCGACTAATTTAAAGTAAAAATTTGTATATCCATGCGTGTAATAAATTTTAACGGAAAACAATGATTAATCAATATTCCTCGATGTTTGTAGAATAGATTTTGAATAAACAAAATTTTATTCCCTTTAACATTTACAAAGATATTAACAAAAACAGGAAAAACGAGCAGAAATGGACGCGCAAAAAGTATTCGTACAGTTCAATAAAGAATTAATAAACTATGGAAATAAACTAAATATTGAATGTTTTAATAATTTGTGGGATTGCCTTTTGATTTTATAATAGCTTCGAGGCTACTTGGTATGGAATTTACTAAGTTGGATGTTATAGCAGGCTGTATTTTACTCTACTCTTCTGGCAGAGTGGTTTTTAAACGTTCTTTAGATGTAATATTATGATTACGTATTTTTTTGTCCAAATAATCCCACAGATGATCTATGGGATTGATATGTGGTGATTATGGCGGCATTTTAAAATATTTTGGTGGGCTATATAAAACTCGATGAAATGTAGAGCTTCCATTTCAGCTGCACTCATATAGCCCCAGACAAATACAGAACCCCCCGCAGTATTTTATCATAGCTAATAATAAAATACCGTGCTAGTACTACTACTACTACATCTCAAACTGTGACTTCATACAAATCTGTACCATAAAACGTAACTTACCTTTCTAGACGTTTTTTATTTTTTCTGGACAAATGCTTTACAGATAGCATAGGGCGCTTCCTTTTTATATCACCCTTCGAATTGCGCTGGTTTCTTGCATCTGTGGCTTCATTCTTTGATTCCATGGCAATGGAATGATCACACACACTTATCAACACTACAGTAACGAACCACGCAGGAATGGAACAATTCACAAATTACGAATATTCCATATGTATCAATATCTGCGCAGTAAATAAAAACCCAATTGCTTTCTGCGTCTTCACTGTAGTGCAAACGGCAGAAAACTGATCCGCTGGCGTTGTTGCTGCATTAGTTACAGATGCTGAGAAGCAGAACAAAAGATAGTGGGAAAAGGACGGATATATATTCTCTCTTTCTCATTAGGATTGGTGTATGCTGCTACATTTACATAGAGTATGTTCTTCCAAGAATACTTTTTGGTGCAGAAATGTGCACAGGAAAGGATCACCTTTGCGCGGTTTGAACCTTTACGCGGGCCGAGATGTGTCGCTCGGTCCTTGGTGCAAGTGAAATACAAAATATTGAATGAGTGAGAATGACAATTTAGTCCCTGTCCAGCGGTTTCAGGACAGAATCGCAAGTTGTATAGTAGGATCGCCTACATTAGTGATGGTAATGGGTGCGTGAACCAACGCCGGCGTTTGTTTTCCGGCAACGCTGGCCCTTGAGGTTAGCAAAGGCTCGATTGTCAGAAATACAAGCGACTGCCGAACAGCAAAGATCGTAAGTACCTTCACTCTTACTACTCCTGTCTTTTTCACTATATATGCCGATTATTCTAAAAGTGGTCTAATAAGACTGTATTTAGATATATTCCGGGTAAAGTGTCATTATGTTCGAGAATCGGTAGTTCCGATCTCTACCACACCCCAACTCACCGCAGCACCTCCTGGATCGCGTGGTCAGTGTGCGGGGAAATTCTCAACGAGAACTCTCACGTGTACAGCACAACGTGCTTTCGCTCAACGCTCATTATTTTACCGAAGCGTGACTCACTCCGCGAGTGTATCAAATAAATACGAACATTGTACATTGCTCAACTCAAAAACTGCGGTTTACTTCGAGCATAACCTCCCCGGCAAACTCACGCTCATCGCGTTATCTCTTTCGCGAACATTCTGGTCCTTCGAGCCGGATCTGGTGTGTGAAGTTCAGTGCAGTGCTCACTTCGATCCTCTCATTCGCGACTCTCAGTGCTCACCATGGCGGACGAAGTGAATAACTCCTCCACGTCGAACGTCGAGTCGAGGTCGACTTCGCCAAATCCGTCAGGAACGCTCCAGGTTCCTCAGGACCAAGCGGCGCAAGCCTCCGGCAAGACGAGGTCCTCGTCGCCGTCAACGACGCCGGCACCGCTCATCATCAAAGCGCACTCACAGGCGTGTCGCTTCCAGACGCTGCAGGATTTGCAGTCTGAGGTCCCGGAGGATGTGGAGTCGACGACCCCCATCGAGGTGCAGTCGCTCCTCGACAGCGTCGAGGAGCTGCACACGGCGTTCCTGAAGGAGCACGCGCACCTAGAGGAGTTTTGGCCAGTGAAGTGCCTGGACCACGAGTATTTCGCGTCAGGCCTCCTAGTCCGCGAGACGAAGCTCGTCGCAACGCTCAGGCGCTCACTTCGTCGGCTCATCGCTCACCTCTCAACCGCAGCTCAACCCAGCACGTCAAGTGGAACGGCCACCACACCAACGAGCAGGGCAGCAAAGCTACCCGAGCTCGCCATCCCCAAGTTCTCGGGGAATTATGTAGACTGGCCTGCTTTCAGTGAGCTGTTTACGTCGCTCATCGTCAACGACACGCGGCTCATGGATATTGACAGGCTGTATTACCTGAGGGTCTCGCTCACAGGGGAGCCGTCTAGGCGAGTAAACGCGTTCCCACTCATGGGCTCATCGTTTCAGGCGTGCTGGGAATACATGGCCAAACGTTTCTCCAACAAACGACTGCTCATCAAGGAGCAGCTTGACAAGCTGCTCACGCTCACCCCCGTCACGACGCGGTCCGCGACCGCACTCAAGGATTTGGCTGCCACGGTCACGGAGGCCAATGAGACGTTGGTCGCCTTGAAGGCCGACCAGGACATGCACAACTGCCTAATGGTGCATGTCCTGACCAACAGCCCCGACAGGGTGACCCGAGAGGCTTGGGAGACCTCTCTCTCTAACTCTTCGGAGTGCCCTAGGTACAGGGATTTGTTGGCCTTCGTGGAGAAAAAGGGTGGGGCCCTGGAACAGATGGAGTCTTCGACGAAGAGGCCATCTGCACCTGCCGTCTCCACAACACGCTCAACTCAACGCAGATCAACGGCTCACCCTGCAACGCAGACCAAGCCAGCGGCTCAACCTTCAGCGAAGGCGCAGTCCACCCGGTACCCGTGTGACTGGTGCTCAGAGGACCACTTTGTAGTGGCGTGTCCAAAATTTAGAGAGACACCCATTACAGAGCGTCGCAGGTTCATCGTGGCCAGGAACCTGTGTAAGAACTGCTGTGGACGTCATCAGACGGAGGTGTGCAAGTCTGCCCACCGGTGCAAGCACTGTGGTGCAAAGCACCACACGATGCTGCACCCGCCTCAACCTGCAGCTGCTCAAAGCTCTGCTCACGCTCAACCGGTACCCAAAGCCGAAACCAGCTCAGCCGCTCCTGCCCCTCAACCTGAAGGGAAAAAAGCCGAAGGGGTCAACGACTTCTGAGGTGTTGGTGCAGTCGTCGGCTCATGCTCATCAAAATCGCTAAACTCACGCTCAACAGGTCAAACTCACTCATTTCTATATCACTCAGCAGCGGGTTGCCACGCTACCTCAAATACGCTCACCTTGTTAGCCACGGCTAACGCACAGCTCATCTCACCGGTGGCTTCGCTGCCAGTGAGGCTACTCATCGACTCAGGCTCAGAGCTCACCTTTATCAAGGAGGAGCTCATCACTCAACTTAACCTTCAACGAACCCGCTCATCCATCTCAATTATTGGCATCGGAGGCAACAAAACTACTCACACTCGAGGCGTCGTGTCAATCACTCTACGATCAAGCTACGACTCCTCAACTGTCTGCACTCAAGCTCATGTTCTGCGAACGCTCACCTCCAGTCTACCATCCGTTGAAGCGCCACGTCAAGAATGGCCACATCTCACCAGGTTAAGGTTAGCTGATCCAGACTTTCTAAAACCTAGGCCCATTGACATAATCATTGGCGCAGACTCATACGGAAGAATCATAATGCCTAACCTCATCAAGGGCGACCCTTCAATGCCAATTGCTCAGTTCTCAATCTTTGGGTGGCTCGTTCTTGGGCCCGTTAGAACATCTCAGTCTCAAGTCAGCTCGTCGCACACAGCTGCAGTAATGCAGCACAGCGACAAAACACTACAAGATCTACTGGCAAAATTCTGGATTCAAGAAGAGCTCCCGACAGATGCGCCCTCAAAGCTCACCCCTGAAGAACAAGAATGTGAGGATCACTTTCGAGCGACACACACTCGTGATTCTACAGGAAGGTACATCGTACGCATCCCTCTCAAGTTATCTCGAAGTCTATTAGGCAACTCCTATCAAACTGCTCATGCTTGCCTGAAGCGAACACTCAGCAAGCTCAAAAGAGACAGCGAGTATCACACGCTATACACAGGGTTCATGAAGGAATACGAGGACCTCCACCATATGGTAAGAGCCTCCTCTATCTCACCCAATACTCACTCTGTTTTCTATCTCCCACGTCACGGAGTACTCAAGCTCGACAGCCAGACTACGAAGTTGAGGGTCGTCTTCAATGGGTCAAGCCCAACCTCAACGGGGCACTCGATCAACGATCTCATGCACACAGGGGCGAACCTTCTACTCAACATCACGGATGTGCTGCTGTGGCTTCGCCAGCACAAGTACATTTTCGCCACTGACGTGACTAAGATGTACCGACAAGTCAAGGTTCACGAAGACGACCAGGACCTCCAGAGAGTACTGTGGATTGATGAGGACTCCAAGGAGGTGCCCTACAAACTCACCACAGTCACATATGGAACCAAGGCTGCGCCGTTCCTCGCTGTCAGAGCACTGCTGCAGTTGGTCGAAGACGAAGGACATCGCTTCCCACTGGCAGTACCTTCCTTCACCCATGCTAGATACGTCGACGACATATTTGGCGGCGCCGATACGGGTGAGACACTCATTACAATCGCTCAACAATTAAATGACCTGTGCAAGGCGGGCGGTTTTCCACTTGCCAAGTGGCAGACAACCTACTCTCCATTGCTTGACTCAATTTCTCACGAAGTGCGAGCTAGCAACTCGTACATTGCACTTGACGACTGCACTACCAAAATTCTCGGTTTACAATGGAATGCTCTCAACGACAGCTTTTCATTCTCAACAAAACCTCTCAGCAATTCAAGACTCACAAAACGTCTCATTCTCTCAGAAGTAGCCAAGATATTTGATCCACTCGGCTTCTTAGCTCCAGTCATAATTCGGGCAAAGGCGCTTTTGCAGGAATTGTGGCTGCACAAACTCGACTGGGATGACCCACTGCCTTCCCAAGTCACGACTCACTGGCTCACCATCAGAGAAGATCTAACAAGTCTGGCCAGACTCTCAATACCGAGGTGGTTCAACACCTTCTCCTACTCGACAGTGGAATTGCATGGATTCTCTGATGCGTCTCAGCTCGCCATGGCAGCGGTAATTTACATTATCGCGACCTCACCGTCCACAACTCACAAAGTGTCGACACTTGTATGCTCCAAAACCAAGGTAGCACCACTCAAGAAACTCACAATCCCGAGGCTCGAACTCACTGCAGCTTTAATGCTTGCAAGGCTCACGAAGTATGTTCAAGCTACTCTTCAGCTCAACATTGCTACAACGCATTTGTGGACGGATTCTCAAATCTCACTATCATGGATCAAATCTCATGCATCACGCTGGAAGGATTATGTGCGGAATCGTGTCTCCCAAATTCAAGAGCTCACCCCACACGCACATTGGAGACACGTTCCTGGAACAGCGAATCCAGCTGATTGTGCCTCTCGAGGCTTAACAACAACACAGCTTGAACACCACGAGCTTTGGTGGACGGGACCATCTTGGCTCACTCAACCCAGTGACTCATGGCCCTCTCAACCTACCTTGACGGACAGTCCATGCATGCTGGAAGCTCGTCCTGGGATCTCAAATCTTCTCAACATTCGACAATTCGAATATCACTGGGATCTCATTTACAGATACTCATCTCTCAACAAGCTCTTGCGTATCACCTCAGTTTGTTTCAGAATTCTCTCTCGACTCAGGAGGTCAACGAGTTCCTTGCCAGTCATCTCACAGTCGCCTGAGGATCTGGAGAGGGCCAGGATCTTCTGGATTAAAGCGACGCAGTCCCTCTACTTCACACACGAAATAAAGGCGCTCAGCTCCGGCACCAAGTTGCCATCTTCTCACACGTTCAATCGTCTCACGGCCTTTATCGACCAGGAAGGAGTGGTTAGGGTCGGAGGCCGACTCAACAACGCTCACATGGCATATGGAAGTAAGCATCCTGCAATTTTGCCTCGTCACTCACGTCTGTCCGATCTGATTATAGATCAAGCTCATAGAACAACTCTCCATGGAGGGACTCAGCTCACGCTCGCTCAAATCAGACAGACCTACTGGATCATCGGGGGTCGAGCTCCAGTGAAATCTCACATTCTGCGGTGTGTTGTGTGTGCTCGACAAAGGGGGATCCGTGCCCATCAACTGATGGGCCAACTACCTCTTTCACGAGTCACACCCACACGCCCATTCACCAGCACTGGACTGGACTATGCTGGTCCCATCACCTTACGGACGTGGAAAGGGCGAGGCGCCAAGACTCAAAAGGGATGGATCTGTGTATTCGTCTGTCTCACCACCTCAGCTGTGCATCTTGAGCTAGTCACCGACTACTCCACAGAAGGTTTCATCGCAACGTACAGGCGTTTCATCTCACGGAGAGGAATCCCTCACTCACTCTACTCAGATTGTGGCACCAACTTCATCGGAGCCGATGCCACGCTCAAGAGGATGTTTACTCAGGGCTCTCAAGATCACCAATCTCTCGCTCAGCTGTTAGTCAACGACAACACTCGCTGGTTTTTCAACCCCCCAGCTGCACCACACATGGGAGGCAAATGGGAGGCTATGGTGAAGTCCACCAAACACCATCTTCGGCGAACCGTGAGTGAAACAGCACTCACCTACGAAGAGTTCAGTACGCTCCTCACTCAGATCGAGGCTATGCTGAATTCACGTCCTCTTGAGCCCCTCAGCGACGATCCTGAAGACGTCGCAACGCTCACTCCTGCTCACTTCCTCATTGGACACCCGCTCTCAGCTCTACCGGAACCTTCTGTGGAGCGCTCATCCATCTCACCATCAGCGCGGTGGCAACTCATCCAACAGAAGACTCAACAATTCTGGACTCAATGGTCTGCCCATTATCTGCAAAGGCAGTTATCAATCTCGAAGTGGCATCACCCATCCAACGCCATCAAGGTCGGCTCCCTAGTGCTCATCACCGATGAGCGGTTTCCCCCGAGCAAGTGGCCACTTGCTCGGGTTCTCACTCTTCACCCAGGGAAGGATGGATTGACTAGGGTGGTGACGCTCAAGACCGCCACTACCACCTTGGTCAGGCCAATTGCCAAACTGGCCATTTTGAATGTTACAGATTCATCATCAACATCTTCTTCCAGCTGTTGAGGCCGGGAGCATGTTCGAGAATCGGTAGTTCCGATCTCTGCCACACCCCAACTCACCGCAGCACCTCCTGGACTGCGTAACGCCACGACCGATCCACGATCGATCTGCCAATCATCTGCGCCCCGCACGATCGATCTGCCAATCATCTGCGCTCCGCGACCGACGATCAGCCAATCAGCGCATCGCGTGACACTGTTTCAGCCGGTTGTAGAATACGCGTAGCCAATCACAATTTAACTCATCTATTGCTCAACCAATCAGATTTCCCCACGTCTGTGGATCTTGGAGAATGTTCGAGACGACCCGTACCGGAAGTCTGATTGTCCAACGGTTTGCTTTCTTGTTCACTCAGAGTATGTGGGTAGACGCGTTAAACTGTTTAACACATAACTAGTGAATCGGCTCATAATATCGTTCTCAGTGCTCACCATTCTCAACGAGAATCTCAGTGCTCACGATTCTCAGCGAGAATCGCTCCGCTCACCTCATTGCAGGTTCTTTCTCATCTCTCGCGTAATCGATCGTAGATCGTGGTGTGATCGCGTGGTCAGTGTGCGGGGAAATTCTCAACGAGAACTCTCACGTGTACAGCACAACGTGCTTTCGCTCAACGCTCATTATTTTACCGAAGCGTGACTCACTCCGCGAGTGTATCAAATAAATACGAACATTGTACATTGCTCAACTCAAAAACTGCGCTTTACTTCGAACATAACCTCCCCGGCAAACTCACGCTCATCGCGTTATCTCTTTCGCGAACACATTACCATCATAGTATTGTTGTAATTTTTTGTGCAATATCTATCGTGTGAGCTGTGATTGTTTGAGTGTCCGCGTGTTTCTCAAGCTGCGTATCGCCATTGCGAGGCTGCCTCGCGTGGCACACCTCGCGGAGTGGAGAGTCTGGAGAGTACCTCGATCATTATTACTTTACGAGGCATCAGCCGTCGATTTTTTCGACGTGCTGAAAGGTGCTTCGCGGCCCCAAGATCAAAAATCGCATGGCTCGGGCGACGCAAATATCATGCTGGTGGTAGGGCGAGACTGTCGCACGAGCCTGCCTCGCAAAGTGATCATGATCGAGGTAGTTTCCAGATTCTCCACTCCGCGAGGCGTGCCTCGCGTGGCAGCCTCGCAATGTCGATACGCAGCTTCATGCTCAGAGATTCGTGTATTCATTCTCACGTAGAATAAGAAAGTTATGTTATAATTTACCCGCGAAATGTCTAGAAAAGGTATATACATTCGGGTGGAATGTAGGCTTCCTTTAGTTGAAACTGAAAACAAGTGATTAAAATTAAACAATTTCTAAACATCAGAAGTGAAACAATCGGAAATTTTAAAATTCAAGGCTCGGATGCAATAAGGAGACTAGCGCTTGAAAATGCGAAAAAGTATTGTCCAAACGCTAAGAAAGATTGGAAAATTAAATGTTATTAAACTGAATTTTAAAAAATATAGTGTTGTAAAGCTCGTCACAGCACACATTTGTTCTTTTTACAGTTTCTTTATCGAATCATTAGTATTCGAGATAAAAATTATAAACCAAACAAATTTCTTCGACCAAAGTCAATTTCTTTTTAAATATAAATTGCGATAACTTGAGTAAATATTAACGGATTGTTATGAGAGTTGAAACATAAAACTCGGAAAACTCTAGCGAAGCCGCAAAATGTATGCACAAAACCCTTATGTTAAAAATGTAATAATATTTAATTAAAAAGTACATAATACTGGACATAACCCATGTTTTTCAACGTTCGTCGTTAAAAAGTATCGAGGCAATTTTGACGTACATATAACTTGCAGCGGCAAAGTTTTTCCTTAATATATAAATAAGATTTTCACAAATTTTCACACTGAATAATAAATAATTGTAGAAGATATGACGATATATATCAATCTCGCGCGGCACCAACAGTCAACGCGAGTGCTAAAATGCTAGATGGTGGCCCGCGAGATTTATATATATCGTCATATCTTCGACAATTATTTATTAATTAGTGTGAAAATTTGTGAAAATCTTCTTTATATATTAAGGAAAAACTTTGCCGCTGCAAGTTATATGTATATCAAAATTGCCTCGATACTTTTTAACGACGAACGTTGAAAAACATGGGTTATGTCCAGTATTATGTACTTTTTAATTAAATATTATTACACTATATTTTTTAAAATCCAGTTTAACAAAATTTAATTTTCCAATTTTTCTTAGCGTTTGGACAATACTTTTTCGCATTTTCGAGCGCTAGTCCCCTTATTGCATCCGAGCCTTCAATTACAGATATTTTGAAACTTGATAACCTCATAATTACAAATTTTGGAAATGTTTGAATTTCAACGCTGTCGAACATGGAAATTCCAGCATTTAGAAACATGAAGATTCCCCTCCTGCGCTAAATCTTGGCTAAAGAAAGCCTATATTGTACCAGAATGTACCAAATTGATAAACGTGTACTCTTCTACTGCACTTTCAAATCCTTACGTTCAATAGTTTCACTGTTTCTTCGATTCGCTTCTAGATGGCAAGCAATGCAGAGGAGATGCAATGCAATCTCGAGGGAGAAAAGAAACGGACTCCGTCGCGGGGACGGAGTCCGTCTCGAAGACGGAGTCGTTCAACCAGCGGGCGGACTCCGTCCCAACAACGGAGTCCTTCACACAGCGGGCGGACTCCGTCGCGGGGACGGAGTCCGTCAACCAGCAGCAGACATGTACGGAAAAGGCGGACTCCGTCCCCACGACGGAGTCCGTCCACCAGCACCAGACATGTGCGGGAAAGGCGGACTCCGTCCCGACAACGGAGTCCGTCCACCAGCAGGCGGAGTCCGTCCTCCAACAGTTGGAGGGAATTGGCCTTTTTTTTTATAAAAAGCAGGTATGTAGATACGTAAGCGATCTCGCGCAAAAATTTCTTACATTGGGGACATTCCACGCGAAATCGGATTCTTTTCGGAGTAACATTTCGGATGCTGCTGAAATTTGAATATGTTGTAGTCTTTAATGATATTTAAACGTACCTCAAAGGATTTTTCAAAATTTTGAAAAAAGTCGATTTTACAGCTGTTTAAATGTAAGTGCTAACTTTTTTTCAGTAAATTATAGCTATGGAAGTAGTAACTGGATGGAGATGAGCTTTACGGTGCTTATAGAGAACACATTGAAGTGTTTAGAAAAAATTATTTCAATTTAAAGAAAAAAGAATTTGAAACATTTTTGTGCAATTATTTTAAACAAATGCATGTTTTTAACATCTGGAGCGATTTTAAAAATCTAAAAAAAAGAGAATATAGTTCTATCCTTCCCCTTGATGGACAAATTTTCAAAAATATGGACATTTTAAAATTGGCCCGGTAAAAATTGCCGAAAGTTGACGCTGCGTCAAATCACACCGGCTCGACTGGCTGAGCCGTGCGGTACTCGCAGCGGCCAAGCGGTTATATCTGCTATTCTTATACAGTGTTCTCGAATATGCTAAGTATTTGTAAAAAACTAAAGAAGGAAAACTTTTACTGTCTTTTATACACAACATAATGCGGTAACTCAATTTTTGATGTTCGCAATAATTTCCTTGAAACAAAGGTGACCCTCAATTTTTATATATTTGATTATCCAGTATGAAAGCGACTGTCAACACAAATTCAACCATATGGTATACTATGACCTTCAAGGCTACACATGGTTATGAATGAAGGAAGAAATTCAATCTACTAGATAGATAGTGTAGTGGCGCGAAACCCGGCTAGGGTCGAGGCGTGTGTGTGTGTGCGTGTGTGTTGTCTAGTCGAGTAGTAGCACGACTCGAGCGGGCAGTCATCGTCGTAACGAGAGAGAGTACATGTGATCTTCACTACAAGCTGTATATTTTTCCTATTAAATATATTCATCTTTTTCCTCGTCCAACGAGTTGTGTAGCCCGTTAAACCTTCAATCCGAATCCCACAATAGTTAAATATACTTATTTCATTCCTAACCATGTGTAGCCTTGAAGGTCATAGTATACCATATGGTTGAATTTGTGTTGACAGTCGCTTTCATACTGGATAATCAAATATATAGCATTCCATTTAAACAATTGAGGGTCACCTTCGTTTCAAGGAAATTATTGCGAACACCAAAAATTGAGTTACCGTATTATGTTCTGTATAAAACACAGTAAACGTTTTCCTTCTTCAGTTTTTTACAAATACCTACCATATTCGAGAACACTGTATAAGAATAGCAGATATAGCCGCTTGGCTGCTGCGAGTACCGCACGGCTCAGCCAGTCGAGCCGGTGTGATTTGACGCAGCGTCAACTTTCAGTAATTTTTATAGGGCTAATTTTAAAATGTCCATTTTTTTGAAAATTTGTCCATCAAGGGGGAGGATAGAACTATATTCTCCTTTTTCAGATTTTTAAAATCGCGCCCGATGTTAAAAACCTGCATTTGTTTAAAATAATTGCACAAAAATGTTTCAAATTCTATTTTTTTTAAACTGAAATATTTTTTTCTTAAATCGTCAATGTCTTTTCTATAAACACCGTAAAGCCCATCTCCATCCGTTCACTACTTCCATAGCTATAATTTACTGAAAAAAAGTTAGCACTTACCTTCAAACAGCTGTAAAATCGACATTTTTCAAAATTTTGAAAAATCCTTTGAGGTACGATTAAATATCACTAAAGACTACAACATACTCAAATTTCAGCAACATCCGAAATGTTATTCCGAAAAGTGTTCGATTTCGCGTGGAATGTCCCATTCTCATGAAAGTGTGAAAACGTCTAGACATTATTGCAGTAATTAACAAAAAATTTATGTTTATTTTTCATATTACAGAACAGCGAGCTCAAAAAAGAGCTACAAAAAATGAAATTTGGAGGACATAGAGGTGGAAGAGGAGGAAGAAGAGGAAGCAGAGGAGGAAGAGGAAGAGGAAGAGGAGTTACTAACGTTTATTACATGTAGTTTTTTTTTTAACAAATAATTAATAAATATTTGATTCTTGACTAAAGTACGAATTAATTCATGGCCGGCGGATGAAAGGCCTTCGAAAAAAAAAATTATTTATGGCCGACAATTGGATTCCTCATGATTAACTCAATCATAGCGCTTCAAATAAAAATTAGCTCGGGTTATTTTTATTCGTGACGAATAAAGATAAAGTCTCTTTTATTCTATACGTTATTTAAACGTATTTTTTATTTAAATAATGCCCATCTCTGGTATTTTGTCATATAATTGAGGCAGTGAGAGCAACAACGGGCTAACCCACATTTTTTTCGAAATTGAGTTAGTAGCAATAACGTATTCCAATAGGCTCCACTAATCATATAAAATAGGAAAAATTTTTTTAATGTGGGTCAGTCCGTTGTTGCTCTCACTGCCTCAATTATAACATAAATTCAACAGTGATTTCAAGTGATGTACATATGTGTCACGGTAAAAGCGTTAATTTAGTAAATGTATACAGTTCCTAGTCAATGTGTGCCTAAACTGCATAAAAAGTTGGACAAAATATAATCAATCTAATTATAAATTACAAATTACGATAATCGTTAATTTAGGTACTTGACCACAATTTTCTCAACTACTCAAATATTAACGATTACAGAAAAAAATGTAATCAATTACACAATTACATATTAATTGTAAATTGTAATTTCTAATTTGTAATTAGATTACATTCTGCCCAACTCTGATTGCATATAATCTAACCTTCAATCGTAAACTGCATCACGCTTTTACTGTAGCACATGTATCCAGCTAACGCTTCAGTTTTGCTAAGATTCCACGTTGGCAGTCCTCCCGAGTAGGCGCCATCTCGTGTCCACTAGCTCAACTAAATTTGTCACGTGACTTGCTCTGTATTATCGTCAATATGGCGGAACTCGTATTTGGGAATGCAGTCACGATTTTTCGTTTTTCGTCCTTATATCAGCAGATTTTGGGCTGGGCGAGGTCTCATTCGAAAGAAGAAGATTCCATGCGGAGCGCTCTGCTCACCGTTTGAGTCACAAAACTCTTTTAGTGACCTAAAAATGCTTGGATTCTGCGGGTATGTTTTGTCGACTTTTGCTCTACTTTGGACACTCATATTATTACATATCAACACAATCTCGTTGAATCATGAGCAGAGCGCTCCGCATTGAACCTTCCTCTTTCGAATGAGACCTGGCCCAGCCCAAAATCTGCTCATATAAGGACGAAAAACGAAAAATCCCGGACCCATGTTTCGGGCCAGATTATGTCGGTATACAGCGTGCTGTATACCGACACAATCTGGCCCGAAACAGGGGGTTGGGATTTTTCATCATTCGTCCTTATATGAGCAGATTTTGGGCTGAGTTAGGACTCATTCGAAAGAGTAAGGTTCAATGCGGAGCGCTCTTCTCATGGTTCAACGAGATTGTGTTGATATCTAATAATATGAGTGTCCAAAGTAGAGCAAAAGTCGACAAAATACACCCGCAGAATCCAAGTATTTTTAGGTCACTAAAAGAGCTTTGTGACTGAAACGATGAGAAGAGCGCTCTGCATTGAACCTTCCTCTTTCGAATGAGTCCTAACCCAGCCCCAAATTTGCTCATATAAGGACGAATAATGAAAAATCGTGACTTCAGTCGCAAATACGAGTTCCGCCATATTGGCGATAATACAGAGCAAGTCACGTGACAAATTTAGTTCAGCTAGTGGACACGAGATGGCGCCTACTCGGGAGGACTGCCGACGTGGAATCATAGCAAAACTGAAGCGTTAGCTGGATACACAAGCCACAGTAAAAGCGTGATGCAGTCAATGTATGAATTTTCGGACGATTGTAGGTTAGGTTATATGCATTTTAGGCATATAACTGTTGGGAACTGTGTACATTTACTAAATTAACGCTTTTATTGTAACACATACATCACTTGAAATCGCTGTCGAATTTATGTTATAATTATATGGCCACATTATTTCAAATAAAAAAAGAGATTGGAACTTTTTTACTAATACTGGAAATATTGATTTACTGATATCAAATTTTCAGAATGTGGAAGTTACAGCAATTATTTGCAATTATTGCTCTTATTATTATTCTTCCGACTATTGTATATAACATACAACAAGGAAAAGTCTCCAAATCAGTCAACAGTTGACTCCCTGATTTTTTTTTGTAATTCTTTACGGTCCTATGCAGAGATGGGCATTATTTAAATAAAAGAATATACTTCCGAATGGCCCCAGTGACTGATCGACACGAGGTTTGGGGTAGGGTGTGTGTACCCTAAATCTAAAATTCTATTTAGCTTCGGGTATTTATTAGTTTCCTTTGTTTATTCGAAGGCCTTTCATCTTGGGCTTCGAATAATTTTTCATCTATCATTATATCTTTATCCTAAGGTCGTATTCAGATATATTGGCCGGTCAATTCGTTTTCGCGAACAGCGATCGCGAACAGCGATCGAGGAGTATGGTGGGGTAACGGGAATGCTGCTCGGCTCCGTCTGAACGTAGCCGTGTGGCTGTTATGACCAATACGAGATGAAGCTATCGAGAAAGAATCAATGTTCAGACCAATAAAGCTCCTGAATTTTTTCGGAGCTAAGGCACACCTATTCTGATGTGTGTATTTCTACGCTGACAGCTCGGTTTGGCCTATACACACCAGAAGCTTGGCGCTAACCCCATCACTTCTGGCTCACTCTTGTTCTGCGAAGGCGAGAGTGAGATGGACCGAGAGCGAGTCAGAAAACGTTGCAAACAGGAGCACCGAGGCAGGGAAGCGGTACCTATGGTGGGAGAATACGCGTTACGAAACGCACCGGCCAATATATCTGAATGTAAAGTCTCGTTAGCCGCTCGCTGGTCGGAACCAGCGTTGAGCCCGTATCATGAACGGAGCCCTAATTCCGAGGCTGAGGTCCTCGCTTCTTTCTGGCCGAAGGGGGGAGCGGGATGGAACGTTTTGCGTGCACGACGGGCGCGAGCGCTCAGATGGAATCGTGACTGTTCGACGCATGCGCGCCACGGTCAGATAGCCAGGCACGGCACGAGTCTTTTTTGCGCCATAACCGAGCTTGCCAAATTCCGCCATTTATTATAAAACATTTAATTGAGCTTCTTCATGACCTTACTCTAAACTTTTACTTGTAGTTTAAAACCGTTGTGATATAATTTGTAGTGTTTCATTTAAAAATTTATTTTCAACAATGCCAACAATGAAAAGGCCATTTTGCGCCTCTTGTCAACCTTACGCCCTAGCAGTTGCCTAATTTTACAGAGTAAAGTCATAAATAATCTCAAATAAATGTAATATAATAAAGGGCGCAATTTGACAAGTCCGCCTAAGGCGCAAAAAATACTTATGCCCGGCCTGCGTCAAGATTTTGCGAAGCGGGTCCCGTGCTCACCGTAAGCGCTTGCGACCATCGCGCACGCCCGTCGCGCACACAAAGGACGGAGTGTCAGGCGTCCGAAAGACGGAGCGAGACAAAATATCAACGCGTCGTCTATCTCGTACTGTCCTCGCTCGCTTTCAGTGCCTTCGCTCGCTCTCTTTCCATCTCGCGCTCACCTTCGGCGGACAAGAGTGAGACAGAAGTGGTGGGGATAGCGAAAAGTCCGTATCGTGTACACCAAACCGAGCCCGTAACGATCTTAGATGCTCGAATAACCGACGAGAACCTTTGTTGCCCGAGCCGCACGAGATCGCCGTTGCTCGGCGATGTGTCATCAATTATATAGAAACAGAATTTGTTTTTTTTTCATCGTATCAATATGAAAGTGACACAAATGGATTCCTGGCATTCTCCCGATTAAATTGACAGAAAATAATTTAAATCAGACTATTTTTAACGAAACGGGCTTCCAATTCTGCAAACAAATTTTCACGTAATTTCCTTAATTATGGTCCGAATAATATCATTTTTGGGGCCAATTTGATCGAGAAAACATGACGAATCGATTCACGTCACTTTCGCAAAGATCTGATTAGAAATGCAGAACTGACGATTTGTCACTGCTTAGTGCGTAACATTGTATGGCCCCGCTGGATTCGAGCGCCGAAACCCACGAAACTGAGCGAGTTGCATGATTGCCAGCGTGAAGGACAAGAGAGGACTTTGCATGGCGAAGGAAAGTCGGCCTGCCATAGAACTCAAATCGAGAAAGACTTTGCTGAAAAATTTTACATATGTATATTCGCGTCAAATAAATACTTTAATTGTAAAATTTAGACGACAAACTATTGTTGAATTTCGCCAGTTCTTACATATGCATCACTTGGTTGGGAATTCCTGATCCCAGAGTTTCATGCATTTACCTATTGAAATGTTGCTTCAAGTCATCGGGAAATTGCATTGCTTCTTCTGGTACATACATATATCTGTTCGCGAGTAGGTGTCACGAGTGACGCGGCTTTGGTTTCCCAAATAAATGCACATTTATTAGAGCCCTCGGTCGACGGCGACTTGAGTCATCCAGTACTGAATATGAATATGTTCTTATTTCTCATTACACCTTGATAAGATTGTTACCACCGATGGATTGGTGAGTTTATGTCCACGAAAATGAGTCGAGTTGCGAAGCAATTCGGTCTATTTTTTCTTATGAATACATGATTAGGACACACACACACTACGTTCACTAAAAATAGACCGAATTTCTCCATGTTTGGCATCATTTTCATCAGTAATGCAGTGCTCTGGTGAAGAACATCGTATTACGGAGCTAATATTCTAGGCCCTAGAATCTACGATATTTTCAATGTGCAGTTGAAACGCACGCCGCTTCACACTATCGTTTCTTAGCATTTATACGGGGTGATTCTGTAGCTAGAATCGTCAAACGCGATGCTCGCCAACAATCATGTGTCTCGCTGAGTTTCGTGGGCTTCGACGCTCGAAACCAGCGGGACTATACAATGTTGCACGCTAAGCAGTGACGAATCTGAAGTTCTGCAATTTGTAATCAGATCTTTGCAAAAGTGACGTCAATCGATTCCTTACAATTTTATATATAATGTTTGTTCATAACTGCTTTCTGCATAGGACGTGTAATAAGCGTATTTCATGTTCTGTTTCGGTGCTTTGCTAGTAAAAAAATGTCTAACCTAACAAACTTTATTTTCTGGCGACATCCCCTCATCTATTTTCCCTTTTCACTTATAATTCCTTACTGCTAACGTAGAATATTGTAGCATAAGCACATTTCAAGTAATTAAAATGTACAATGAATTTTCTACGTTTGCAGTACCAGCCGACTTCCGTTTAAATTTTTATAAGTACAACGCAACAGCTGAGAATTTCTTTCCTTCTTCAGAATAAAATACGGAAATAGCAAACAGCTCCCTCTCGCGTTTACCGGGCAATCGGCGATCTATCGGTATTACCATTTCTGTGCAGAAAAAACCTGCTGTAATACCGACCTGCCGAATCGGCCAGGTCACGTGACGTGTCTACCCCCTTAACATCGGAAGAGGGTCTAACAAGGGAACACCGCGAACCCGGACTCACCGATTGGGAAGCAATTTTGTGGGTTTTTAGAGTGACTCTAAACAACAACAACGGTGTGTTTCATCTGGGCCCTATCGCCCTTTAAGGGGGTGAAAACTAACCTCAAAGTCAAATTGGCACTTCCACTTTTTCGCGTATAACTCTCAAAATATAACAGACAGAAAAAATGTTTCAAACAAAAGTTTAATGGTGCAATAAGCGCTGCAAACTTGCGTTAACAAAATTTTGAAAAAAGTTACTTTTCGTTCAGGTATTTTTTTTAAACTATTTTAAAAATTTTGTTAACGCAAGTTTGTAGCGCTTATTGCACCATTAAACTTTTGTTTGAAACATTTTTTTTGTCTGATGTACTTGGAGAGTTATACGCGAAAAAGTGGAAGGGCCAATTTGACTTCGACGTTAGTTTTCACCCCCTTAAAGGGCGATAGGGCCCAAATGAAACACATCGTTGTTCTTATTTTGAGTCACTCTAAAAACCCTCAAAGTTGCGTTCCAATCGGTGAGTCCGGGTTCGCGGTGTTCCCTTGTAAGATGGTATAGAGAAAAAGAAGAGAAGAAACAAGAGATAGAAAAGGAGAAGGAACTGGAAAAGTTAATAAGAGCTGTGAAGACTGTTGTTAAAAAAGAATCTCAGAAAACAAAACAAAGGAGACGTGCAACAAATAGCACGACACCTGCACCTGGGAGCCAACACCCATCAAAGACCCTCCCTTTTGAATTTGTAAATAAATAAAATAAAAAATTCAATAAAAATTATGTAATTTACTGTTCTATCAATTTTCAGTGGCTTTATTTAATGACACCTGTACCTGAGAGTGAGATTCACCAAATTCCATCCCTTCCGAATTCATGCATGTTAAATAAAATAAAAGATTTAATAAAAATTATGTAATTTACTTTCCTATCAATTTTCAATAACTTTCTTTAATATTATACAATTATTTTTAAGTGACGTTTCATAAAAGTAATTAAAACTTTCAATGTTGGCTTTAGTTATAAGAACAAGCTTTATATTTACATATTTTGTTTTGTAATGAAAAGGTAATATTAAATTACATACAAACACCTCTCGTAGAGCAAAAAATGTTCTGAGCAATTCAAAGTTCGAAGACATAACCTAACCGCGGGAACGTTATTCAAAAAAGAGCACCGTAATTGGGGGCACCGTAATACGGACAATGCACTTTTCAGGGCACCATGATTGGGACAAAAACATGTATTTTTATTTAAATTAAAACAATATGAAAAATTAACATTTTTAACCCGAAAAATTGCCTTCATAAAGAGAAACGTTCAAAAAACCAATATAAATTTTCACCAAATAAAATGAAAGTAAGACAAGTCAGTAATTAATTCCTTCGTGAGCAAGTCGGCGTCAAAGCACCGTAATAGGGACACGTACCCTAGGTTATATTTTCTATCACTTGGAGGATGGGACCACATAATAATCACGCGCATCCAGCCTGCGCATTTTCACTAGCCCAATTCAACATCCAATACAATTTTATATATAATGTTTGTTCATAGCTGTTTTCTGCATTGGACGTTTAATAATTTTGTAATAAGTGTATTTCATGTTCTGTTTCAGTGTTTGGTAATAAAAAAATGTCTAACCTAACAAACTTCATTTTTTGGGGACATCCCCTCATCTATGTTTCCTTTTCACTTATAATTCCTTACTGCCAACGTAGAATATTGTAGCATAAGCACATTTCAAGTAATTAAAATGTACAATGAATTTTCTACGTTTGCAGTACCAGCAGACTTTCCGTTAAAATTTTTACAAGTACCACGCAACAGCTGAGAATTGCGTCACTCTGAAATTTACCACGTGCAATTTTCATAGCGATATAATTGCTAAAATCAGTCGTGTTTAACTTATTTTTTGCAAAGCAGTCAGCTACATATTTTTGTAATAATATATTTCTAGCACTAATAATTAGAGAGGTATAAATGATAACTTGTTTAGTATTTGAGTGATGCAATAAATATTCTCAGTACTACAACGTAACCGTTGAGAATTTCGTAACTTATTCAGAACAATGATGAGATATGGGCCAGGTTTTCTCGCGCATGCGCCGCGATTTTAGCATCAGTATAGTACAAATTTCGATAAAATGGAGTACCTTCATCACCCTGCTGCTTTCCCGCCAATAACACTACACCTATTAGTTGGCGCCCCAACATAGATACGGTACTGCAAATGCCGCGCATGCGCGAGAAAACCTGACCCATATCAAAGAGGATAAGATAAAGTAGAAGCAGAAATATGCGATGCAAGCGACACCTGTCTGTTCAGGCTCAATATTATTCAGTTTGCGAGTAGCACAGTGGGAGGTAAAGAAGCCAAGTCAAGACACCTGTTTGTAGCCATTGGTAGCCATTTGTAGCTGTTTGTAGTGGGCCAGTGATGCCAGAATGAGGACGGGAGCGCTCGAGAATTTCCCCCACCTCGCATGCACACTACGCCGGAGCTGCGTGTCCGTGAGCTCGGCGCTTCGCTCAACGTCGGGAAGACGAGAGAGAAAACGAATGTGTGTCTTTCTCTCTCGCTCTTGAAACGCTGTGATCCAAGGTGGGGTGCAAGCGACACGCGGCCATGCGCGATCTTCTTGAGTGCCTCGAGATACACTTTTCACTTTCTGACATATGTATAATACTCTTGTAATGAAAAAAAATTTGGAAAAAATTTTGTTAGGGAAATCACGTTTTAAGACCTCCTGATCACGTTTTGACTATTTAGAAAAGAGCTTTTTTTTTAAATATCTCATGTATTTGTTATCACGATTACGTTTAAACGGCAAAATGAATTTCAATGAAACTTTATATTAAAATTTTATATTCTTGTCTTAAGATCCGATTAGATCACGAAAAATGATAATTACCCGTTATGGTTCTTCGATTTTTCAGATATACGAACTAAATTCTACATAAAAAAAGTTAAATAAAGTTCTTCTGTAACTTGTTTAACAGAGAAAAATGTATACATTCATAATTGAGGCATTTGATGGAAAAAGGGCACATACGCCAAAATGCCATTTCAAGAAAATCGATTTCAAAGTTTTCATTATAGTATAACTTAATAAAAAGTAATGCAATTAAATCAAATTTTTTTAAGGATGTAGTTACCGTGTCGTTCAAGCGTTCTGAATACAGAATTCATGATTTAAAAATGATATGTGTCTTTATTTATAAATTTTAAACAAGTGGTTTATGTGCCCTTTTTCCATCAAATGCCTCAATTTCTTGTGTTCATTTTAAATTTCCGTACTTTTTATTTGAGCTATTTCTATTTTTCAAACCTTAAAATGAATTTTTTTATTAAAAGACGAATATTTTGATACTGTACATTGTTGAACTTTGTTAAAATTAGAATTCACTCTTGGCCAGTACCATGCACGCTGTAGAAGCCTTCGATAAAAAATATTTTTTCAGAGTATGATCTAAAATCTAAAATCTAAACGTAATCACATCAAACGTAATTATATCAAGTTGCGACAAAGAATCACGCACTATTTACAAATTAATTACGCGCAGCGTGCACGTTACCGCTCGATGGAAACTACGGGAAAGTGGTGGTCTCTTCCATCGGGAGGGAAATGTAAACAATTGGTTATGCAAAGCTAACATCGCGATACATGTTGTACACTAAAATGTACAAAAACATTACAAAAATAGAAAAGAAAGGCAGCACGTAAATATATCAATTGGGTTCGATATATTGACGAGATGTAAGACTGAAATAATGCTACAATTGTTTACATTTCCAAAGGATAGAAAGCAAGCAAAGGAATTTACTATAATACATGCGACAGAATTTCGAGATAATTGTTACATATAAAATGAATATAATTAAGAATATACATTTATTTGTACAATTATCTCGAAGTTCTCTCTATGAATCATATGTACAGCAAGCAAGCGAATTTATTGCAAGGATAGAACAAGAATTGCGTGAGGTAAATCGAACAACTATTTACATATTCGCGATGTCCAAAAATCGAATGAAATAGAAAATGGATGAAATTGATAATATTCTGGACATCACCAATTTGCATTACCCGACGTAGAAGGAAAATCCGCGAGGTCATCAACGGCATGTAAACGTAAACTATTCTTTTGCTTCTTCGCAAAAGTTGCATATAAATTCTCAGATGACATGAGAGATAGATGTTTATCATCTACCTTCATGCTCTGAGCTGTTTCCCCGTGCGCCTTTAATGCCGATTTCGTTACGCAAATGGCATTGACGATGGTCGAACAAAGTCGGTTTCGTTTCTTGTTCTTTATGTCGGGAAGCATGGAAAACGATCTTTCAGCATCGGCGTTTGAATTTGGAAGACTTCTAATGGAATTTAATAATTCCTGCAAACATGGATATTTATACGAGCCTTGATCGTTTCGCGTTAACAACACCGTTTTCCATACATCATCAAAAGCTAATGTACAAAGCTTGACTGCATCTGCAAAATTCAGGTGCAATGTTGACCATTCTTTTTGCAAACCGTCTTCGTCGAAACCGCCCAATTTCTGAGCAATAAAGAGAACACTTTTGAAGGAAGTGTCTCTGTCAGTATCTACTAATGCCAAAGGAGGCTCGAAAACACGTAACTTGCTCAGAAATTCGTCATCGATTGGCAATCGATTACGAATTTCGTTTGCAGCCGTTATGTAAAACTTAATACAATTTTCTCGAACGGTTTGGACAACATCGGATTTGCCTTCTGCAACTAATTGACAAAGAAAAGTGTCACAATCCGGACCTAAATGAATACTATCTAATGCGATTTGATTATCGCCTCTTGAAAAATCTATTAATTTTACTGAATCCATGTGCTTCAAAAGCTGCGGTTTCAAAAAATGACGTAAAATATCGTACAAAAGAGTTTTGGCAGTATATTGAAGCAAATGGATCCTTGTTTGTTGCGACTGAAAGAATAAACTAAAGTCATTAAAATACTCTAGAACGTATTTCAAAAACAGAAGATATGCTTTCGCTTCTGGATTTTGCATGATGATAAGCAGATGATCCCCAGACTTTGTCTTCTCACTTACGACCAATTCTTGCAGAAAGTGCAACACACTGTCCCAATTTTCTAAAAGTGTAACTACGGATGAGTAACGCGATAACCATCGCGTAGTACACAATTTTAAAATTTTGCGGTCAGTAGATTGAAAACATTGCTGAAATTCGCGAAAAATGGCCGAGCGTTTGGGACTGCTATAAATGAATGTTGCGACTTTCCGTAATAATTCTTTGCAGACCTCGGGAATGGTAGCGCATGCTGCATGCACTAACAATGCAGAGGAGTGACATGGACACGGCATGGTGAAAAAATTTTCACCGCGAATTTCTGCAAGTTTGGTCTTGAATAACGAGTGACACCCTGTCATGACAGAAGCGTTATCACACGACAAAGCAAGAATGTTTCCGAACGGAATTTGCTTTTTCCACATGGAGTTCCTAAAGGAGGTAAATATTTGGATATTCTTCCGAATGGCCCCAGTGGCCGATCGAGATGAGGTTTGGTGGGAGGGGTGGGGAGGGGGTGTGAACTCTAAATCTAAAATTGTAGCTTCGGGTATTTATTAGTTTCCGAAATATTAATAAAAAATTGTTAATTTTTTTGGAAAATTTTTCTGGACGTTGGTGCAGGCCTCCCTATCCGGGAGTCCTCCCGCCCCCCTATTTTTCATTTTTGAAATTTTGTAACCACGGTCTCATTTTTGTCATCGCCGAACTCACATCGGTTCGCTGTCGTGCTTTCCGCGCCCCACGCACTGGTCTAGCCCCAACCGGGGCCGATCGAGATAAAACTTAGTGGGTAATACGAGGGGTGTGGACCGACCCCAAATATAAAATTTTACCTTCAGTAATTAATGCGTTCAAAAGATACAGAAGTAATTGTGCATAAAAGGGTACACCTTACCGATTTTTTTCAATCACTTTACTACGGTCCCCCCTCTTAACAATATTTCTGTTCACTTATACCGACATAACACATTTCACTTTCCAACTTGTTCCGGGTTTTAGTATTGGTTTGGGTTAGATTGGCGCGGGGGGCGCGCGCCCGCTCGCGGGCGCGTAAAGCATGGTAGCGAACCGATGTGGGTTTGGCGATGCTAAAAATGAGACAGTGGTTACAAAATTTCAAAAGTTGAAAATGGGGGACGGAAGGGCTCCCGGGTAGGGAGGCCTGCACCAACGTCAAAAAAAAAAATTCTAAAATAAATTAACAATTTTTTATTAATATTTCGGAAACTAATAAATACCCGAAGCTACAATTTTAGATTTAGAGTTCACACCCCCTCCCCACCCCTCCCACCAAACCTCATCTCGATCGGCCACTGGGGCCATTCGGAAGAATATCCAAATATTTACCTCCTTTAGGAACTCCATGTGGAAAAAGCAAATTCCGTTCGGAAACATTCTTGCTTTGTCGTGTGATAACGCTTCTGTCATGACAGGGTGTCACTCGTTATTCAAGACCAAACTTGCAGAAATTCGCGGTGAAAATTTTTTCACCATGCCGTGTCCATGTCACTCCTCTGCATTGTTAGTGCATGCAGCATGCGCTACCATTCCCGAGGTCTGCAAAGAATTATTACGGAAAGTCGCAACATTCATTTATAGCAGTCCCAAACGCTCGGCCATTTTTCGCGAATTTCAGCAATGTTTTCAATCTACTGACCGCAAAATTTTAAAATTGTGTACTACGCGATGGTTATCGCGTTACTCATCCGTAGTTACACTTTTAGAAAATTGGGACAGTGTGTTGCACTTTCTGCAAGAATTGGTCGTAAGTGAGAAGACAAAGTCTGGGGATCATCTGCTTATCATCATGCAAAATCCAGAAGCGAAAGCATATCTTCTGTTTTTGAAATACGTTCTAGAGTATTTTAATGACTTTAGTTTATTCTTTCAGTCGCAACAAACAAGGATCCATTTGCTTCAATATACTGCCAAAACTCTTTTGTACGATATTTTACGTCATTTTTTGAAACCGCAGCTTTTGAAGCACATGGATTCAGTAAAATTAATAGATTTTTCAAGAGGCGATAATCAAATCGCATTAGATAGTATTCATTTAGGTCCGGATTGTGACACTTTTCTTTGTCAATTAGTTGCAGAAGGCAAATCCGATGTTGTCCAAACCGTTCGAGAAAATTGTATTAAGTTTTACATAACGGCTGCAAACGAAATTCGTAATCGATTGCCAATCGATGACGAATTTCTGAGCAAGTTACGTGTTTTCGAGCCTCCTTTGGCATTAGTAGATACTGACAGAGACACTTCCTTCAAAAGTGTTCTCTTTATTGCTCAGAAATTGGGCGGTTTCGACGAAGACGGTTTGCAAAAAGAATGGTCAACATTGCACCTGAATTTTGCAGATGCAGTCAAGCTTTGTACATTAGCTTTTGATGATGTATGGAAAACGGTGTTGTTAACGCGAAACGATCAAGGCTCGTATAAATATCCATGTTTGCAGGAATTATTAAATTCCATTAGAAGTCTTCCAAATTCAAACGCCGATGCTGAAAGATCGTTTTCCATGCTTCCCGACATAAAGAACAAGAAACGAAACCGACTTTGTTCGACCATCGTCAATGCCATTTGCGTAACGAAATCGGCATTAAAGGCGCACGGGGAAACAGCTCAGAGCATGAAGGTAGATGATAAACATCTATCTCTCATGTCATCTGAGAATTTATATGCAACTTTTGCGAAGAAGCAAAAGAATAGTTTACGTTTACATGCCGTTGATGACCTCGCGGATTTTCCTTCTACGTCGGGTAATGCAAATTGGTGATGTCCAGAATATTATCAATTTCATCCATTTTCTATTTCATTCGATTTTTGGACATCGCGAATATGTAAATAGTTGTTCGATTTACCTCACGCAATTCTTGTTCTATCCTTGCAATAAATTCGCTTGCTTGCTGTACATATGATTCATAGAGAGAACTTCGAGATAATTGTACAAATAAATGTATATTCTTAATTATATTCATTTTATATGTAACAATTATCTCGAAATTCTGTCGCATGTATTATAGTAAATTCCTTTGCTTGCTTTCTATCCTTTGGAAATGTAAACAATTGTAGCATTATTTCAGTCTTACATCTCGTCAATATATCGAACCCAATTGATATATTTACGTGCTGCCTTTCTTTTCTATTTTTGTAATGTTTTTGTACATTTTAGTGTACAACATGTATCGCGATGTTAGCTTTGCATAACCAATTGTTTACATTTCCCTCCCGATGGAAGAGACCACCACTTTCCCGTAGTTTCCATCGAGCGGTAACGTGCACGCTGCGCGTAATTAATTTGTAAATAGTGCGTGATTCTTTGTCGCAACTTGATATAATTACGTTTGATGTGATTACGTTTAGATTTTAGATTTTAGATCATACTCTGAAAAAATATTTTTTATCGAAGGCTTCTACAGCGTGCATGGTACTGGCCAAGAGTGAATTCTAATTTTAACAAAGTTCAACAATGTACAGTATCAAAATATTCGTCTTTTAATAAAAAAATTCATTTTAAGGTTTGAAAAATAGAAATAGCTCAAATAAAAAGTACGGAAATTTAAAATGAACACAAGAAATTGAGGCATTTGATGGAAAAAGGGCACATAAACCACTTGTTTAAAATTTATAAATAAAGACACATATCATTTTTAAATCATGAATTCTGTATTCAGAACGCTTGAACGACACGGTAACTACATCCTTAAAAAAATTTGATTTAATTGCATTACTTTTTATTAAGTTATACTATAATGAAAACTTTGAAATCGATTTTCTTGAAATGGCATTTTGGCGTATGTGCCCTTTTTCCATCAAATGCCTCAATTATGAATGTATACATTTTTCTCTGTTAAACAAGTTACAGAAGAACTTTATTTAACTTTTTTTATGTAGAATTTAGTTCGTATATCTGAAAAATCGAAGAACCATAACGGGTAATTATCATTTTTCGTGATCTAATCGGATCTTAAGACAAGAATATAAAATTTTAATATAAAGTTTCATTGAAATTCATTTTGCCGTTTAAACGTAATCGTGATAACAAATACATGAGATATTTAAAAAAAAAGCTCTTTTCTAAATAGTCAAAACGTGATCAGGAGGTCTTAAAACGTGATTTCCCTAACAAAATTTTTTCCAAATTTTTTTTCATTACAAGAGTATTATACATATGTCAGAAAGTGAAAAGTGTATCTCGAGCCTCGAGGCACTCAGGAAGATCGCGCACGGCCGCGTGTCGCTTGCACCCCACCTTGGATCACAGCGTTTCAAGAGCGAGAGAGAAAGACACACATTCGTTTTCTCTCTCGTCTTACCGACGTTGTCCGAAGCGCCGAGCTCACGGACACGCAGCTCCGGCGTAGTGTGCATGCGAGGTGGGGGAAATTCTCGAGCGCTCCGGTCCTCATTCTGGCATCACTGTAGTGGGCTTGGGATATTCGTTGATTTAAAGGTGAAGAAAGTGTAAAAAATGGTTCGTTGTCACGTTAACGGATCCCATAGATCACAAGCCAAAGACAAAAATCATCACTTTTTCTCAGAACCTGCAAATTTAATGATGTACGTATAATGATTTCAAACCATAACCTAACTTTCAATGTTATTAATTAATGAAGTTACTGACTACCAATTGTTTACGCTTATGAAAGAGCACGCTGATATTCATAAACTTTGTGACGAAGTCGCGTCACGAGCCGTGCGAACGCCCGGAACCGAGACAATGGGCTAGTTCGCGCCACGGCCGCTAGGCGGCCACGGCCCCGCGACAGGTTCTCGCGGGCGAAGATGTACGGCCTCTCAATATAAAGGCCGCGGCGAGCGGAATCAGGAGCTCTTGTGCATGTCGCTATATCGCAGTGATGCCAGATCGGGGACGGGTTCCGTCGAGAATTTCCCCCACCTCGCATGCACACTATGCACCAATCACGTGCGTGTAGATCACATACGCGACTCCTGCATAGTGTGCATGCGAGGTGGGGGAAATACTCGAGGGAACCCGTCCCCGATCTGGTATCACTGAATACAACAAGACGCTCGCTTTTTGAAAACCCCGAGGTGTGTCAGTGTCTGTCAATAGCCACTACTGTGCCGTTACCAGCCTCTGTCCGAAATCGGCCGAGATTTATCTTGCGCTCTGCCTACGTCAGAGAGGTGTCTCCGTGCCCATTAGGCCGGAACCCTACTGTACTCTGAAACTCTCTTATACGACTCTCGTACGAACGTGCCTCTTACGGCCATTCCGAGCAGAACGTTTACACAAGCCGCATCCTATCTCCTACCGCTCGCCGATAGTCGCCGCCGCCGCGCCAATTCATCCGTAAAGCTCCGTAGCTCCTCCGACGCGATCGGAAACAATGTACAAACATAATCCAGCAAGCAAACATTGAATACAATAAACATTGTTACTGTTAAACCCGAGTTTGCTCATTCGCCGAACCCCGGTCATACCGACTGAGTCGGCAACCTATCCCTTCTCCGTCCCACCGGTAATCGTTCCGCAACCAAACACGGTTACAACTTAAGTACTCATCAATCATCACAAATGTTATTCGAATCTGTTTTAAAGTGGGAGAGAATATATCAATCATTCATAGAAAATATCTTTCATTTTAAAAAAATTTGTGAACATTTGAATTCTATTTTACGCGAGCACAGTCCAGGTTTTCAATCATGTAGGTCAGCAGCTACAAATGCTTTCGTGAATTCATTCATCAGAATTCGATGTTTTTGGGAAGCAAGATTCAGGCGACGAGCCATTCAAGAAGCTAAGAAGCAAAAAGTTAAATACAATAAGATGAAAAAATTTGGCTGTTAACTTTGTTAACTTATGTTTTCATCTTCAGTTACTTGCTTATACTTATACTTTATGCATAATTTTAAAAATTAATTTAACTTTATTATGTGTTATTTATATACATATACGCAATGTAATGTATGTATGGAATATAAAATTTAAAATAATATCAAAATTACTGTTCTTTTCAATATTTCTCCTTTAATTAATATTCTAATTCATTCATTTCTAACATTACAATGTTTAAATATTGCCGCTTTTATCGAAATTACGAGGGCTTGAAGCACCAGAGGGCGCTGAATCTCGTATATTGTGGGGAGCGCGTTAGCGGTTTCCCTCTCTATTTTCCCCCACCTCTCCGGCATGTGGAGAGTGGGGGAAGTCGTCTCCCACGACTTGCCTTCGTGTCCTCGTAGGGATTGGACGCAATCCTCGAAATATTCGTTCATGCTCATTGAGCTCAACACGTGTCTCATTATTCACCACGATCCAGTTAGTCTACCTTACCTTGAAGCTACACGCATATATCGGACCTCCCCTATGGGTAGTCCAACAATATTACTTTTTAACACGGGCTCTTGTGGGATGCTTCCACTCTATCTTATCCTCTTTGGCCCATATCTCATAACTTATTCAGAATAGAATACGGAAATAGCAAACAGCTCCCTCTCGCGTGCACCAGGCAGCCGCGTATTTATGGGTATTACCATTTCTGTGCAGAAAAAACCTGCTGTAATACCGACGTGCCAAATTGGCTAGGCCATGTGACGTGTCTACCCCCTTAATAACTTTTTTTAATAATTAATTTTAATAATTCTACTAACCTAGTAGCTAGTAAAGGAAGCCGAATGCTTAAGCATTTGCTTAAGAATAAGTAGCGACTGAGAATACCGGCCTAGGAGATACAGAAAAATGTATGAATACTTTTTTGTTCTATTGCTAGTCGACAATGTAACTACAAAAACCCAGAGTCCTCCAACTACTAGTTTAGGAGACAGAAATTTAAATTTAACCCATTATTACTGCAAAATGGAGGCTCAAACGCGAAATCGTTATTCTTGATTTTCGTCTTATTTTCACATCTAGAATCATTTGCATGGTTTACATATAATTTACTTTAGTAAAAACTATTTTATTATTTTGTAGCACCAATTGATGTAAGCTGCTTGCTACAGCATGCAGTTGACCATCAGGAGGTACCGGAAGTAAGGGAACCGTTGGATGTACATATTGGTAAGGAAATACAAATATATACTTATTATAAAATTTAGAATGCATGTGTTTGTTTTTTTTAAACTTAGAATTTAACTAGTTTATACAATATGAATATTTGTAATTTGTGTTACAGATAATAATGGACCCTGTAGAGCAGGCCTGCCCCATCGGGTGCAAATACCTCCTGAATTTCTGGGACCCGGGTAACAGCCGAGCGCGGGACTGTTCCATTGCTACCCGTTGCGAAATTTGTGAGAGAACTGCATGAGTGTGCATCCATGTAGAAGAGGTCTTCGGATCCAAGCAATAGACTCGTGGTACGAGCCTACATGGACAGCCGCACACTCATGCAGTTCTCCCGCAACCCATGCTGTGGTTCGCAACGTAACCAGTCCCGCGCTCGGCTGTTGCCCGGGTCCCAGAAATTCAGGAGGTATTTGCACCCGATGGGGCAGGCCTGCTGTAGAGGGATTGGCCGCCTGGAGGTTCAGCAAACAGCTGAACGTATGGAGGTCCATACTGGTAAAAAAATACAAACATTCGATACTGTCTCCCTTGTTTCAACTGTTAGAATAACAGATATTTTTCAATAATAATGAATAGTAGCGTAGTAGTACAAATTGAATTTTTCTATCTTTATGCCATTCCGATCAGCAAATTATTAATTTTCGTACAAAGCCTCTGTAATGGCCGATTTCTTCGCCTCTGGATAAAAGTCATCTGGCGGATAGGTACAGTAGAGTATGATTAACTCGCGTTTCCCTAGGTTAGTTACATCGCAAAAATGTCAATATTAAGCTGATATTTCAAAGTGAAAATTGTATAGATATAAATATCAATTAATAAATGGTCATTCTTTAAACATTCACCAGTTTAATTCTGCAACAGCAGCTTAATATTAATATTTTCCGATGTAACTAGCCTAGGAGAACGCGAGTCAATCACACTCTACTGTACCTATCCGCCAGATAACTTTTATCTAGAGGCGAAGAAATCGGCCGTAAAAGTCTCTCTTACCCCATAACTTCGATAAGTCGAAACCTCTATAACTCGAAGATTTTAGTTCTTCCCTTCAGATTCGAGTTAATGAATTAATCATTTGCAATAAATTTTACAGATACTGGATATGCTGTTGCTAGTACCTCCGGACAATCATTGCGGACAAGGAAAGGTACTGTGACGTTTTATATTAGAAACTATTCTTAAGGTTGTTTTATCCTAAATCCAGTTCCTCTAAAAACTCCCTTAAACTTCTGCTATTTGTAGTGTATTTTTTTTTGCATGCATAAATTGTTTTACGTTTTACTATTTAGCATCTGTGCTAAAATTGTTCAGGGCTAGTAGGAGGTCCAGCCTTTCTCCAGAAGAGGTGCGGTCGTATAACGTAATTGTCTCCTTGATGAAAACAAGGAGACAAATGCGTAAACGCCATATAGAATGTAAGGAACGTTTGCAACATACCGAAATGTTGCTAAAACGTGGCATTGCGCAACGCATTGAAAGTCTGCCATCAACTGTGCGAGACTTTTTTGCATTACAAGTCCGTAACATGGGACGACCTAAGTTCAATAGAAATTACAGTTTAGAAGACAACATTTTTGCGCTTTCATTGCTGAAGCAAAGTCCAAAGGTTTATCGATACCTTTCCAATATTTTCCTCTTACCAAGTACAGAGACCTTAAGAAAACTGGTCACTAAAATCATTGTATCTCCCGGTATTAGTAAGTCTGTCTTCAACAGCATCGAAAATATACTCGACAATTTCGAGGATTCGCGGTACAGATATTGCATCTTATTATTTGACGAAATGAAGCTTAGTCCCCGGCTTCATTATAATGTCAAATCCGATATTGTAGAAGGACTAGTAGATTTCGGGTTTTCGCGTAATAGAGACATTGCAGACCATGTTCAGGTCTTTATGTTAAGAGGGATATTTGGAGATAAACCGTGGAAGCAAACAGTGTCGTACTCCTTTTGTAGGGGTACCGCTTCATGGGAGTCGATAGCGCGTACATTTAAGGCCATAGTACGGGAATGCACTCTTATACGCTTAAGAGTTGTTGCTTCGGTTTGCGATCAAGGGTCAACAAATGTACGCGCGATTAAGCAATTACTTTTCAACACGAAAAGAGATTGCAAGTCGGCTGAAGAGGGGCTCATCATGGTAGATGAACAAAAGATAGTACCACTGTGTGATCCGCCTCATTTATTAAAATGTATTAGAAATAATTTGTTAACGAAGGATCTTCGTTATACTCTGGACGGTGTAGAAAGAACAGCAAAATGGTCCCACTTCGAGGATACTTATTTCATTGATCGGTGTAGAGGTGATTTTAGAACTTTAGTCAATATTACGGAACAGCATGTCGTTCCAAGTAGAATGAAGAAGATGCGTGTCAAATATTGTACACAAGTCTTCTCGCGGAAAGTAGCATCTCTAATGGAACTTATGAGCACTACTGAGGCGGAAAGTGCTTGTAAATCCAGAAAGATGTCAGCTTCAGGAATAGATACGGCGATATTATTTCTAAATTTAAATTCACTTTTCGACAGTGTCAATAGTAGGGCTATTTTGGATAACGAAAGTAACGCCACAGATATTTGGAATAAGTGTATAAACTTATTCCAAAGTATGCGATTTATCAAACGCAAAGCGGGAGATAAAGAGTATCCTGCGACGTTGCAGAATTGGATACATACCCTGAAAGGGTTCAAAATTCTTAAGTCTTATTTGCTGGATCTTGGGTTTGCAGGATTCAGAACCAGAGATTTTAACCAAGATCCTTTGGAAAAAATTTTCTCGCTGGTAAGACAACATGGTGGAAGAAATACAAATCCGACTTGTTCAGTATTTACCGGATACTACAAGTCATTGCTCATAAATTCATTGTTTTCCAACTCAGGAAGACAAAACTGCGAGGCAGATTGTAGTGAAAATTTGTTAAATGTTAAAGAAATTTTCGAATTTTCCTCTCGTAATCAAAATTCTCAATTTTCTAATAATGCAATACCAGTAGTAGCTGTAGAATCAATAGAGTCAATTTTGCAAAATTATGACGCTACTACTGTCAATTTAGATTACTTAGAACCGTTTATTCAAGCTTGTGCTACGTGTTGCCAAGCTTTTTCAACACAAAAAAAATTAATAGTACAATTTATGCGAGAGGTTTATGTTTTAACTAAATACTGTTTCGATAACTTCGTGGAACATTGTAATTTAAAAATTTTAATTCAAACTTGTCTAAGCCTTTCAGTTGATGTCAACCTGAGCGATTGCCCTTTAGGGCATCTCAAAGTGTATTTGACCGACAACTATGTCGATCATGTATTAAAGAAATGTATTTCTTCCACCAATAGGCTACTAAATTGTTCCGAAGAACCTATGATTCCAATGTCTGGTTTGTCATTACGTGCTTTGACGTATGGCAGATCACATTGAAAGCAAAGGTTCTAATTGTACTTTTGTATATCTGAATCTACTTTTAAGTCTTTTTGCATGTATGCGATTGCAGTATGAGTGTGTAATGCGTTTTTTATTATGTATATATGTTTGGCTGTCGGACTGTTGCATGTGTGTTTAATTTGTTATATTGCCTGTGCGTTTCATTTTTTATATTGCATGAGTGTTTGACTTTTTATATTGCATGTAGGAGTGGGAATGAGTGTTTTGTATGCGCATGGGGTTAGCGGTTTTAGTCGGTATAAATCCGACACTGCCTAGTAGTGCGGATCCTACTAGGCGTCTTTTGAAGATTCCCGCTGTTTTCCCTCGTAAAAACAACCCAAAGAAAAAAAAAATTTTTGTAAACTGTCACGTCCCGCGACGTGGAGTCTACTATTATCTAACCCTTTAAATCAAATACATTTACTATTTCGTACTTTGGTGTATTGTAATCACCTAGTATACAAGTGTTGCCGATAAGGCATTGTAATCCGTAATCTACAAGAAGAAATCAAGTCAAGAATCAACGGACGGCAACAGTGAGCAGGAGGACCAGCATGAAGGAGGTAGCCGCACACCTACTAGCTGTACACCAGCTAGCCAATCGAGCGCACACAAAGGGGACCAGTGGACGCCAGCTGATGGGTCAGAGACCCCTTCCGCCAGCGGAGTCGACACCTTCGCGAAGCTGCGCTCCTGATCATCGCCACAAATTTGCCCTCCCTTAATATCCAATAAATCGAGCTCCAATACGGAACCGATGTATTTTAACTTCAATCCCTAGTATGTGGGGTGTACGAAACCAATCGTACAGAGCACATCGAAAACCCAGTAGCGTAAACTTCTAAAAAATGAATTAAAATAAGAATTTAACTATCGACGCTACTGAGGGTTTCGTATAACTGCAGAAATACGTCTTAAGTAAAGCAGAAGACACCGAAATAGGCGCGCAATAGCTCAAATTCTGCAGTAAACAAAACTCTCGGATAGCCCGCTGGAAAGAATTCTTCAGGTGGATACCACGGCAGATGATTGGGAGATTTCATCTCCCACCGTCTTAATTGTCATGTGACAAACCTGGAGAAGGAGTGATCAGTAGTCCTATAAAAAGGGACTGACCACCCGTGGAGCAGCATTAATTTAATTTAATAAAATTAATTATCAATCATTAATTAATTAATGTGCATTGTACTAATACTTATTACGAACAGTATCTTATAAAATATATATATATAAAGTGTTAAAATCGCGTTAAGTTCAAATAAAGGTGGCGATGCCTAGAGGCCACAGAGCCGGAAGGAAGTATCAACTAAGAAAACTGGCCTTCGCCTTCAGAAACGCACCGGCGGAAAATTTAAACTTGTTGGGAGTCCCAGCGCACCCGGGGGTGTCATTTAAACACAACCCACAACCTTTTGGGAGCACGATCGAAGCAGGAACCTGGGTAGTGCCCCATCCAACCCAAGCGCCAGAGATAGACGGGGTTTCAGAGACTCCCATCCCCTGGCGACTCGATACTATCGACAATTAAAAGGTAGGCAGTGTAAAATCCCGAATTAATACCTTAAAAATGTCATCTCAACTATCCCAGAGCGTAAATCCCTGGATTAGCTCAAAAGCGGGTGAAATACGTAAACTCCCTAAAAATCGCGGCCCCAAATAGGAAGTAGGGACGTAACAAAACAATTTAATTATTTTGCAGATTCTATTGATGTTAACGAATTGAAGCAATTTGGAAAATAAAGTAAAATATTTTAGGAGTTGTATAAATTTTGTAATAAGGTAAACGGCCCAGTCCTTAAACGAGGTCCAATAATTAAAAATTGAGAAGAAATTTTATTAATAATAACAGTTTTACTAATTTGCAACGTTTAAACTGTTCGAAATATAATTGCAAAATGTATTAGCTTTATATAGATACAATTATAAGCTTACATAACTGAATAGTTATATCATGCAAAAATATTATTGTACAGTAAAGCTTCAACAGTTTCAATCTCGCTTCTTACCTAATGGGCTCGAGCAAGCGAGAGAATATTTTTGTTAAGGTTGTAATTAATTATTATTTTATCATTTTTGAAATAGTACAGTTGTTTTGGATTTATTATATATTGAAGAATTGAAAATTAATTGGATCTCTTAATAATTTTTGTTCTTAATATTGAAATTGTTGCGTTTATCCACTAGTACACGATACCATGACACGGACCAGTCATTAAACGCGTGTTTAATGGTTATGTAAACACTGGTCCAGACGCCAGTATTCAGTGAAGTTTTAAAATTATTAACATTTATTGTACCAAATTAAGTATTTTTTGTATCCTATATATTTACGTTAATAATAACTAGACAGAAATATAATACTGTTTAAGAATTATTAGGATAATTCATCTTAAACTCGTCACAATATTAACGTAACCTAAAATTTTGTACTATACTTTTAATCATTTTTTCATTCCGAAAATTTAACACAAATTTATTATAAATACAATGTTTTTATTACCCCAAAATATTACCATATTGATTTCTTTTCATTATCTGATAGAAATAGTTCAATTAAATATATATTCAATAATTGGGACACTGATAATTAATGACTGGGACACGCTATGAAGTTCATTTAATTACTGGGCCATGTGAACAGTTTGATGTTTTCATTAATTTAAAACTTTTCCATTAACAAATGTAGATTCTTGTTACGTTATCTGAATGTAGATATTTTACGCTTTCGAATAATTATATTTAGTTATAATTTTATACTATTTAAATATAAAAGAAATTGCAATGATCTCAACTGCTTCCTTATCTGTTTCACCACTGGGCCATTTACCTTATTATTGTTGAATTTAATATGATCATTGTTATTGTAATAATTGTAATGACTAATATTATTTAAAATTAATAAAGAATTTGTATATCATTTAACATATATTTATGTATCTAATTATACTTTTACTTTTAATTATATTTATATTTTCAGAAGGTAAATCGGAGGAAGTACGGACGTGATTCAAAGGACCCCTGTCATTTCTAAAATAAAATTTAAAAGATTAAATTTTGGAATGACCAGAAATCCTTCAAATGGAGTCCGCACTTTCCCTGGTTTACCTTTTCTAAGGCCGTCTGACTATGGATCGTCGCGTCAGTGACGCGTATGCAGCAGATAGAAGGATATACAAAGAAATTTAATATATTTTCTTTTCCTAAGAAAAGAAGAAATATTCAATTTCAATGTTTATCCTTCTATCTGCTGCATACGTGTCGCTGGCGCGACGATCCGTGGACAGGTTTTAAAGTAAGCGGTGCATTACACGTATACACATGCACATACGTCCCGATTCACACTGATTCACCCATTCACAGTTTAGTACGCAGCTAGTAGGCAGGAGGCGCTACAAACTCTGCTTCAACTTTCGTAAGAGGGAAGCTTGGCCCCCCTGGAAAAGACACCTTGTATATGCCTGTCGCTGCCGTGTATCTTTACTCGAAGCACAGCTATTCCAACCTAACCTGAAACTTATTTCATTAATAACTCATCACGCCTGCAATATTTTCTAAATTTAAAGGCATTTTTCTTATGTAAACCGCATATAAGCTTTCGAATAAGTCCAATTTCAATAAAATCGGTCCACGCATGACAGAGATATCATAATATCGTCTCATGGATCTGTCAGAAACGGTAAGATTTTTCTTCTTGTTCTCCTTGTTCTCCAAGAAATTTTTCGTCAACCATAATACGTATATACGCGTTACACACCTTCAGTCAAAACGAAACTAACACATGTTTCGTTCTTCGTTCGTCGACTCTCGGGATTATTCGACAGGGATCGTCGTCCGTCATTGTACATACCTATTTTTTAAATATACCATTGAACTTTATAATCTATCAATCTTAACCTTGCAAGTGTCAAATAATATAAGTGGTCCAAATTTGAAATGTCAGGAGCTTTTACACTAAATAGGAGACCGAAATTATTGTCTCAATTAACAAGGTAAGTCGCCAAATTTATTTGATAGATTTCTTATGTAGAGTCGCAGACTTGGAAGTTGTCCGGAAAAGGTTCGACAGAAAAACATCTTCTTTCGCATAAGTTTCTGGAAATTTGTACCATGCATGTACAAAATAATACTATGCATGTACAAAATAAATAACATATATTGTAATAAATTGCATTGCATTTAAATTGCCAAATATTTTTATATTTTTATACCAGCAATTTAGAGTTTTTATGTAAAGCTTATATATTTGTAACCTCGCTCCGCGGAGGTTGGGGGGTTGGGCGGGGATCCTGGGGCGGCGGCGCCTGCTGGCTCGTCCCTGGCTGCCGTGGTGGCGGCGGCTGCTGAGTCGCCTTCGGTGGCCGCGTGGCGCCCGGCGGCTTGGGTGGAGGTGCTGGTCCTGGTGACGGTGGTCTCGTGGTCCGTGGCAGCGGAGTGGCCATTACTGGCCATGGTGGTGGTGGTGCCTGGAGCAGCGTTGCCAGGAGGGAGGCTCCGGGCCCCCTCGCGTCTGGGGGGGGGGGAGGCGTAAGTCCTCTATGACTCGAGGTTTCGGCCTTCCCTTTTCTGGCGCTCCTGGTGGTGGGAGCCGACTCCTTTCCACTGCCTCCAGGATCGCCAGTTTTGTCACTGCTGACGGTCGAGGGGGTGGCCGCGACTTCTGCGGTGGTCCCCGCGCCGGTGGTGGAGGGCCTCCAAAATCCAGCCTCCTCCTCGCGGCCGGGGCGGCTGGTCTGCCCTTGGCCTCCGCCGGTTTCCTCGTCCGGCACTCCATCGGACGGACGGTGTTTTCGCGCCTTAACGGGACGGCGGCCCGTCTGGACGCTTCGTGCGCAATTCTGGGCCTCGGCATGTTTGCTTAGCGAGTGCCGAATTGCTTCTGCCAGCTCGGGTCCTTCCGCGGGCTTATCAGTTATCCTGTGCCAATTTTGACAGCGCGAAACCTGTCTCGCGGTCCTTATCGTCGTGGCCCTCTGTCGGCCGCGGTTAGGGGCTGGTGCCGATTTCGCGGGCCCCGCGGCCGTAGCCTCGGCGGCGTCCACAGCGCAGTTTGCGACCGTGTGGATTGTCCGCGCGTTGGTTCCCGTGGTGGGGGGATCCTCCTCCTCCCCCCCCCGCAGGGTTTCAGGTCCTGGAGGTGGGCTCTCTTTGTTTTCCGCCCGCACCGTAGTACGACCAAATTTGGTCCTATGTACTCGCGTACTTGGTGCGGGCCGGAGAATTTGGGGGCTAGTTTGGCCGCGAAATTCTTCTCCGCGGAGGATAGAGGGTGCTCTCGGAGTATAACCGATTCCCCGAGGCGGGGCCTCCAGTCTCGCCGCCGTAGATTGTAGGTCCTTTTTTGGGCCTCCGTGGCCTGGGTTTGTGCGTGGCGGGCGAGACGTATGGCCTCTTGCAGGCGGTTCAGGTCCTCGGATCGCGCGGCGTACTGGTCCGGGTCATTGTCCTCTGCGATGGCCGTAGTTGGTTGGTGGATCGCCCCGGGGGTGGCCGGCTCCCTCCCGTAGTTGAGGTAAGCCGGTGAGTACCCCGTGGAATCATGGCGAGCGGAGTTATACGCGAAGGCTATTTCCGGCAGCCACTTGTCCCAGTCTCGGTGGCTTCCGTCGATTAGCTGGGCGATCATGGTTTTTATAACCCGGTTGACCCGTTCCACGGGGTTGCACTGGGGGGTGTACGGGGGGGTCTTACGGTGTTCGATCCTGTACACCCGAAGCATTTCCGTGAACTCTTTGCTTATAAACTGCCTCCCGTTGTCCGAGATGACGCGCCGGGGGCACCCAAAGCGAAGCACCACCCTTTCCCTGAAGGCCCTCGTGACGGCTGGAGCTGTGGCCTGACGTAGTGGTTGAAGTTCGACCCACTTGCTGAACTTATCCTGCATCACGGCCAACATCGTGAAGCCTTTCGTTGACCGTGGCAGGGGTCCAACCAGATCGACGGCCACCACGTCCCAGGGGTTTGCTGCCGGAGTGGTCTGCATACCGCCCGCGGGTGCCTGCTGGAACGCTTTGTGTTCTAGGCACTTCTGGCAGCGCTGCACATACCGTCGGGCGTCGCGGACCATTCCGGGCCAGAAGTATTGGCGGGTTAATCAGGCCGCGGTCTTTCCCCCGCCCAGATGTCCTGCGGTGGGGGCGTCGTGGGTTTCCCGGAGTACCGTTTCCCGCAAGGGTTGGGGAACGCACGTTCTCCATTCTTCCTCGGACCGAGGGCCATGGGTATTTGGAATGTGTCGGTAGAGGTGTTCCCCTACTACTCGGTATTCCGGGTAACGGTATGGCTCCTTCTCGGCGGCGGCTTTCATCCGGTCGTATCAGGCGCACCCGGTGGTCGTATCCAGGGTGTCCACTTCTTCCTGCAGTGGGACGGACTCTTCTTCGGGTTGCCGGGAGAGGGCATCGGCGACGACGTTGGTCGTTCCTCGTCGGTACTGGATGTCGAAATCATACTGCTGGAGCTCCAGGCCCCAGCGGGCCAAACGACCGGAGGGGTTGTCCATTGTTCGCAACCACTTAAGAGACTGGTGGTCGGTAAGGACGGTGAACCGATACCCCTCCAGGTACGGCCGCATCTTGCGAATGCCCCAGACGACCGCGAGGCATTCTTTCTCCGTCACGGAGTAGTTACGTTCCGCGGCGTTTAGTGTGCGGCTCGCGTAGGCTATCACCCGTTCCTCTCCGTCCACTTCCTGTGTAAGCACTGCCCCGAGGCCCTCGTTACTGGCGTCCGTCTGGAGGGTGAAAGGCTGACTGAAGTCCGGGCATGCCAGAATAGGTGCGGTGGACAACTGCTGGCGGAAGGTGTCAAAGGCCGCCGCTTCCTCGGGACCCCAGTTCCACTTCTGCTTCTTCTGTAGGAGTCGGGTCAGCGGTGCAGCTAGGTCGGCGAACCTGGGGATGTATCGTCGGTACCAAGATACCATCCCCAGGAACCGTTGTAGCTCCTTTACGGTGGTTGGAGGGGGTATTCGGGCGATTGCTTGAACCTTTTCGGGGTCGGTGGCCACTCCCTCCCTGGTGATCGTATGTCCGAGGTATTGCAGCTCGGTGCGGCAGAACTGGCACTTCTCCTTGTTTAGTTTCAGTCCCGCCGCCCGCAGCCGCTGGAAGACCTCCTTCAGGTTCTCCAGGTGTTCCTCGAATGTCGCCCCGAGTACGATGATATCATCGAGGTAGGCGAATGTCCGTGGCTCCAGCCGGGGACCAATGATTTGGTCCAAGAGGCGTTGAAAAGTGGCCGGGGCGGAGTGTAGTCCAAAGGGCATCACTTTAAACTGGAAGAGCCCCCTCCCCGGAACAGTGAAGGCCGTGATGGGTCGGCTGTCCGGGTCGAGAGGCACTTGCCAGTACCCGTTGGTCAGGTCAAGTGTGGAGATGAACCGGGCTGCACGCAATTTTTCCAGCGTGGCCTGAACCTGCGGTAGTGGGTACGCATCCTTTTCGGTGGCCTCGTTTACCCGGCGAAAGTCGATGCAGAATCGTTTCTTGCCGTTTTTTTTCTTGACGATAACCACTGGGGAACTCCACGGGCTGTTGGACGGTTCAATGACTCCTTCCGCGAGCATTCGGGTGACCTCTTCGTCAATTATCGCCTGCATAACGGGGTTGCGCGGTGTGTAGCGGTGCTTTACTGGTTCGGCCCCGGTTTTTAGCCGGAGGCGATGTTTTGCCATTTTGGTGAGTCCCGGTAATTCGTCAAACTGCTGGAGCTCGTCGGTCAGGAAAGCCTCGAGTCGCCGTGCTTGTTCCGCAGTGCATCCTTGAAGGCCGGGGTTCGGTTCGGTACTAGCGACTTCGGCGGTCGGGCTCCATCGCATGCCTCGTACCCGGACGGTTAGTCCAAGGGTCTGGAGGGCGTCGATCCCCAGGATCATGTCCCGTGATAGACCGGGGAGAATCCCACATGTAATGGCGAGGACGCAGTCCCCGACGATTATGCGCAGGTCTATCTCGCCGTCTAGTGGTGCGGTGGTACCATTGGCGACTTGTACCCACCGCTCGGTGCCAGTGTTTTCGTCGCCGTTTTGCCTGCACCAATTGGCCACTTCCGGGCTGATGTATGACAGGGAGGCTCCCGTGTCGACTAGGGCCTGAAACTCTCGGCCGTGGATGTTCACGGGCAGAAAGGGGCGGCTATCGGGATCGGTGTTGGTGTCTGCGGGGGCCGTCGGGGTTGCGTGGTCCGGCCGCGGCCTTGACCGCCGGACCCGTTGCCGTTTCCCGCTGCCGGGGAGCAGTTGCAGTCCCTACTGAGTCGGCCCTCCGTTCCGCAGCGGCTGCAGAATCGGCGTCCGGGTCGGCGGCAATCCCGCTGAAAATGGCCACGCTGACCACAGTTCCAGCAGCATTCGTCTCGGCGATACCGGCTGCTTACCTCGGCGAGGTTGGGTTTCGGGGCCTCCGGCGGAAGTGGGGCGTGGCTGGGTTCCTCCTCGCACAGTGCCTCGTAGTCGGCAGCCAAACTGAGGAGCACGGAGAGTGAACTGAACTCCGTTCGCTTTATATAATGGCGGTACTCGGTTCGCAGGTTGGAAAATATCCAGTCCAGCTGGGTGGCGGCGGCCATTTGTCCATGGCGGCGCATGAGTGTCCTTAGTGCGCTAGCGAATTCGCGGGCGCTCTCGCCCGGGCGTTGGCGTCGTTGGTGTATGGCCATTTCGAGCTCGTGCTGTCGGCGCCTCGGTAGGTACATTTGCCGAAATGCCTCTAGGAACTCGTCCCACATGTGAATATCGGCTTTCTCGTTTCGAAACCATTGTAAGGCCGTGCCTTTTAGTATACTCGTGAGACAGCGCAAGATTTGTTCTGGAGTGACCTCGTAGCTCTCTCGTAGGTCATCTAACTGATCCAGGAAGTCCTCCGCTCCTTTATAGTGACCGCCCCACCGTCTTACCCTTTCCATTACGTGGTAGGTGTCGAACGGAACAGCTGCCTCGGTGGGGAGCCTACGTTCTGGTTCCGGAAAGGGTCTTCTCCCGGGTACCTCCTTGGCACTGACCGACCTCTGCGGCCGTAGGGCGTCTCGGGCAGTTTCATCGTCGCTCAGCGGATCGATGCGGATCGAGACATCAAGGTTATCCTTGTCCATGCCGGTGGCTCTTAAGGGGGTCACCACTCGTGCTCGCAACGTGTCGAGATCTCCCGTATCTTCTACCCCGTGTTTTTTGGCCCACGCCACGAGTTCGGATTTTGGTAACCGGTACACCCAGCTCACCTTGGTCATTCGTTCCGTTGGTGACTGTCGAGTCCCTGTTCGGGCGCCAAATGTAACCTCGCTCCGCGGAGGTTACCTGGGTGTCTAAAGAATGAGGCAAGGTGAACTTGGTAACCAGGATCTTTATTCCTATGACTAGTGTACAGTGTCCCCGGCCAGGTCTATGCTGACTTACACGAAATTCTCGGCTTACTCTAGAGCTTAAGCTACGTCAGAGTTGGAGCGCGGGCGCGGCGCGTTCGCGGTTGCGGTGCGTTTCGGCGGTAGTGACAGGAGTGGGGGGTGTTGGCCGTTCTGGTGCCCTGGCTGGTATCTCCACCAATGGCCCTGACCGTGAAACCTTGAGTCCGCTCACCCAGTGGGTAAAACCCGCGGGAGAAACGGAGGCTATAGGATGTCCTCCGGGACAGACAAAATCTGACCCTAAGATTGACAGCGGATATCGACCTGCGTCTAGAGATCGGCGAACTCGCGTTTCTCTAGGAGCCGTGGAGGTGAGGGAATTCAAAAATACACAGTAATGCAGCTTGGTTATACAAGAGCGTACTGGGAGAGCTCTGACCGTTCGCCTGTAACGCTCGTGGTAGACTCTGCTCGATGGGCCCGTCGCGCGGGCCTATACGCTGCGCCGTGGCATCTTCGCGAGCGAGAGCGTCGCTCGGCGCGCGGCCATCTCGCGGCCGCGCTCGGTAGCGACGGGCCGCGCCAGGCGTGCGTGGTGGGGGGAAGCTTCGCGTCACACCGTAACTAACTCGTTACATATTTATTATTAGAAATGAAGGGGACGCACAGGACGTGGATAAAAATGAAGGGGACGCACAGGCTTGGATAGAAATCAAGGGGACGCACAGGCTTGGATAGAAATCAAGGGGATGCACAGGCTTGGAGGTTGTCCGGAGAAGATTAGATAGATAGACAGAGCATCTTGTTTCGCACAAGTTTCTGGAAATTTGTCAAATAAGGTAAATCGACAAAAATTCTCAAAAGACATAGCATTAAGAATTAATAAGAAAATAGATTATGGTGGATTGCTTGCAATGTAGAGCAAGTCACATTAGTGAAGAAATACGCTAAAAACACATCTCCCTTCATGCTTTTCAATCTTTTCTGAAAGACATTCGTAATACTTTAATATAAAATCCACAGTAGTTGCCACGTATTCATTAATTCATTAATTTTTTAGATTCCCATTATTTCAATTCACCAATAAATATACTAAATTAGTTTTATTCCACCAATAAATTGTGCATTAAAAATATTGGATCTTCTCGTTCATTTTCGCTGAATTATTACCATTAGCATTTAAATTTCCTGCAACAAGAGTTTCAGCCATACGCTCTCACCCCCTTTGGACACATTATTTAGTCTCTACACTCACTATAGCAAAAGGCCACTCTATTTCTATATTATAATAAGTTCTACGTTAAGTTGTGTAACTAAAAAAAATGTGGCTTTTATATATTTACAGATAATCGAAGCAGAAGATGATGCAGTGTGATCTACGTCAGACTATGTACGCATAAATTCTGCTGCACGAGCAAATGTAATAAGTACATTTTCATGTATATGTATAAATATATAATACATTTTCATGTATATGTAAAATATAAAATAAATAAAAAATTTATTTCTTTAAAATTATTACCAAGATGTTAAAAAAAAAATCATTTAAATTTCAAGATATAATAAAACACATTTCACAGGATGGAAAAATCTGAAAGATCCTTGCAATAATTGTGATAATTGAAATTCAAACATAATGAAGAAAGTCAATATAACTGCTTCCAAACAAATTCTTATTGCTTGCAAAATTACATTTGTTCGATCACGATAGTAGTGAAAAAACAACGAAAGTGGAAAGACATTTGCCTAGATATCCGCGGCCTGGAAGTTAAATACTTTGCGTGGCTGGGCTAGGTCAAATTGTCGATGAATAAGAATTATTTAAAAACGCAAAATAATGAAAGTGTACTCATATTGTTAAAGTTTTAAATTGACAAATTATCTGGAAACCTGCGAGAGGGAAGGTATGGTTATTTATTAAAATTATTAAAATAATTATTTTAGCAATGATTTATTATTATATAAAAATACAAATTTAAAAATAGATATATAGAAATTACGGCCGGCCACGGCCGCCACCACGGCCAGGGCCCCAGCCACGGCACTGTTCAAATATTAGCGCCTGTACTGTTGGAGCCTGGGCGCGGAGGCTCCGCGCTTGCTCCCGCGCCAGCTGGATGGCGGCCCAGTGCTGTTGCCGGGCCCTCACCCTCCAGCCACTCCTTTTATATCTAGGAGTTGCATATCCTCCTGTAATTAGAAAAATAAAATAATTAGAGTCACTTTTATTTGATCTGTTATGTAAATAATTAATGCACAAATCTGGTTCATTTTTATGAAAATCTATCTTAATTTTTAAACTAGATTCAATAAAATTCTGCAATGATTAATTTTCTAATTTTTTATCTAATTAAAGTATTGAGAATTAATACCGCGTGCCGTGGCCGGGTCCTGTGCAGGCTGCCGTGGCTCGGGTACAGTTGATGATTGGGATGATGATGGCGGCGGCGCGGCCGAAAAGATTTGGCCCTCCTTGACACGGGCTAACGTGAACAATTTTTAAATGATTTTATCCTGCTTCGATCCTCTGTTTGTTTGTTTGTTTGCATGTTTGTATGGTTCAAATCTGGCAACTCAAATTTAACCCACTTCCAACTATCCAATTTGTCTTGAAACTTTGCATGCGTGCGTATTTTTGATGACAATACAATATTTAAAAAAAATATTAACCTCGAGCGGGTGAGAAAATTACCTAGTCATCAATAAATATAACCCATAACCACGAATCCAAACGACTTGAAATCAGCCACTCGCGTTCTTTACAAAAACGACAAAAAGCCGCTGCGTTCGGGTCGCTAGTCGCATCGCGATTTGAAATTAAATAACAGATATTTCTAAAGAAGTCAGAGCTGCGAAATGTAAATCCATAAACACTAAAAACTAGAAAATAAAAAAAATATATAAAAAAAATTTATGTTAAACGATTTTATTAAAAATGCACTAAAAACTAAAAAATAATTTTTTTCTTGTACTGCAATTTCGATGGTGTTTTTTCACTTTAAATAAAAATCGTGGAGCAGGATTTTTCATAACAGAATATATGAATCAATTTAATACAGCATCAAGCGTCGAAATGAATTTGTTGTGAGATACCCTGCTCCACGATTTTATTTAAAGTGAAAAAACACCATCGAAATTGCAGTACAAGAAAAGAATTATTATTTTTTAGTTTTTGTGCATTTTTAATAAAATCGTTTAACATAAAATTTCTATATATATATATATATATATTTACATTATAAAAGATAAATAAAAAGATATCTAGTTAAACTAAAAAAGATATCTAATTAAACTAAAAGATAACTAAGGTCGGTATCAAATATATTGGCCGGTGAATTCGTTTTCGGGAACAGCGATCGAGGAGAAATCAGCCACCACCATCTGACGATCGTGGATTTGTCAGTTGGAGTTGCGTGGTCCTCGCAGGGCATGGTGGGGTAACGGGGACGCTGCTCGGCTCCGCCTGAACCTAGCCGTTTGGCTGTTATTTATTCTTAGCGTAATAGTTGGGTGCGTTACGAAGCTATGCGTAGACCAATACGAGATGAAGCTATCGAGAAAGTATCAATGTTCTAACCAATAAAGCTCATGCATTTTTTCGAAGCTAACGCACACCTATTCTGATGTGTGTATTTCTACGCTGACAGCTCGGGTTGGTCTACACCCCAGAAGCTTGGCACTATCCCCACCATTTCTGGCTCACTCTTGTTCTGCGAAGGTGAGAGCGAGATGGAACGAGAGCGAGTCAGAAAACGTTGAGAAAAGGAGCACCGAGGCAGGCAAACTGTGTGGTGGGAGAATACCCCTCACGAAACTCACCGGCCAATATATATGATACCGACCTTAATTAATTAAAAGTATTAAGAATTAATAATACCCTTTGCCGTGGGCTGCTTAATTGGCACCACGGCAGCCGAATTGCTGCCATTGGCAGCCGCCATGATTATATCGTCATCTTCATAATCTGAAAAACTAAATTAAAATAAATGTATATATAAATTTTTTTTATTAATTAATTAATTCTGCTGTAAGTTTATCGTAATAAAACTTACCAGCCAGTAGGGCGTCCTCCTGTGTTTTCTAAAAAAAAATAATAATCAATTAGTAAAAAAGATCAAGAGTTCATAAAAGCGGCGTATGATAGAAGAAAGAAAGTCATACGTTAACTATCAGTGGAAGTAGATAGTCACTGTATAGCAAGTAATACCACAAGGAGATATATTAATCACGTTGAAACATTCTAACTTATAACGCCAACGATTAGAAACATCAAACATATCTGAGTTGAACGTAAACGAACAAATTACACATTATGAAAGTCTTGGATAGGCACTTTGTCTACGTTAAATATCAGACCGTAACTGTACAACAAGTAATACAACAAGAACATATTGGATACATAGAAGCATATTTTAATTCAGATGTGTTTCATATTTCTAATCGTTGGCGTTACAAGTTATAGAAAGAATATGCTTCAGCGTGTCTAATATCTTCTTGTTGTATTACTTGTTATACAGTTACGGTCAACGATCACTGATACTTAATGTCGGCAAAGTGCCTATTAAAGACTTTCATAATGCGGTAGTTTACATGTTCGTTTACGTTCAACTTAGATATGTTTGATATTTCTAATTGTTGGTGTTATAAGTTAATAAAATATTGTATTTCAACGTGTCTAATATCTTCTTGTTGTAACAACAAGATATTGGATATATAGAAGCATATTTTAACTCAGATGTGTTTTATATTTCTAATCGTTGGCGTTACAAGTTAGAATATGCTTCAACGTGTCTATCTAATATTTTCTTGTTGTTTTACTTGCTATACAATTACGGTCTAGTTCCACTTATACTTAACGTAGGCAAAGTGCCTACCAAAGACTTTCAAAATTTTGTAGTTTACATGCCCATTCGTTAGTTTTATTTGTGACAATGAATAAATTCAGATTTCCCCTGAACTAGATGCTCCATGATAAAGGATCCTGTGACGAATTAATCTCACGAATCACAAATAAATTTCTTACGAATAAAACTAATGTTACGTCCTTGAAGGGATTTTTCCGTAGATCACCCTGAGCGGTTAGAATGATCTACTGGGTTCTTGCTCTTGTTAAAGTGCTGAAGCACACCTTGACTATACTTACCAGGGAATGGGAGGATTGAAAGGGTTGAATATATAAGTACAAGGAATTTAGAGGAAAATCAAAGATGCAAAATATATTGTTATATAGAATGAGATCGAACTCACATACCTAGAGACGGCGCTCCGTCTTGGCTGTCGCTCGCTGGTTTTCACCAATTTCGCACGGCACGCTTGCCGTCTGTTTTCTCGCTCGCTCGAGGTGTCGGTTGACCGAGCGTAGGTCGTGGTCGCTCGCTGTGCTCTCGGGTAGCACACGGAAGTAGGTGAACGCGGGACCCGTCGTTTCGCTGACAAGCTCGTTCTGACACACGTCCTCGCGGTATTTGGCGGTCCGACTCGGCGCGTAAGGGCTCTCCCGGCTATGCCGTACTCGGTGCGTCGGATGGAGTTACCCTTAGGCTGAACCTGATCGGCCAGGCCTGCTTCGCGGTAAATACGTGGAGGTGAGGTCGCGATTTCTAGACGGCCCGCTGGCTCGTCGCAACTTCTTAGCTTGAGCTCCCGAAATTGAATGGATGTCCGAGGTCCCGCGATTGAGATCCGAGCCACGCACTCCCTATCTCGAGAACGGGGGAAATCGCCCTGTCAGTCGTTATCCTTTTGCAATTTCCATTGCTCCATGCTCCGGAATCTAAGGCCTGGACCATCGGTGGTCACGTTGTGCCCACGCCGACGGATTCCGCGTTCGCCGACCTACTAACCCGCGCGTTGCGATTCCGCTGAATCGCTGACGGCGAAATGGAAGGCGACGCGGGGACAGCAAGCACGGAATGGACCTGAAGGGCCCATGTAACACTAACGAATAAAAATAAATTCTCACGCACCGCTTCAAGATTATGAATAACGATAACTCTGCTATGAGTATATAAACAGTATAGTATTTTTATATTATATATTACTTACAGTTTGCTCGTCCATCATGGCTCGTTCGTATTTAATAGCTTCTCTCTGAAGCTGGCCTAGATGCCAGGTAAACATTTGATGATCAAAGAGCACCTTTTAGAAAAAATCGATCTATCGAAATTCAATAATACGTTTTGCGTTAATTTATTTATATATAATATAAAGCGAAGTTATAACAAGGCTTTTTACATGTTTTTAAATTTGCAGTAAGTAAATTTAAAAGAAAGAAAAAGATTAATGCATAAGTTGCATCGCGCACCATGTACTGTACACAAAGTACTATTACATATATATAGATCGGCAATGCGGTGCACGTGGTTTCTTTTCGTAGTTTTCAAAAACGTAAAAAAATTACGCCAGGTACATGAATTATTGACGGGGTAACCAAAAGGCGAGGGTAAAGAAGAATCTCGCCCGACGGTGGCGGGACGTGACCGGCGGCGCATTTTCTTAGCACGAGGAGGGCTCGTTTTGACCGATGGGGACGTGGGCCTAGGGTCGCACTTTTTTTTCGTATATAGCCAGAGACACGCATCTCCCAGCATCCGAAAATTCTTCCTCATTTGTTTACATGTAAGTGTGCTTCATTATTATTATTTTTTAATTAAGCTGTGCGCATAATGAAACGAACATATTTTCAACGAATAGATAAGTTACTGTTTCATTACACGTGTATACAGACATTATTATTAATTAAGCTGTACGCATAATGAAACGAACATATTTTCAACGAATAGGTTATTGTTGTTTCATTACACGTGTTAAATAATGGTCTGCGCAGATTTTTGCTAATCTATTTTTTAATTGAAATGTGTATCTTTTTAGAAACAAGTCCCTTGGAAGGAGACCTTTGAATTTATTTTCCTTATATATATAAGATGGTTTTGTAAAGATTCAATCAATAAATATATATAAGCGTGGCGGTTATGGGACCGCGGCGGACGCCCAACTTTATATATATATATACCCAGATAACCATCTGTCACCAATCTGACATCAGATTGGTAGCAGGCTCTGGCACGAGAGCGCAGAGTCTGCACGTCAGAACCGTAGTCATCTGTGTCCGCATTTGGCTACGTCCTGAGGTGCAGAGCCTGATGTCAAATCGGCAGCAGATCGACAGCAGATTCTGCCGTCTGCTAGGCAAAGCCAACAGCGCCATCTGAGGGCCAGAATTTTCCAATAATTCCCTACCCGTGACGTCACATGCCCGTCCCTACCCTTACATAACCATCAAGCAGATTCTACATTATATTAAATAATTAATTCTACTTATCTAAAAAAGTATTTATTTCTTAATAATATACTGGGTGTCCCACCTAAGACTGGACAGCCGGTTTTCTCCTAAACTATTGGAGATAAAAATATATAAAAAATAGGGAATTGCATGGTTCGAGGGGGCCAATTAATTAGCGCGAACGAATTTTTTTATCGATTATTATTTTAAAAGATACGATGGTCAAGTTCGGTTTTTCAAATGGAACTATTTTTTTTGAACACCTGAGTTGATAGTGCGTTCCAAGACAAATTCAATAAGCTTTAATGTATACACTTTATTTTCACTGGTTTTTAAGATATTGCGCTTGCAAATTTACTGATTTTCACTGGAAGAAAACTGTCTGGTATAGCACGGACCGGGGACGGTTTTACTGGCTCCACGGGTGGCACTGCCTTTTGAAATAGATACCTACCTGCCAAAGGTCTACGCCAGGCCCAAAGGCTGGACAATTTTTTTTGCGTCAGAAATGCTACTTAGGTAGGTACATCTGCGGTATCGAGAAGCGCACCGTTACTTTTATTTCGCACTTGCTTCTACGCTCGGATGGCCGGTTCTTTTGGGAGGGATGCAAGTTCGATTGGTTAGGTTAGGAGGAGTGAAAGTTGCTAGACTAAATTTCAATCATAGGGAGCAGATTGTATCAGAACCATTCGGATTTGCATTCCTCACAAACGGCTGCTCTCTTGAAGAGGCCCTCTTCACAGCAATGCCCACCTTCTCTCGCACGGAATACGTTAACGCTTGCTTTTGTTCTGATATTGAAGCACGTGTTTATACTCGAGAGGACCACGCGTCGACAGCGGGCTACCCCTTTTCTTCCTGTGTCTCTCCACGAACCGTGTTGACGGTGGATTGTAGGAGCGTAGATATCTGGATGCCAGTTATTGAATTCAGGAGACGATAGAAACATTTTATTACAAAACACACATGTACTATGACTAAAGTAAATCGTATTCCTCTCGGGCAGGAGTACTGATAATGATCGAACTTGCGCCCCACTTCGCGCAGACCAATTACACGGAGGGTAGTCGGGTCACACACTGCCCAAATGATACAGGGTAATTCTGGAGCAACGCCCGTCAAGGAGATGCGTTGGCACCCCGTGGCGAGGACAGACCTTCGCATTGCCTCACCCGATTTTTATGGTTTTTTTCCGGAAAAAGGTACGAATCCTGGGCCGAACGTAGCGAATTGAAGTCGACCCTCCGCAGTCGAGGGTGAGTTATCCATTACAGCGTATTAAGAAACCCTTTTCTTCATCGTATCGAAACGGAAGTGGTGCCAATGGATTCCTTATGTTTTTCTGACGAAAATCATACCAAATGTCATGCAAATCGGACTACTTTGACACAAGCTATTTGTATTCCCTATGTAAAAGTTGTCCGATTTACACGACATTTGTAATGATTTTCATCGGAAAACCCCAAGGAATCCATGGGCGACACTTCCATATCCATGCGGTAAGGAATAACGAATTGTTTTATTTCTTAAAAAGGTAGGTACAGGCTGATTCTGGTGCTGCGCCCGTCACCCCGTGGCGAGGACAACACCCCGCAGTGCCCATCGAATTTTATGGCTTTTTTCGGAAAAAGGTACGAATCCTGGGCCGAACGTAGCGAATTGAGGTCGGCCCTCCGCAGTCGAGGGTGAATTATCCATTACAGCGTATTAAGAAACTCTTTTCTTCGTCGTATCGAAAGGGAAGTGACACCGATGGGTGCCTTATGTTTTTCTGATGACGATCATACCAAATTTCATGTAAATCGGACTATTTTTAACCAAGTCAAGTCAACTTGAAATGATATAAATCGATATTCCATGAAATTTCCTTCATTATGGTCCGAATACGTCGTTCTTGGTGTCAGTTTCATCGGCGAAACATAAGAAATCGATGGATGTCGTTTTCGCAAAGATCTGATGAGAAATGCGCGAGTCAAAGATTTCTCACTTTTTAATAGGCACTCGAACCGCTTCGAGGGTCAAAAGCCGTATAATCGGGTGAGGCACTGCGGGGGAGTTGTCCTCACCACGGGGTACAATAGCCGACCTTTTCTTGCACCCAATTCTTCTCGCGTGCTTTTATTTTGAAATTCCAACGCGTGTTTACACTCGAGAGATAAGGATTTATACTCGAGAGATAAGGAATCCGTCTTTAATTTGAAAGGAGGACGATGCAGGCGGAACCACGCGCACTCAACGGTGTACCCCTTTTCTTACTGTGTCTCTCCACGAGGCGTATTGACGGTGGATAATACTTTTCAATTCCTATATATTTGTGGCATCTTTCTCGCGTGCGTCGGGACAAAAGCGGACTCAGAGCCAGGCGAAAATTCATTCGCTCTTTACGATCGATAATTTATTATTTCTCCAAGAACGTTTCGACAACATCTGTTTGCCAAATTTGTAAAGGCCAATAAAAAACGTGGTGACATTGTCCAGTCTAAGTTAATCCGTATATTGTTCTGTCGGTGGGTAGTGCGTACGATGACTTCGGACCCGTACTATGTACCGTTGCCTACCGCAGACGCGCAGAAAATCCGCTCGTAAACCGCGACTCTGGCGAGACACCGCGGCCGATCAGTACGGGTAGTTTTTGGTAACCAGATGTGGCATCTTCCACCTCTATTTCATCAGGGTAATTCTGGAGGTACGCCCGTCACCCCGTGGCGAGGACAACACCCCGCAGTGCCCATCGAATTTTATGGCTTTCGACCCTCGAAGGGTTTGGAATACCATTAAGATGTGAGAAATGTTCAGGATTTCAAATGTTTGCTTCTTTTCTTCATCGTATCGAAGGGGAAATGGCGCCAATGGATTCCTGGCGTTCCGTCGATTAAAATCATACCAAATTTCATGTAAATCGGACTATTTTTAACCAAGTCAAGTCAGCTTGAAATGATATAAATCGATATTCCATGGAATTTCCTTCATTATGGTCCGAATTACGTCGTTCTTAGTGTCAGCTTCATCGGCGAAACATAAGGAATCGATACGTGTCGGTTTTGCAAAGATCTGATGAGAAATGCGCAAGTCAAAGATTTCTCACTTCTTATTAGGCACTCGAACCCCTTCGCGGGTGGAAAGCCATAAAATTCGGTCAGGCACTGCGAGGGGTTGTCCTCGCCACGGGGTACCAGGCCGCCGCATCTCCTTGACGGGCGCTGCTCCTTAATTACCCTGTATCTGGTTAGGAAATAAAATAACTCTTTATTCTTTATCGTATGGATATGGAAGTGTCGCGGATGGATACCTTGGGGATTTCCGATGAAAATCATGCCAAATATCGTGTAAATCGGACAAATTTTACATAAGGAATACAAATTGCTTGTGTCAAAGTAGTGCGATTTGTATGACATTTGGTATGATTTTCATCAGAAAAACATAAGGAATCCATTGGCGTCACTTCCCTTTCGATATGACGAAGAAAACAATTTCTTAATACGCTCAAATGGATATTTCACCCTCGACTGCGGAGGGTCGACTTCAATTCGCTACGTTCGGCCCAGGATTCGTACCTTTTTCCGAAAAAAGCCATAAAATTCGATGGGCACTGCGGGGTGTTGTCCTCGCCACGGGGTGACGGGCGCAGCACCAGAATCAGCCTGTACCTACCTTTTTAAGAAATAAAACAATTCGTTATTCCTTACCGCATGGATATGGAAGTGTCGCCCATGGATTCCTTGGGGTTTTCCGATGAAAATCATTACAAATGTCGTGTAAATCGGACAGCTTTTACATAGGGAATACAAATAGCTTGTGTCAAAGTAGTCCGATTTGCATGACATTTGGTATGATTTTCGTCAGAAAAACATAAGGAATCCATTGGCACCACTTCCGTTTCGATACGATGAAGAAAAGGGTTTCTTAATACGCTGTAATGGATAACTCACCCTCGACTGCGGAGGGTCGACTTCAATTCGCTACGTTCGGCCCAGGATTCGTACCTTTTTCCGGAAAAAAACCATAAAAATCGGGTGAGGCAATGCGAAGGTCTGTCCTCGCCACGGGGTGCCAACGCATCTCCTTGACGGGCGTTGCTCCAGAATTACCCTGTATCATTTGGGCAGTGTGTGACCCGACTACCCTCCGTGTAATTGGTCTGCGCGAAGTGGGGCGCAAGTTCGATCATTATCAGTACTCCTGCCCGAGAGGAATACGATTTACTTTAGTCATAGTACATGTGTGTTTTGTAATAAAATGTTTCTATCGTCTCCTGAATTCAATAACTGGCATCCAGATATCTACGCTCCTACAATCCACCGTCAACACGGTTCGTGGAGAGACACAGGAAGAAAAGGGGTAGCCCGCTGTCGACGCGTGGTCCTCTCGAGTATAAACACGTGCTTCAATATCAGAACAAAAGCAAGCGTTAACGTATTCCGTGCGAGAGAAGGTGGGCATTGCTGTGAAGAGGGCCTCTTCAAGAGAGCAGCCGTTTGTGAGGAATGCAAATCCGAATGGTTCTGATACAATCTGCTCCCTATGATTGAAATTTAGTCTAGCAACTTTCACTCCTCCTAACCTAACCAATCGAACTTGCATCCCTCCCAAAAGAACCGGCCATCCGAGCGTAGAAGCAAGTGCGAAATAAAAGTAACGGTGCGCTTCTCGATACCGCAGATGTACCTACCTAAGTAGCATTTCTGACGCAAAAAAAATTGTCCAGCCTTTGGGCCTGGCGTAGACCTTTGGCAGGTAGGTATCTATTTCAAAAGGCAGTGCCACCCGTGGAGCCAGTAAAACCGTCCCCGGTCCGTGCTATACCAGACAGTTTTCTTCCAGTGAAAATCAGTAAATTTGCAAGCGCAATATCTTAAAAACCAGTGAAAATAAAGTGTATACATTAAAGCTTATTGAATTTGTCTTGGAACGCACTATCAACTCAGGTGTTCAAAAAAAATAGTTCCATTTGAAAAACCGAACTTGACCATCGTATCTTTTAAAATAATAATCGATAAAAAAATTCGTTCGCGCTAATTAATTGGCCCCCTCGAACCATGCAATTCCCTATTTTTTATATATTTTTATCTCCAATAGTTTAGGAGAAAACCGGCTGTCCAGTCTTAGGTGGGACACCCTGTAGAGGATCAGTGATTACAATTGTTACAAAATAAGTTGCGCATATAAATACAAAGAGGGCGCATTTAAATTTAAATTTACAAATCCACGTCCCGTAACCACTGGTACCTAGTAGGGGCGATATCAGAAAATTTCATACAATATTTTGGACTTCTTTTTGATGGTTTTATTTGGAAATAGGGGATTGAAATAAAGTTTACGTTGCTACGTATTATGATATGAATATATTATAATGTATAACATGATCACACGTGCACACTGCGAATGGAAAACTTTCGCCCGCTAACTCTCACAGCACGAGCGTTCTCTCGCTGTACAAAAAGAAAACAAATGAAGAGGTTCTGCGAATATCGGAATGGCGCTCATCTCGAAATTCCAACACTTTTTTGTGGAAAAGCATCATATTTCCTGTTGTGTTAGTGCTGAAAACAAACACAATATTAGTATAAAATTAAACGTAACGTATGAATAAACAGGATACATGTGATACTTACATCAGCTCCATCTCCACACAGTACACACCCTAGGCGATCATGCATGTTCCTGCGAACATTAACATTTATAAGAAAACATGTGTTAAATTATTATCTACTAAAGAAGACGCTAAACATTCGCACTTCGCGCATAACCATACTTTTCTGTCTTGCAGATGATGTGAATGTCGATTTCCGCGACGCAGATAATTGGAAATTATTTAATTTCATAATTACCTTTGCCTTCTGGATACGTCGAGATATTGATGGACGAAATTACTTGGAATATTCTTCGATTTTTCCAGCACTGACTGCCACTGCCAGTGACTGCCACCACGAAAACGAACGCAAACTGGACGTAGAGTCTTGACCACCGCTCTTGAATCGACACTCGGATTGGCTGCGCCATAGTGCCGAAACTCGTGATTGGTCAAGATTTTATGTCCAATTTACATTCGTTTTCGAGGTCTGAGATGACAGTCACTGGCAGTGGCAATCAGTGCCGGCCAAATCGAAGAATATTCCAAGTAATTTCATCCATCGATATCCAGACAAATCATCGCGACGTATCCAGAAGGCAAACGTAATTATGAAATTGAATAATTTTCAATTATCTACGTCGCGGAAATCGACATTCACATCATCTGCAAGACAGAAAAGTATGGTTATGCCACAGCCGAATCTAGTACTAGCCGTGCTGAAGGCAGAATGGCAACACCGCGAGAGTCCGGCTTCGATATATATATATATATATGTATATATATATACCTACCGTATCAGCCTCTCGGTCTCTCACCGGCCTCCCTTTTGGTTTCCCGTTTATCTTTTAAATGTTTATATTAATGTAGTACTGAAGTCCTCCCTGATAACCAGATCTGGCAGCAGAATCTGACATCAGAAACGTAGTCGTCTGTGTCCGCATTTGGCTGCGCTCTGAGGTGCACATTCTGATGTCAGATGCCTGATGTCAGATCGGCAGCAGATCGACAGCAGATTCTGCCGTCTGCTATGGTTCTGACGTCAGACTCTGCGCTCTCATGCCAGCGCCAGACCCTGCTACCAATCTGATGTCAGACTGGAGACAGATGGTTATCAGGGCTCTAAATATCAGAAACGGAGCAATAATCCAGGTGTTTTTTTTATTTATATTAACCCTACAGATCTTTATTTTTGTGTGTAGCACATTTATTTAATACAATCTGTAGCATTTTTGGACATTTTGTTTTACATAAATTTTTTTACAAATTCCACGTATTCATTAAGGGAAATTAATAATAATAATAAGGGAAATTAATAATAATAATAATAATAATGTTTATTTGTACTATAGGCTCACAGCCTATTACAAAGGAGGTTGTTGGTTCTCACATCTACATCCTTACTTTTATCTGTGTTACAATAAATTGATTAGAATAAATTGATTAGAATTTCGACCGTATATATGAAATAATTCAAAATTAAAGTGGTTTCGGCGCAATGGTTCGGTCACTACAAATTTATAATAAAAGCTATTTTGCAGTCGTTATATTTCCGACGTTTCGGTCATTGATTGTGACCCTTATCAAGGAAAGTGAAACAAAAGTGAAATAAAACTGCGTTTGCCTTTAGGTGGAATTTACACGTTAGCCGAAGACGTGCGTTGAGCGCGTCGGTTAGAACGTGACTGAGGTAAACAGTAAAAACAAAGCAGGAGACTCTAGAGGCCGAACGTAATACGTTATAAAGCTGGATTCAAAAATTGAAGGAAACGATATTTCAACCCTCAACAACACGCTGTTTAAAATACCAATGATGTGGTAAACAAAGAAACACATTCACTCATGCTCAAAAAAAAAAAAAGATTAATTACATAACTCAAATATGTAATTCAAGATTGAACTATGGTTAGAGAGTTACAGGACAATTCTAACAGAAAGACAACATCATATCATATCCTTACTGTTTCAATAAGGTTGCGTAATATTCTTGCATTTTAGGTGTTTCATATCTAAGATTTACGCTAGGTTGTTTAATCATATGCAATGTTTCTAATAGAATCCTCCTATTTAAGTTGGTTTCCCTATCAACAATTTTGATATTGTCGAAGTCAAACTTATGATCAAATTCGAGTGAATGTTTTGTTAATGCAGTGTGTTGGAGGGGCGGTAGCAAAATATTTCTTTTATGCTCATAAATTCGTCTTTCTAATAACCTAGAAGTCTGTCCAATATATACCTGGCTACAACCCATGCAAGGAATGGAGTAAACGACATTAGAATTCTTTTTCAAAGGTATTTTATCTTTAATTGGTGGAAATAGTTGTTTAGTATACCATGGCAGTTTAAAAATGGTGTCCATGCCAACTTTCTTAAAAATTCTTCTAATGTCATTCGAGATATTGTCACTAAAAGGCATGACCACAGTATTTCTCCAACTTACTGGTCCAATCTTTCTAATTTTTTCCTCTTTAAGTTTTTCCTTTAATACCGGATGATAAATTTCAAAAATACGGTCACGAATGATTGATGAAACCATTTGTGTGGGGTAACCATTACGTTTTAATGTATCCTTAATAAGTAGTAAGTTATCTGGACGAAATTCAGGGTCAGAAAGCAAGATTATCTGTGTTACATTATACTTAAGCCTAATATCTATACTTTATATATTATTTATACTCTTATTACATTACAATTAGTGCTAGTTTACTTATTTTTTTACTGTCTATACAAAATAGAACATATTCTTTGCTTCCACGATGTTTCTAATATTTAATACTTCAGGGAACTCTTTTTCCCTAACTTTTTGTGCATGCCTTTGTTGATATTGGAGACATACAGACAGAACATGCTTTAGAGTCTCCCTTCTTCCCATGTTGCATAGTTGACATTCCTCTGCGTCGCTTATGTTTACTCTTCCTTCCTTTTCTTGTACCATACTGAATTCATGTCTTCCTGCCAAGAATTGCAAGGGAAATTAGAAGAGTACTTTAAAAGATAATAATTATAATTCTATATTTTTATTCCTCAAAGATGAGGAATTACCGAAAAAATATATGGTTGCTATACCTTGTAAAAATTGGACACCATCAAAATATTCTTCCGGTTGTAGATGGTTCCATTTAAATTTACATATCCAGTTATGGGTCCCATTCTGTTGCTAAAAAATTAAATTGCAATATATGTCGATTATTAATTGTGGATAAATAACGGTAAAACTGTAGGCGATGTATATTTTAATCTCTTACAACAGGCCTGCACAGCAAGGCTGTGACGGGCAAGAGCGCTCTCGATTGCTCGTGAGCAAAGCGAAGAGCGACGCCGCGAGCTGTTCCCCCACTCTGTGGCTACTAGCTGAAGTAGTATGCGTGTAAACTGTAAGGTGGTGCCGTGGTGGTTGTTCACTCACGAACACTCCCCACCACGGCACTGTTTCTCATAAAGGCGTGGCCTAGCGGTTTACGATGCTCTTTCCACACACGGCCGAAAAGTTTTGCCCGGCGGGCATTCAGCTGTGCACGCCTGGCTTACAAACAGGGGTCCTTTCTGTTCCCACTGAAGAAGTCAGAACATCATTTATTCATGTATATGCAATAATATAAGCCATAATAGGTGATGGTAATTTGGAATCTCAACATTTGCAATCTGAAAATCATAAACATATTTTATGTAAGTTAACCCATTATAATAAAAAAAAGTTAACGCGCCATGGTAAATACCCGTAGGGTGGTGAGAAAATTTTCCACAATTGTAATACTGTCCTCTAACACGATTTTATATTTAACTGCATAATTGTCCCTTTCAATAGCTAATTATGCTAACCTCTTTTCCACGGGCACTTAACCTGTTTGGCTTCGTACCAATAATTTTGTCTACACATATTTCAGGCCTCTATTAACTTATACATACCTTTAACAATTAAAAAAATCCTTCAATATGGTTCAAAGATGGTTTTAACTTGTTTCACACTTCTATTTTCTTGAAATCTCTGTAAATATTTCAAATATAATGCATTACAACACCAAACTATTCCGAGAGTCCACAAAATATATACCACATTTATAAATATTAATATACTTCTGTATTACTTCTACTTACTATAGTTATGATATTTACGTATTCTTTATACATAATTAATCAAAAATACTGTATATTAGTATAATTTTATACCGCAAAATAACGTTAATTATAATGGTGAATACAAAACTCCACTATTGAAAATAGGACTCCCGATCCGCACATGAGCGGTGTTGCCATGTTATATAGCACGGCTAGTAGTAGAGTCGGCTGTGGTTATGCGCGAAGTGCGAATGTTTAGCGTCTTCTTTAGTAGATAATAATTTAACACATGTTTTCTTATAAATGTTAATGTTCGCAGGAACATGCATCATGATCGCCTAGGGTGTGTACTGTGTGGAGATGGAGCTGATGTAAGTATCGCATGTATCCTGTTTATTCATACGTTACGTTTAATTTTATACTAATATTGTGTTTGTTTTCAGCGTTAACACAACAGGAAATATGATGCTTTTCCACAAAAAAGAAGTCCAAAATATTGAATGAAATTTTCTGATATCGCCCCTACTAGGTACCAGTGGTTACGGGACGTGGATTTGTAAATTTAAATTTAAATTTAAATGTGTCCCTCTTCGTATTTATATGCGCAACTTATTTTGTAACAATTGTAATCACCGATCCTCTATATTATTAAAAAATAAATACTTTTTTAGATAAGTAGAATTAATTATTTAATATAATGTAGAATCTGCTTGATGGTTATGTAAGGGTAGGGACGGGCTTGTGACGTCACGGGTAGGGATTTGTTTGAAAATTCTGGCCCTCAGATGGCGCTGTTGGCTGTGCCTAGCTAGTGATCCTCCAGGGAGTGATCGGTATAACCGCAGCCATTTTTCAAGATTTGGAGCAAAAACGGAAATAAACATAACCTAACCGTTCACTCTATCTCTTTCTATCAGTATTTCTGTCTCTTTCTATCAGTTTTTCTGTCTCTTTCTATCAGTATTTCTGTCTCTTTCTATCAGTATTTCTGTCTCTTTCTTTTTTACAGTTTCTTTCTCTGTCTACTTTCGCTTTTGCTCCAAATCGCAGCAACCAATCAGCGACGATATACGTCGTTCTGATCACTCTCTAGAGGATCTGTTTGAGAATCGGTAGTTCCGATCTCCGCCACACCTCAACTCACCGCAGCACCTCCTGGACTGCGTAACGCCACGACCGATCCACGATCGATCTGCCAATCATCGGCGCTCCGCGACCGTCGATCGGCCAATCGTCTGCGCTCCGCGACCGACGATCGGCCAATCAGCGCATCGCGTGACACTGTTTCAGCCGGTTGTAGAATACGCGTAGCCAATCACAATTTAACTCATCTGTGGCTCAACCAATCCGATTTCCCCACATCGGTCGATCGTCGAGAATGTTCGAGACGACCCGTACAGGAAGTCGGATTGTCCAACGGTTTTCATTCTTGTTCTCTCAGAGTACGTGCGTAGACGCGTCGGTGTTTCGTAAACGTTTAACACGTAACTATTGAACCTTATCACCAATCTCTGTCTGTAGTGCTCACGATTCTCACCGAGAATCGCAGTGCTCATAATTCTCATCGAGAATCTCAGTGCTCACCTCTTTGCAAGTTCGGTCTCAGTCTCACGCGCAAATCGATTGTGGATCGGGGTGCGACCGCGTGGTCAATGTGCGTGAAAGCTCTCAGCGAGAGTTCTCGATTGTACAGCACAACGTGCCTGTGCTCACCGCTCACCATTTTATTTGACTTGTGACTCACTCCGCGAGTGTACCAGAATAAAATAGACCACTGTACATTGCTCAACCCAAAGGCTGCACTTACTTCGAACATAACCTCCCCGGCAACGCTCACGCTCACCGCGTTATCCCTTACGCGAACAGGATCACTATGCCTAGCAGACGGCAGAATCTGCTGTCGATCTGCTGCCGATCTGACATCAGGCTCTGACATCAGGCTCTGCACCTCAGAACGTAGCCAAATGCGGACACAGACGACTACTGTTCTGACGTCAGATTCTGCTCCCCAGATCTGGCTATCAGGGTATATATATATATATTGTACATAATAGATCATATACAATAGAATAGTGTATTAGAACTATAAATAAAAATATAATTCGTCATGTCTGTAATTAATAGTAGTATTAATATCTTGCCGCTCAGTGTTAATAATAAGCAAATTATCATTAAAGGCGAATGGTTAACAGATGATCACATTGAATATTTTCATAAATTATTAGAAGCTAACTCTAATTATAAACCACGCGAGACATGGAGAGTTCAATTGCCTGATACAATTCAACCAGTTCCTGAAAATCAGGATCACATACAGATTTTGCACCAAAGCGATAAGATTGGAACCAATGCAGGGGGACATTGGGTTTGTAGCTTCTATAAACATGATGAAAGAAGAGTTTATATTTATGATTCTCTTAATTCCTCGAAGTTGTATAGTCATCATAAAATTTTTCTGCAGAAGTTATACCCTTTTTTGAACAAACATGACGATGCAATTAACGAAGAATTTATTGAATTTCCACGTGTACAAACTCAACCTAACTATCGGGATGGCGGAGATGCTGGAAGGATGAGAGTTGGTATAGAGAAAAAGTAAGAATATAAACGTTTAAGGAGAAAAATAGAATAATACAGGGGAGTGAAGAGGGAAGGTGCCTTTGAAGGGAAATCTGGGAAAGAGGGGAGGACAAGGAGATAAGAAGGAAGAAAGAGACAAAGGTAAGAGAAGAATAACCTATAAAAGAACCCCACGAGGGAGCTGGCGGGGAAGGAGAGCCCGCGGGGCGGGGGAAAAAATGAAAAACAAAGAACAGACGAAGAAAAGAATAAAGATATAGGAAGTAACAGGCACGGTAAACATCAATACAATGCCAGAATGACAGAAAAAGAAAATAGGAGTAGAAAATCTGGAGAAACCAAGGAGGAAGAGAGAAGAGGATATGGAGAAGATTGGGAAAGCTAGAAAAATGAAGAAACTGAAAAGGAGAGAGAAAACAGAATGAGGAACAAAAGAAGAGGTAATGAACATACACAAGGAAAAACACTTATAGATGACAAGCAATTGAGATGGGAAGAAATAACGGGAGGAATAGAAAATGAGATGACCAATAAAGAAAAAGAACATAAAAATGCAGAGGGCACCAGGAATCGAGAAATTTCAATAGGTGGCGACACCAGAGAAGATCAAGAAGGATGCGCAGTAGAGACACGAAGCCCCGGGGAAAGTGATACCTTAAGCAAAAGACAAGACCTAAATAAAAGAATAAAAAGAAAATTAGAAAGCTGCAAGGAGGACAATAAGAAGAAAAAAGGAAGAGAAGACGGGAACTTAAAAAAAGACGAAGACAATAGGAGGACAGGAGAGGAAACAGAAGGAGAAAGCCAGGAGAGGAAACAGAAGGAGAAAGCCAGGAGAGGAAACAGAAGGAGAAAGCCAGGAGGTTACGGTAAGAGAAGCGACGAACACGGGTAATTTGAATGGAAAAGAAAATAACACAGAGAAAGAAGACATATATGAATGGAACTCGAAAAGGGAAGAATATCTAATTACAGTAGTACTAGATAAAGAAAAAATTGCGACAACAAAAAAAGGTAACCTCATAAAAATCTATAATTTTTTGTTAAAGACAGGAATCAGAATCGAGGGACTAAAAATGGTAGGATTTAACAGAGCAGAAGTGAAATACAGAAATAAGGAAGACGTGAACAGGATGCTAACGGAGAACAGACTAAAGCCAGCAGGCTATACTACATATATTCCATCAAGATGGAAAAAGAGGAAAGGAGTAATACACGAATGGGAAGGAACGATAGAAGAGCTAGAAAAACAACTGGAAATGGCACCATATCAGGGTATATATACACTAGAAAAGCTTAAAAAAAAAGGAGAATAAAGGATGGCAAAGCCGTATGGAAAGAGGGCAAAGCCATCCTAATAAAGATGAGAGGAGATTCTCTCCCGACAAGACTATTAATTGGATTCGGACATGTGTGGCTTAGAATCGAGCCCTTCGTGGAAGCAGTGAAACAATGTTTCAAATGCCTTCAATTTGGACACATACAGGCAGGATGCAGAGCAGCGCAAAGAAAATGCTTCGTGTGCATGAGAGAAGTGCACGGTAGATGCGAAGCAAAACCAAAATGTACGAACTGCGGAGGGGAGCATTTAAGCGTGGCTAGAGAGTGTCAAGTCTTCCAAAGAGAAACGGCAATTAAGAAAATTATGGCATATAAGAACCTTTCATACAGGACAGCACAGGAAATAATAAGAAGAGAAGAAAGATTAAGTAAGTTCAGAGAGGAACATCTGAGAGAAGAGGAAGAAGGTGAGGACGACGAAGAATGGAATAGAGATTTCCCAGCACTCAGAGGGAAAAAGAAAATAGAATATTGGGAAAATCTTCTAATACCAATGGAACGAGAAATAGGAAAATTGAAGAAAGCATGGGGTACAATCAGAGGAAATAAGTCACATGGATGGGAAGACGAAAGATACGGAAAGGATCAGAACAATACAACAATAGATAGAAGACCAGAACAGCAAAGATGGGGACATGGGAGTAGAGATTACAGAGAAAGGGAAGCCAAAAGATGGAATACAACCAACAGGGAAGCAGAACAAAAAGAACAAGTAACAATGCAAAAAAGAGGTCATCAGGAAAACGAAAGGGTAAATCACAAGGAATCCTTTACCAGGAGGAAGACAGAGAAGAAGAGGAAAACAGGAAACAAAATAATAACTCAAGAATGTACAGATGGGACAGAGAAAACAGATGGAATCAAAGTCAAGAAGGAAAGTGCAAAAAGAATAAGACAGAATATAACCAAATAGGAAGAAAGGAAGGAGGAGAAATTATAAAAAACATAGAAGTAAAAAAAAAAGGAGAAGAAGACCTAATAGAGGAAATAGTAAGAATAATAAAGGATCAGAATATATTGGCAAAAGTTATGAGAAAATTAGTAGAGGACCAAAGAAACTCAGAGGAGACGGGGAAAACGATAGAGGAGGAAGAAGATTGGAATGGAACGGATACGCGAGAAGCTGAAGAAAATACACAGAAAATAGAAGGTAAAACAAAAATGAAACTAATCAATAGAAGTTTTACAAAAGAAGAAGAAACTGAATTAGAAAGGAGAAAAAGAAAAGAGACAGTAGGAAAAGGAAGGAAAAGTGAAACAACACAATTAGAAGGAGGGAAAGAAAAGAGTGAAAAAGAGGAGACAAGAGTAGAAGACGCAGGAAACGAAAAGATAGAAGAATCAACGATCCTGGGGAAGGAGAAGATAAACGAAGAGAGGAAGGGAAGTATAGAGGAGAAAAGTATATCGGAAACAGAAGATTGGAAAAGTGTGAAGACGGATAACGAGGAAGAAAGCACAGGAACAATAGAATGGCTAGAAGAAATGGAGAAAGAACAAAGGGTCACAATGAGCAAAGAACCTGGAGGATCTGAAACTGAAGAGATGAAGGAATGGTCAGAAGAAGAGGAAAAAGAAGAAGGGAACAAATGGATGGAAGCAGAGGAACAGGAAGACGCAAGAATTACCCAAGAGTAAATTTAAGATAGTAAACAAGAAGCAACGAGCAAAAACAAAAACAAGAACAAAAGGATAATATGAGCAGAAACATGGAAGGTAGCAAGATAGCCGTATGGAATGCTAGAAGCGTTAAGAATAAAATGGTGGAACTGAGAGAAAAGGTGGGAAAATACGACATAATGGGCATCACAGAAACCTGGTTGACAGAAGAAGATGGACTCGGAATAAAAGAGTACAACGTTTTTAGAAAAGATAGAAAAAACAGAAGGGGAGGAGGACTATGTCTACTGGTTAAAAAAAACATCCGAGTGAAGACAAGAGAAGAGGTAAAATGGGTGGAAAATAAGACTGAAATTACAGCAATCACAATAATAATGGAAAACAAGGAGCTGGATATCATTCTAGCATACAGACACCCTGGAAATATGCTTGGTAAGAAAGAATGGGAAAAACTTTTTGGAAACCGAAGAACAGGTGTAAGCATGATAGTGATGGGGGATTTCAATGCACACAACAAGGAGTGGAACTGCTGGAGGAATGATAGGGAAGGAATCATCTTAGCAGAAATAGTGGAAGAGCAGGACCTATTCGTCATAAACGACAAAACCACTTCTAGAACGGGATCGGGAAAATATAGACCGTCAAATCTAGATCTTGTAATAGCACCATTTGAAATTTATCAAGACACAAGGGTAAAAGAAGAAGGAGAAAGTTGGGATCTGACCATCAGGTAATCGAACTGATAATTGAAAGGGAAACACATACGTGGGAACCAAGCAAGTATACAACCAGAAAATACAACACAGAAGAAGTAAACTGGAGAGAGCTAAAAATGACTTGGATGAGAGGAGAAGACAAAGTGAGAGAAGATATTAATAAAGTGGGATCGATAACAGAGAGATATGAAATTTTGATGCGAGGAATATCTGATGGAATTGAGACAATGGGAATGGAAAAGGGAAAGGAAAATGTAAGGACAAAGAAGGATAACCACAACAATAGCAGGAACACAAATAGAAACAAAAGAACAAAACAGACAACAACAACAGGAAGACATTACCCCTGGTGAGACGAGGAATGTAGGGAAAGGAAAGAGGCGAGGAAAAAAGCGGTACGAGAGTTCGTCAAAAATCCTAAAGAAAAAAATTGGAATATCCTGAAAAAAGAAGAGAAGGAAATGAAAGAAGTAATAAAAGCCAAGAGAAACAAGGCCTGGGAGGAAATGGCTACAACAGTAGATCACCGAACGAAAGGTACAGAGATATGGGTAAAAATTAAAAGACTACAAAAAGGATTTGAAATAAGAAATAACGTAAATATGACCATAGAAGAAAGAAGACAACTAGAAGAAAAAGAAATAGACAAGATATTGAAGGAACAAGCGGAAGAAAAGGAGGATATGGAGAGGGAAGAAGAAGAAGAAGAGGGAGAAATCAAGAAATCAGTCGATGGGAAATAGAAAAGGCAATACAAAAATCCAATGTAAAGTCAGCCCCAGGAGAAAATGGAATAGATTATAAGATACTCAAAAACCTAACGGATGGATATAAGGAATTGATGAAAAACATATTCAACGAAATCTGGAAACAACAAGAGATTCCAAGGGATTGGAGGAAAGCCATAATTATATTTCTAGACAAAACAAATAAAAAATCTCTTAGACCGATATCCCTAACGGATTGCATGGGCAAGATAATGGAGAGGATAATATGCAGAAGACTCACAGAGTGGGCAGAGTATAATAACATAATGGATGAAGAGCAAAACGGATTCAGAAAGGGGAGGTCGACGATAGATAACCTGGCGATTTTAACAACAGAAATCAAGAGAGGTTTCGAAAGTAGAAGGGAAACACTAGCGACATTTGTGGAAGTAAGAGGGGCCTACGACAATGTAGACCATAAGACCTTAGTAAATATCTTAAAACGAAAGAAATGTCCAAGAAGAATAGTAATGTGTATTGAGAAATGGATAAGTAATAGAAAGGTAAAATGCATGAGAAGATATGATAATCCCATAGAGGGAACCTATAGAAAAGGACTTCTATAAGGAGCAATCTTGAGCCCAATTCTATACAATATATACAACGCGGAGGTGACAGAAGGAGTCAAAGATGAATATGTCAAAGTAATCCAGTATGCAGACGATATACTAATGTATACGACAAGTAATGCACCGCACTTAAATATAGAGAGAATAAATGAGGCAACAGAGAAGTTGACTAGAAATTTAAAAAATATAAAATTAGATATGGCGGAAGAAAAGACTAAAATAGTGAATTTCTCTAAAAAATATAATACAAACAGAAGAGACAAGATATCGATAGATGTTGGAAAAAAGAAAATCACAGAGGAAGAAAGTATAAAATTCCTGGGGATAATTTTAGACAGAAGACTCCACTTTGAGGAACACACAGATTTAGTAATCCAAAAATCAAGAAAAAGGTTGAACATGTTAAGATATATTGGACACGTCAAGAAGGGAGCAAATCCTGAAACAATGGTAATGCTGTACAAGGCATTGATAAGGTCGATTATAGAATATGGAATAATAATATATAATACAAATAATAAAAAGATGAAAGAAAAGATAGGAAAAATACAAAACGCAGGTATAAGGACATCTATGGGATATAGACTATCTACACCAATAAATGTAATGATGGTGGAGGCAGGAGTAATGGATTTGACAAATAGAATTAAACTGATGGCCAATAGATATACTGTAAAACAAAGGAAGAAAAAGACGAGTAAAGTAATAGAAGCCATAAGGGGACTGAAGTGAAAAGGGACAAGAACTGAAAAGAGCCTACAGAGATACAGAAGATGTAGAGGAAGTAATGGAAAGGGACACGGAAGAGGAATGGTTAACCACGAGATGGGGAGAAGAAAAAGAGAGGGAAATAGAAGACGAAGGGGAAGAAGAAAAATGGAAAAGAATAATTGACTGGGAGGTGGGAAGAAGTTGGAAAGAGATGGAAGGAGCCAGATACAATATCCCAATAATAAGGGAAATCAAAGAAAGGTTGGGGAAATACAAGGAAGATACAGTAGAAATATATACTGATGGCTCTAAGATTCCAGGAGCTAAAGCCAACGGGATCGGCATAATAATAAAGAATGCAGATACAGAAGAGAATCTATGGCAAACCAGAGGAATCAGCATAAACAGGATGGCGTCTATTTATACAACAGAGGCTGTTGGCATAGAGAAAGCCATTGAGATAGCAAATAAGGAAATGAAAGAAAAAGATGTCATAATATTCACAGACTCCCTGAGCGTATTACAGAGAATCAGAAGCCAAGAAGAAAAGGATAAATATAACCCAGATGAATATGATGAAAGAATAGGGAGGATTAGAAAAGAGCTAGAGAAGAGAGAGAAACAAAACAGGAGAGAAGAGGGGAGAAACAACGATAGAATAATAGGAAGTCTGCAGATAGCCTGGATCCCAGCACATATGGGTATAGAAGGTAATGAAAAAGCAGACACAAAAGCGAAGGAGCTTACAAGAGGAGAACCAGAGAAAGAGATAAAGATACCGTGGAGGGATATAAAAGTGGTGTTAGGGGAAGAAGCGTGGAAAGCATCAAGGGAGGATATGAAAAGGGTCGGAGAGGAAAAAGGAGTAAAATACTTCGCAAGAGAGGAAAACAACATAGGGAATAGAAAGCCATGGTTTATAAAAATGATAGGAATGGAAAGAAAATAAATAAATGTTTTAAGTAGAATAAGAGCCAACCACTATAATCTTGCAGAATCCCTTTTTAGGAAAGGAATGGTAGAAACGCCTTACTGTGAGTGTGGTGCAGGGATAGAAGATATAAACCACATCTTCTGGGACTGTGATAAATATATAGGAGAGAGAGGAAGACTACAATGAGACATGGAAAAAGTAGGAATACGGGAAGGAGAAGACATAGCGGAAACGATTAAGGGAAACAAGAGAAGCACAGCGAAAACAATAACAGGATACCTAATCAGAATTAAGAGAGACATATGAAGTGAGAAAGAGAAAGCTAAAAAAAGGAAAGACTGACAAAACGGAGGAAGAGATGAAATGAGGAGAGGAGAGGGGAGGGAGAACGGAAAAAGAAGGAAGGACCTGCAGGCCGGGGAGACGAGAGGGAGAGATGACTGAGAAGACCGAGGACTGGAGCGGTCAAGTCAAGCGAGGGAGAGAGAGGGATGAAGGAGTGGAACAGGTTGAAGAATTGGAATAGAAAAGGCCATAGAGAGAACTAGGAAAACAATGTATAACGTAGTGATAAGTGACATCCCGCCGCTGGATGTTTGATCTGACGTGATATTTGATATGTGATCCAAAATGCTCTATATAAATATTGAACTGGAGTTTGAGAAAGGTCAGGAGAGGAGAAAAGAGTCCTAATAATGTTATATTATGTTGTATTGTGTTATAGGATGTTGTATTATGGCTGGTATTCATAGTTTTATAAGTACAAATATTCCAAAGAATGGATGGATGAATGGATAAAAGAGTAAATGAGAGAGAAAAGGATGGGGATAAAATGAAGCGAGAAGGGAAGAACTAGAGGACTACAGTTCGTTGGGCTGTATAAGTGGAAACTTGAAATGCCACGTTTGGTATAGGGTTTTTTTTTGTTGTAACTATGCCAAAGGAAGAATAAACCTAACCTAACCTAACCTAACTATCGGGATTGCGGAGTTTTTGCGATTGCATTTGCTATCTCGTTATTATTCAAAATATTACCAGACAAAGTAACGTACACCCATGCGTTGATGCGTCAACATTTGATCCAAATGTTTCAAACTAATCGTATAGAACATTTTCCATGCACTCAGGATCAACAATTAACACGTTGTGTGCACGAATATGAATCTGCAATTGGTAGTACAATTAGTAAAAATCCTTCTTGTGGAAAGGATCCTGCATTTAAAATCGGTAAAAGATACATTACTACCGAAACAGATAATAAAATATCCCCAGTTCAAAATGTAGAACAGTATTGTCTCCGTATGTACTCGCTGATCGGGACCGGCGGATAACCCGTGCCGTGAACAGAGCCCCTAATTCTGAGTGTTCGTTTCTCGCTTCTTTCTGGCCGAAGGGGGGAGCGAGATGGAACGCTTGCGTGCGCGACGGGCGTGCGCGATGGTCGCAAGCAGTTACGGTCACCACGGGAACCGCTTCGCAAAATCTTGACGCAGGCCCGACTCAAGTCTTTTTTGCGCCCTAGGCGATCTTGTCAAATTACACCCTTTATTATAATACATTTATTAGAGTTTATTGATGACCTTACTCTGAATTTTTATTCGTAGTTTAAAACAGATGCAGTACAATTTGTAATATTTCATTTTAAAGTTTATTTTCAACAATACAGGCAGCGAATACAGTCATAGATAATTTGATGTACTGTCATTAATGTTGTATTTGTAACAGTCCATCGAGGTATTGTATTTACAATAAAAGATGCAGTGATTGCAATGAACGCTGCCTGTAAGCTTGGCTGGTCCCTATAAGCAAAATTAGACGGCTGCCTAGGGCGGAAAGTCGACAAGAAGTGCAAAATGGTATTTTCATTGCCTGTATTGTTGAAAATAAACTTTAAAATTAAATATTACAAATTGTACTGCATCTGTTTTAAACTACGAATAAAAATTCAGAGTAAGGTCATCAATAAACTCTAATAAATGTATTATAATAAAGGGTGTAATTTGACAAGATCGCCTAGGGCGCAAAAAAGACTTGAACCGGGTCTGCGTCAAGATTTTGCGAAGTGGTTCCCGTGGTGACCGTAACTGCTTGCGACCATCGCGCACGCCCGTCGCGCACGCAAAGGACGGAGTGTCACGGTGCCCGAAAGACGGAGCGAGACAAAACATCAACGCGTCGTCTGTCTCGTACCGTCCTCGCTCGCTTTCAGTGGCTCTCGCCTTCGCCAGACAAGAGTGAGCCAGAAGTGATGGGGATAGCGAGTAACCCGTATCGTGTACACCAAACCGAGTACATACGGAGACAATACTGTACTTAGTGATAGTGACAAAGAAGGCACTGGTAAATAAAGAAGGTATAATCAAAAAGGTAAAAGTGCATTATGACGCAAATAAAGAAGGTATAATAAAAAAGAAAAAAGTGCATTATGACGCAAATAAAGAAGGTACGATAAAAAAGAGAAAAGTGCATTATGACGCAAATAAAGAAAGTATAATTAAAAAGGCAAAAGTGCATTATGACGCAAATAAAGAAGTGAAATGCGGAAAGTAAAGAAATTATGATCAGCTAAATAAAGAAGTTATTTCCAAAAAGCGGAAGGTATATTATCATGAAATACGCAAAGGAGATAATTATAATAAAGTAGCAAAACGTCGTGCTGCTTTGCAAATAATAAAAAAGTATCGTTATATTGCTGTAACAAATAACAATATAGCAACCAAAAATAACAAAGAAACTTATATCAGAAAACTTTCAAAAATTATTAGCATGCCGTCCGGAGAAGCCGGTAGATTGGAAGCTGAGCGTATAATAAAATGGTGTTTTCATATTCGGCAAAAGTACATTTTGAAAATCAGGAAACTGTTGAAAGATTGTAAAGAAAAGTGGAAGTTTCCTTCACGCGCGCAGCAGAATGTTTAGAAGTTGACGACAGGATTAATGCTTTGTGTGGAGAATCCAGACATACTTCTTCTTCAGAATCATATTATGCGGAAAGTTCGTACCATCCTTTCAGCGGTTTTGAATCAATCATATTGAATTCGGCAGGGAAAGCTATAAACGTTCTACCTGTATTGCAATCGAAGAAGACGACAAATGCGTGGCATTGTAGTTATCTTTGTAAAACAAAAGATGTTGAAATTCTGAATAATTTACAGGATTTCTTCAAACGATTGTTAGAATGCTCATTAAAAAAGGTACATAAGTTGAACAACCATATCAGTAGCTGTTCTAATAAAGTGCATGCTGAAAAAGTTGGTCATTCTCATGGTTGTTAAATAAACCCTAAACTATGTAAGTCCAATTTTTTAGCCATTGAGATTTTGGCACCTCACTTTCCGAATTTACGACATTTGAATAGAATGATATACAAAATAGCGAGCATTTATAAAGACCAATTACATAATTTAAACCAGGCTTGGGAATTAAGTGATCTTTTCGGCCGAGTTTCAGAGGCGAATCCTCCTTTCTCCCGCCGCGCGTCTTGGCCCCCGCGGCGGCCCAGAAGCCTCGAGCGCCTCAGGCCCGTGCCGTATGAACCGCGCGTGGCGCATTGGGGCGACACCCGTATCAATAGGTTTCCACATCACCCATGGGGTACTATTATCGATGCGTTTTTTTTTTGTCATTTGTATCCCCTGTAGGCCTATTCCACTGTGCCGCGTGATAAAAAATAGAGTGGAAAAGCGCGTTTTATTATCAAAATTTTAAACATGTTTGGGAAAACTAGATTTTCGCGCACGTTTCGACACGAATCTAAAATTTAGATTTACCCAGCACGTCGAAACGTGCGCGAAAATCTAGTTTTCCCAAACATGTTTAAAATTTTGATAATAAAACGCGCTTTCCCACTCTATTTTTTATCACGCGGCACAGTGGAATAGGCCTACAGGGGATACAAATGACAAAAAAAAAACGCATCGATAATAGTACCCCATGGGTGATGTGGAAACCTATTGATACGGGTGTCGCCCCAATGCGCCACGCGCGGTTCATACGGCACGGGCCTGAGGCGCTCGAGGCTTCTTGGCCGCCGCGGGGGCCAAGACGCGCGGCGGGAGAAAGGAGGCGTCGCCTCTGAAACTCGGCCGAAAAGATCACTTAATTCCCAAGCCTGATTTAAACAAAGCCTTGAACGATAATGACCTTGAAACACTTGACCGAATAACACTGCAAGCTCGGAAAGAAGCTGAAGCGTTACAAAAAAATAATACTGAAATAAGCTTGAACGAAGAAGAGATTATATCTCGATATTATTTAGCATTTAGAGCTTTCACAAAGCGGTCTATGGACACACCACGCATCCCGTGCGTTTCCTGCGAGAAACTCTGTTTTCAAAGAGAGGTTCGTAAGCTTGATATTTCTAAGAGAACATATAAGGGAAATGTACTGCAAACGTTGTTAAATCATATTGGATACAAAGTTGGTGACGTGCATTTTATTTGCCGATATTGCCACGATAAAATTCACAACGATTCCATACCACTAAAATGTATTTTAAATAAGCTTGATGTACGTTCAGTTCCAGAAATAGCAGTGTTGAACGATTACGAGCGAATTCTCATTCAAAGAGCTAAACCGTTTCAAACGATTGTGAGAATGGATACAGTAATGCGTAAAAATATGCCACATAAACATATGTTTCCAAAAGTAAAGGGGAGAACATTTCATCTTCCTTTGCCGTTAGAAGAAAATTTTTAAAAAATCTGTCCTCCGACTGAACCTTTAAATCAAAATCATGAATTATACATATTGGTGCGGGGCGTTCCAACAAAATCTAAAATAGTTTGGGAAAAGTTAGTTGACTTGAAGAAAGTATGGAATGCCTTAGTGTGGTTGAAAGCCAACAATCCTCTATACTCGGAAATTGTTTTACCACAATCGCACGATTTATTGCTGAGTGCCAAATTACCAGATACAGAATTTCAAGAAGAAGTTGTTGCCAATGATAATAATAACGAATCTATCGAGGACGTTGAAGGTGAAACACTTAATATCGATGAAAACAACAAACGTGCATTATTAACGCAAATGTCACAATCTGATTCATATTATGGGCAGTTTACGATTTATCCAATGTACGACAAAAGGGTTAATGAATCTGCTACCGCACTCTATCAAATGCTTAAAGTTCATAACATTCCGTTGGGCCATCGTGCTGAACACTTAGATGTGAAATGTTTCCCAGATTTATATCCTTATGGGGTGAACGGACAGCATGAAGAAAGATTGGTTCGTTTGACTGATCATGAATTCATTAAGTCCAAATTGATGTCCAAGCATTCGCAATTTCGATTGAACATGCAATATATTTTTCATTTATTACACGATACCAATATGCGGCAATTGAACGCTGGAATTTTTCACAAAATGAACGTCGTAAATCCACGTGAAAAATACACAGCTGCAGGTTTTCTAGAGCAACTTTCTAAAGATCAGCTACAAACGAACTTGAACACTATATATTCCAGATTACGTAATATAGCACAGTATTGGCGAAAACCGAGAAATGATTTGAACTGTATGATTCACCATTATGGACCAGCTACATGGTTCCTCACGCTTAGTCCAAGTGAGTGGCTATGGACAGAGTTAATAGAATATCTTCGTGAAGTAAACGGCCCATCGGTGGCTAAAATATCTCCGAACGAACTCATTGCTTCTGATCCCGTTTCAACTGCTCGATTTATAGATAATACATTCCACGCTATGCTGGATTTCATTTGTTTGCCCGACAATCCGATTGGCAAGGTCACTTATTACTTTTGGCGCAGAGAATATCAAAGCAGAGGGTCACAACATTTTCATCTTTTAATTTGGATTGAAGATGCTCCTATAATCGATAAATCTTCGAAGGAACGTGTAACAGAATTTATAATGAAATACGTCACTTGCAGATTGCCATCGCCGCATGTGTCGCCAGAATTATATAGACGAGTAATTGCACACCAAATGCATAAATGCAATAGTTACTGTCTACGCAACAAAAAAACTAAAAATTCCTTCTGTAAAGTATGTAGATTTTCATTTTGTTTGGGATTGCTCAGTCTCAGCAGCACCTCCCGGACGCCACACTCACGGCTGATCGGCAATCGATTGTCGAACCGGCGATCGATTTCTCATTCACTCTCGAGCGCTCACCCAATCAGATTTCACTACGTGGATCGATTTCGACGACGGTCGAAACGACGCGTAACGAACTTTCATCCATCTTGAATTCTCACTCTTGTTCATATAGCGTGCGGATAGAGACGTGCAAAACTTTTATCGCAACTTGTGAATACTCAACCTCGGGCTCACTATCAGTCTCAAAACCATTCTCATCTCAAATTCGCATAACACATCTCATTTTGATACTCACGTGCGTGAAAGCACAGCGGCAACCGCGTAAATCGGTAACCACGTGGCGGTGCGTGCCCATGTAATTAATTGTTCGCGACGCGCACAATTGTTTAAACTGTACCAGTGCTCATTGCTCACCCTGTGCTCATCCGCTCAACGAGTGTTTTACGAATAAAGACGAGCTCTATTTTATCAAACTGTCCTGTGCTGTGTTGTGTCTCATGAACCTAACCTCAACGAGGTCTCATCTCAACTCATCCAAATCTCATTTCAAACACATTTCCACGTCCAGTTACAGATACTTTGATAATAAGGGATGTGGCTGTTTCTATAGGTGCTAGAAAACAATTGAAAGCAAAAGGTAGACTCTATGATCTTCCACGTTTAATAAAGGAAGTCCGTATCAATGATTTTAATGCTCCCATTCTCACGGTTTGGAGAGGTAACATGGATATACAATATATTGGGGATAAGACAGGGTTGATAACATGTTACTGTACTAAGTATGTGTCAAAGCCGGAAAAAAGTTACGCTACGGACACTATGGCAGCAATAAATTCTACTAAGTCATTGGCTAGTCTTCTATGCAACCTTGGAATGCGCATGCTAAATCATAGAGAATGTGGAGCGCCTGAATGCGCTGATACTCTTTTAGGATTATCATTGCATGGAACTGACTACAGTACTACTATTAGATGGTTAGATGTAAATATAATGAGAAGTAGGAAATTGAAAACTCGTAAAGAGATTGAAGATCTGGAAGGTGAATCCACAGACATATTTTGTCCATCTCTCATAGATGATTACTATCCTAACAGACCTAAGGAATTAGAATCAAAGCATCTGTACGATTTTGCTATGTGGTATGACGTTACTAAAATTAGACCGTCTGAAAAAACTGAATATTATGAAATCCGTGCATCTTTGTTTGTGAAAAAAAGGCAAAGAGGTTATCTTATCAATCATTATAAGTACAATGTTCAAACCCAACCTGAGAATTATTATTTCTCATTATTATTATTATTCAAACCTTGGAGAAACACCGACGAATTGAAAAATGGATTTAACACATATGCGGAAGCTTTTTTGTCGCTACAATCACAATTGACAGAAGCAGTTCAATATCACGAACGAATAACGGATATTCAAGAAGCACGTGATCATATAAAGGAAGAAATTGAAAAGAACGTGTTGAATACTGTAGAACAAGAAGAAAATGATCAAGGCGATCACCCAATAGAGTGTGTCCCCGTTGAAACTGTTGGTGCCATGAAAGATTTTAAAGACGCGGAAAACAAATTTGACTGTGGTGATCTTGCAGAAATGATTTCGGAATTGAACCATGATCAGAAGCAGATATTTGATAAAGTTACTAAGTCCTTGACGTCTAACGATAACATTCTCAGACTTTATGTGAGTGGCGAAGGTGGCACAGGGAAAAGTTTTTTAATAAAAACTATTAGACAGCGGATCAAGCAGATTATCGGAAAAAACACAGCAGTAACTGCTCCTACTGGAATCGCAGCTTTTAATATTGAAGGTCTTACCATACACCGATTATTCCAATTACCCATAGAACATGGGCATACAGCCCAGTATAAGCAACTTAGCAATGCAGCCCTTCAAATTGTATGAGATCAACTCAAAAATGTTACTTTAGTAATCATCGATGAAATTTCGATGGTTTCTAACGTAACTTTCCTGTACATACATCTGCGACTTACAGAAATATTTGATACTAAAGATTCCGATGATGCTTGGTTCGGAAAAAAGCCTATGCTGCTATTTGGTGATTTACTACAACTTCCTCCAATTCACGAAGAACCTGCTTTTATACAATTATCCAATAAGAGTATGGAGAAAAATGTTGGAGGATTAGGTTCTTATAATTTATGGTCTGCCTTGTTTAGCTATGACGAATTGACAATAAACATGCGACAGCAGGGTGTAACGGTTTCGAGCGTTCCGTAACGCTCCTTACAAGATTTCGGGATTGGTTCGAGTGGCGTGCGATAAAGAATTAAAATTCAAGAACAAGATTTTATCTTAATAGTGTTTATTCAATAAAACACCTCTAAATTATACAAACAAACAAACATTAACGCTTTATAATATTAAAGGAATTAGAATAATTAGGTTGCTACTCTAGGTCGTTACAAAAAGTAAAGCTGATCGTCTTGGGTTGTGACTCTACGTCGTTACAAAAGAAATGCCCGTTTAAACGATCGATTTAGAATAATATAACTTAAATAATTAATAGTGACGTTTAGTCGAATGAAAGGAATTGGTTTATAGATTAGGACTCTCGGTCGATATATGAATTAGTTTATACATTAGGACTCTCGGTCGATATAGGAATTAGTTTATAGATTAGGACTCTCGGTCGATATAGGAATTAGTTTATAATCTAGGAATTAGCTTATAGATCTAGGAAATTGAATATGTTAAGTTAAGAATCTTTTGAGTTGTTTTCTGTTTCATCAGGGGCAGGTTTTGCCACCTGGAATAATCTCTTTCCCTCGTCGCTCAGGAGTAATATTACTAACCTGAGAATAAGAATTAATAATCTTGCTACTACAAACTAAGGGGCCTACAAAGCGGCTTCCAAGGCTGGAACGTCTCGTCAAACCTGGCGACAATGGCCTTGGTTGGAACGCTCAACAGAACCGAGTGGCCTACAAAGCGGCTTCCAAAGTTGGAGCATTAATTTATGTCGGGATCAGCTATTAGCTTTAAATGATCCTTTTGCATTGAATGATCCAATGTTGAATGAATGTCTCTGGGCTCTCGTGCCCGTATTTATACACATTCTGGATACTGGGAGCGCACCAATGGGAACGGAGTTCGACTATTACGCTTCAATTATTCTCGTCACGCTCGATCCGTTCTCTAGTCGGCCTACTAAGCGACTGGTTAATGCGCAGGCGCACGCGTGGAACGCTCGGTTCCCTCTCTCATTTGTCATGCACAAATCACAATCACTGCTTCTGATCCTTGCTCTCGTCGATCCGCTGATCGACTGAGGATCGCGCATGCGTTTGATTCTCCCACTCCTTTACACTCAATTCTCTCTTTCCGTCTTTGGACCCGCCTTGGTAAATTTTCCAGATTTTTCATACATTTCGTATTGGCGCCACCTGTTGGATGTTTAAGGTACTTTGGGCACGCGTCGCCGCCGCGCAATCTCCGTACGCGTGCGGGGATCGGTGCGCAGGCGCGACCGCAACCGATTCGTGGGAATTCAAATCGCGTCTTCGATTATGATTTCTGAGAAAGAGGGTGGACCAGGAGAAAAGATTTTTCTGAGAAACAATAAGGAACCATGGCGCGCGACAGGATTGAACGCGTTATGACACCTACGTGCACGCGCTTCATGCCGTGTGTTTATATTTGAATCGTGGGACCGGTACAGCGCACGTGCAATGATGTATACATATAGCGATAATTATTGTAAATCAATCATCGCGATAGCCCATGGAATAAACATTGTCGTGCGTTTTTCATGCCATGTGTTTATATTTGAATCCTGGACCGGTACAGCGCACGTGCAATGATATAAACATAGAGCGATAATTATCGTAAATCAATCATCGCGATAGCCCATGGAATAAACATTGTACCGCGCTATGCCGTGTGTTTATATCCGAGAAGGATTGAACGCCTTTTTGGTGCCTACGTGCACGCGCTTCATGCCATATGTTTATATTTGAATCGTGGGACCGATACAGCGCACGTGCAATGATATAAACATAGAGCGATAATTATTGTAAATCAATCGTCGCGATAGCCCATGGAATAAACACGACATTGCATTCGATGATGATTTCTGAGAAAGAGGGTGGTACATGATTTCTGAGAAATCATAGAGTGAACCGCACCATGCCGTGTGTTTATATTTTAACCGTGGGACCGATACAGTGCACGTGCAATGATGTATACATATAGCGATAATTATTCGGGGAAAAGTTCCGAGTATTTTCTCGATCGAGGAGGCGGTAAGTTAATCGTCGCGATAGCCCATGGAGTAAACACGACATTGCACCGCGCCATGCTGTATGTTTATAGTAGGTAAGTGGAAGCGGGACAGCGACCGTGTAAGGGTGAAAAGAGTTCGATATAGGCCCATGGGCATCTGATTTATACTATACCAATGTTAGTACCTCCACGATGCTCGCGTCATCGTCTTCCGATGACGATACCGATGGTGAGGCGAGCCCTTTATCGACGTCGTTGCAGTTGGATCAAAAATCACTGACGATCGAGAGACATAAGATCCGCGACGCGTTAAGCCCACCAGCATTATCCGAGACGTAGTGGATCAGCATCTTTCGACACGGATTTATGCAATTGACGCGTGAACATCGTCAATTGCTACGCCATATCGCGCGATATAGTACTGTGAGCAAGTGCACATTATAATGCATCGTTGGTGATAAGGACGTGTATCTTAAGCATACGAAGTACTTTACCGCGGTCGTGTGTACACCGTTAACGCTTCTGCAGGACATTGAGAACGGTACGATCGAAGTGTACAAAGTGTTGTGTCCTCGAATATTGACTATTACCGTGGACTCGTTTTTGTGTCATGAATTAGCAAGATTTTTGGATGAGCACCCGACACCGATTGTGCGACGACAATCGAAGCGTATCATTTTGCCGTTGGGTTTCCGATATCCGAACACGGACCACGTCACCTGGAAGAGCCGTATCACCCATTCGGCACTATTCGTGCGTGTCTGGTAGACAAAAGTATTTGGGAATAAGTGAACATGGAGGTGTTCATGGACACGTACAGGGTTTTATCCCGGATGTCCACTCTTTTACGCTCTGTTGCGGAATTCCAAGACTGGGCGGATCAATGCGACACGAGCCTGCAGCTCATCATCGAATACCAGAGCAGCGGCGGAGTGTCAGTGGCCGCGAAACAACGCCTGGTGTCGTTAATCGCGCGTACGAAGACATTACGTACGATCGTGCGGGCACGGTTTTCGCGAGTAGGGCTCGGGGTGTCGGGTCGATCGACGGTACCTAAGGTCGTATGGGAGGATGTCGAAACCGCGTTTCGGAATCGTACTTCGACTGGTGCTGTCATTAACGTGGGTTACATCGATCTGCGTCAATTTTTGGAGGGTGCCCGACGAGTGGTGCTCTCGCGAGTGACAGGCGCTATCAGGGAACATTCTGGTGTATCCGTCAATACGGTCCTGAACGCGGAGTTTATGTTAAACGAGAATATCGATATGAAAAGTTTCGGTACGCGAAATCGTGTACTATTAATGACTTCGAACGTGCGTGAGTGGTATTCGAAGCACGTGGTCGCTCCCACGTTAGTGGCGATCGAGGAATTCCAAGATCGGGACAGTGGATGGGCTCTGAGGGCTGTACTAAACCTCATAATAAACATTAACAAGCATAACCCTCTTCGCGCCGGCTGCGACGTATCACTTCCGCGCGAGGTCATTCGTAAAAGGGCAGTGGTGAACGTAAAGAGTAGAGACAATGCGTGCTTCTTGTGGGCAGTCATCGCCAGTTTATACCCTGCTTCTACGCATGGGGATAGGGTCGCGTCATACCAACACTACTCGGAGGTGCTTCGCACGGACGATGTGACGCTTCCCGTGACGTTGAACCAGCTAGCGAAGTTCGAGAGGTTGAACGACGTGTCGGTGAACGTGTACACCTGGACCGACAAAAGCTGCATGCCACTGCGTCTAACTGAGTATAAGCGAGAGAGACACGCGAACCTGCTACTGGTGCAGGATCCTAAGGAGCCCAAACGGTATCATTTCGCGTGCATTCGCAGCATGTCGAGACTGATATCGAAACAACTCAGCAATCATGGACATCAAGTATTCGTTTGCGAAAGGTGAGTAAAATATGGTATATTTCGATCGATGTATTATTAATTATTATGTTTTATTATTGATGTTGTTATCGTTGCAGATGTCTAAGCTTCTTTCACTCGTCCAACCAATTGACGAAGCACAACGTGGACTGCCAGCGTCTGAACGAGTGTGCCGTCGAATTGCCGTCCGCAGAGGATAAATGGTTGCAGTTCAAGAATTTCAAGAACAAGGAACGAGCGCCATTCATCATCTACGCGGACTTCGAATGCATGCTGGAGGACGTCCAGCCTGCGGAGCGGATTCAGACGTATGCGTACCAGCAGCACAGAGCGTACAGCGTGGGATACTACATCCATTGTTCCACCGACGCGCCTCTGTGCCGTTATCGCGCGTATCGTCACGAAACCGAGTGCGTGAAATGGTTCGTGCAAGAACTTCGAGACTTTGCGGACATTGCGTATTCGTGGTTGCGGAACGCGAAACCGATGATCCCGCTGACGAAGCAACAGTGGCGAATTTTTAATGACGCGAGCGTGTGTCACGTGTGCGGGAAACCATTCGTCGATACGGACAAAAAAGTGCGCGACCATTGCCACTCGACGGGTGAGTACCGAGGCGCGGCCCACGTATCGTGTAATTTACAATTTCAACGGTCGTACACGATCCCGGTAGTGTTTCACAATCTATCAGGCTACGACGCGCATTTTATAATTAAAGAGTTGGCGTCCGCGTTCGAGGGGCAGATCGACCTGCTGCCGGTAACGAAGGAGCGATACATATCGTTCACGAAACACGTCAAGGGAATCGACGCCGAGAACAATGATTGGAAGAGGGGATTGAAGTTTCGTTTCATAGATTCGTTGAAGTTCTTGGCCGCTAGTCTGGAGAAACTCGCTTCGGACCTCGGCAAAGAACGACTCGCGATTCTACGACGTGAGTTTCAATCCCTGTCGAACGATCAGTTCGACCTCCTGACCAGGAAGGGCGTCTTCCCGTACGACTATGTATCGTCATACGCCAAACTGAACGATACGCGTTTACCGTCCCGCGAAGCGTTTTATAATCAGCTGAACGATCGCGCCGCGTCGGAGCCTGATTACGCGCACGCCGTGAACGTGTGGAACTCTTTTCGCGTGCAGACTTTGGGCGAGTACAGTGATTTGTATTTGGAAACAGATGTGCTGTTACTCGCCGACGTATTCGAGAGTTTCCGCGCAGACTGTATCGCGAGTTACGATTTGGATCCCGCGCATTATTTCACACTACCAAGTTTCACGTGGGACGCGATGCTCAAGTACACCGGTGTACGATTGGAGCTTTTGACGGACGTGGACATGTTACTGTTCGTGGAGCGTGGCATACGCGGCGGTCTGAGCCAGTGCTCGCACAGGTACGCGCCAGCCAACAACAAGCACCTGCCTGCAGGGATGTACGACGAGTCGAAGCCGTCGACGTATCTAATGTACTTCGACATCAACAACTTGTACGGCTGGGCGATGTCGCAGGCTATGCCGAAAGGAGGATTTCGATGGCCCTACCCGACGGCGAGGACTCCGAGGAATCTGAGGGATACCTGCTGGAGGTAGACATCGAATATCCCAAGGAGATCCACGACGCCCACGCCGACCTTCCATTCTGCCCGGTGCGCGAGCACGCGCCAGGAGGAAAACAGACCAAGCTGCTTGCCACGCTCGACGATAAGGAGCGATACGTCATCCATTATCGCTACCTGAAACAGTGCGTCCGACACGGTTTACGCGTGACACGAATTCATCGAGTGTTACGATTCGATCAGTCGCATTGGTTGCGCGACTATATCCGATTGAACACCGGTTTGAGGACGCGAGCCACGAGTGAATTCCAAAAGACTCTATTTAAATTAATGAATAACGCGGTGTATGGGAAGACAATGGAAAATGTGCGGAATCGCGTAGACGTGCGACTGGTGACGCGGTGGGACGGTCGTTACGGTGCGGAAGCGCTGATCGCGAAACCGAACTTTCACAGTCGTACGATTTTCTTCGAGGAGTTGGTGGCCATCGAAATGCGCAAACTAAAAGTGAAGTTCGACAAACCGATATACGTGGGTATGAGTGTGCTCGACGTATCGAAGGAATGTTTGTATGAATTTCACTACGCATATATGCACGCGAAGTTCGGTGATCGGTGTAAGGTCCTGTACACCGACACCGACAGTTTAATGTATAGTGTGGAATGCGAGGATTTGTATGTAAGGATGAAGCGTGACATCGACCGATTCGACACCAGTGATTACGCGGTGGACAATCCGTACGGTATGCCCCGCGTAAACAAAAAGGTTCCGGGACTCATGAAAGATGAGAACAACGGCGCCTTGATGACCGAGTTCGTCGGACTACGGTCTAAGATGTACGCGACTAGAACATTTAACGCTACAGTGGGGTCTACGAGTGAGACTAAGAAGGTGAAGGCTGTGCGGAGACACGTGGTCGCAAATGATATACAATTCGACGATTACATTCGTTGTTTCCGCGATCTCACGGAGAAAGTGATTCGACAGAACAATACACGCTCCAAAGAGCATAATGTGTATTCCGTGAGTGGGGAAAAGAACGCTCTCAGTCCGTTCCACGACAAGCGGTATATTTTAGTCGATCGGGTCAGCACCCTTCCGTGGGGGCATTATCGAATCCCCGAGCTCGAGACCCACGAGCGCCTCGAACTCGAGCCTGACGAGTCCCTCGAGAACCCCATTGTATAGTATGTTTACATGTTTGTATGTTTGTATGTTGTATGTTTGTATGTCAAAATTATATGTATATATTTTTTCTTACTGTATTATGATTAATTGTACACATATACGAGATGAAGAAGGAGAATACTCGAATAAACGGACAATGTATATATATTTATATGTATTTATTTTTATCTATTTCAGTGACATATAATGCGTTTATAATCGGGAATCATAGAATATCCTTGCTGCTTATCCACGAGTTCCGCGACGAATCGAATCCGAGCCACTTAACGTATACCTGGTTTCCCTTGCGACGAATAATCTTCTCGACCAGATAGACGTCCGGATTCGCGACCGAATGTAGTTCGTACTCGTAGAATCCACCCGAGATCGGCTCTCCCGCGGAATCGCGCAGAATGTACGTCGCCGGGCATGTTCGTTGTACGGTTACAATTTCGAACACTTCGGTCGACCAGTTCGGAGTGTATCCCTTCTCGAAGAGGGTCTTGAACTTACTCACGCGTACCTTGTCACCGACTTTGAATTTCGCGCGTCGTCGAACACCTTTCGATGCGGAGGGTGAGGTGGGTTCATTCGCGGCGAACGACAAACGCGTCGTGGGGGTCACCTCAACGGGTCGGGCGTTGATCGTTCGGTGCTTGCGATGATTGTAGGTGTGTACGAGCGCAGGTAACAGGTCAACCCAACGATAGGACGCGTTCAAGGAGAATTGTTTCCACATGAGGTTTTTCAGCGTGCGATTGAAACGTTCAACGATCGACGCTTTCATCACGCTGTACGTGGAGTAGTGATTGATCCCGCGGGTCTTCACACATCTTTGAAACTCCGCGTTGTAAAACTCCTTACCCATGTCAGTTTGTAAATTTCGCGGACATCTATCGCTCTGCTTCAACACGATCGCGAACGCCGCGGTCACGTCGCGTCCACTTTTCGTTTTCACGGGTATGGCCCAAGCATACTTGCTGAACGCATCGATGATCGTTAGTATGTAGTGATAACCTCGATTTTGCTTCGCGTACGGACGCATCTCCAACAAATCGACCTGCCATAAATCATCGAAGCCGCGAATCGCGACGCGTCGCCGCGGGAAATTTCGTCTCGCGGGAGCGTGTAATTCATTCACTAATTGTACTCGCTCCTTGCTCATGCTTCGCGGGTGGGCGGGGGATGGTTGCGACGTTCCAAGGACATTAGAATTAGTATGAGTTCCTCTAGTGCTCGTAAAACGCAATCGATGCACGGTATTCGCGATCGTTCGTTATTAGGCGTTTCGGATTCGTAGCCGCTAATGTCACCGTCAGTGATCATCGTCGTCGTCGTAGACCCTCGTTCGCTTTTCGCGGCTCCTTTCGTTTGTACAGATCCGTGGTTGTTATCGCAGTCGGCGTCGTTGCCGATGTCGTGAACTCTTCGAGTCTATCATTCAAGTGATCCAAGCGTCGTTCCATCGCGTTATTTAAATCATCCTCTAGCCGAGACAATTGCGCGTTAACGATATCCGTCATCGTTCGTTGTACTCGCGTCTCGAGTTGAGATCGTTGATACTCGGCGTCCAGTCGCGCGCTCGCAATAGCCGTTTCGATTTTTTGGGTAAAGCGTTCGTCCACCGAGGACAATAATCTCGTCATTATCATTCTCGCTTCGTCGCTGTTGTTGTTATTGTTGTTGTTGCGTAACGCGGTGCCAAACTTGTTCACCGACATAACGATGCGCGCGTGCGAACACTACTGACGCGGCGATCACCGGATCGTTCAATTTAAGATATGTCCATTCTCGCGAAGTTCCTCCACAATGGATGCGATTTCGTTATCGTGACCCGTGTGACCTGCCGCGCGCGATGCCATGAGCAATCTCAGTCTATCGACTAATTCTTTCAGATCGTCCCAGTACACGTAATCGATCGCGTTATCGGTAACCGTCATCGATTCGTCGATGGGCAATCCTCGACCTTGTCGCGTGTCCGCAGCGTCCGCGCCGCTACCCCTGCCCCTAACGCGTCCGATACCCGATGTTCGCACCCCACCGATTATCGTGGATATGATTTTCTTATACTTGTACCCCTTGTTACCCGGCGTGCGCTTACTCGGTGAATGATTTCGCTTATGCGCATTCGTCGACAACAAGATGCGTCGGTACGAGTGAATATCCGCGTCCGTGTACGTGCGAACGTTGGGTATTCGCATGAATAGCAGTTCGTACAAACCTCGAGTTCCCGCGTATCGCATTCCATTCACGCGAACGTCATCGCCGTCCGTATCAATGGTGAGCACGGAATCACCGATCATTAGGTCTCTGTCAGACCCCAAGTATACGCCGTACACGTTGTCGATTCGTTTCTTCGTATCAGTGAATAACAATCGTAGATATTCGCGCGACAAGGGTCCCTTGGCGTTCCGTACATACACTTCGATATCATCGATGGGGCTGCGCAGCGCATCCAAATCGTGAACCTTTGCTGACGACTCATCATCTTGAATTTTTTCGCCGTCTTCGTCGTCGACATCATCAACAGCATCATCTTCATCATCAACATCGTTGTTGTTGTCGTTGTCGGTGTCATTGTCGATGTCATTGTCGGTGTCGTTGTCGTCATCGTCGCTAGAATCTGGGAGCTTATTCGGACGTTCTTTGATTGTTGACGGAGTAATGGGTCAAAGTCTCTTCGATGATTGTTGTTGATCGTATTCGTGTTTTCTCTTCACTGGTCTCGATATAGGCGTTGAGTGCGTATTCAACGTGGACGAGTTCTCGATCAATCGTTTCAGCGGTTCGACGATAGGACGCGTGCTCGCCTCCACAGCCGCTTCCGTAGCCATTTTTCCAATTTTCAAGGCCAAGCACTTTTTACGTATAACGTCACTGACTTTGGCGATTTCCACCTTTGCATTCTCACCTCGACGTTTCGTCCCTTTTTGATGTTTCGTTCCTTTTTTATATTTTGTTTCTTTCTGTCGATGACGTCGGTGATGTTTTCGCGTATGATTCGCGTCGACATTGCTCGAGGTTATCGTAGTCGTCACCGTCGGTTCGTTGGACATTTCGTGTTGCTCGATGAATGACTCGCGGTTTACTGATGTCAGCGAGCTACGACGAACTCGTTAAATCCTCTTCGATATCGACCTTCGTACATGGAACTATCCTTATCGATCACCACGAAATCGTATCGTCGACGCCAGCATCTCGCGCACAAGTCGTTGAACGACTCGAACGTCATGTCTGTGTTCACGTGATCATTGTACACGCGACGCAAGTTCGTGCCGTCTTGTTTGAATAGCATGAGAAAATTTGCGTTGTCCCTGATCAAATGTTTAGGTATTCTAGCGTATGACTGACATAAACAGTCTGTCTTGATCAGCCGAAGTGACAGGTTGTCAGTGTGACTTTGTAAACACGTGAGTTTTTAACTATTTTCTAGTTCTGCGCTAGTTGCACTAAATCACAGGAGTGCTTTCTGCTTAAGTGACTGTGTGGTGTTGCCTGTGTCTCTCAGTTCATCTGGTTTTCTTGCATTGTGGGATATTCGTATCATGAGTGGAAGCAAGAAATGCAAGGGCTGTGGTGCCCATGTAGCCAATCCGGTTACCTGCACTAATTGTGGATTAATCAGTCACCCGGGTCAAACGTGTCTAGCCCGCTCTGGTCATCCGTGGCATGAAGGGAGACTTTTAAGCTGTAGCTCGAATTCACAAAGGCTCCAGGCTACTGTAAGCCTACCCATATCTCCGTCTGCACAGCCAATGGCATCGTTATCCGAATCCACACTCCAGGCACTAGCTGGATTACCATCAGAATTGAGGGATCTTAGGAATGACTTTGCTAGCTTCCGTGAAGAAATGCTCTCTGCAATAAAAACAGAGCTATCGGATATGAGGCTGAAGATTAACGTGCTGTCGCAACGGGTTAAAAACCTCGAGGAAAACGCTGGAAACACCTCTGTGCAACCTACTGCGCCTGCTGCTGACGAGATTATCGAGGAATGGAAAGAAAGGGAAGATAGATCCAAAAACATAATTGTTTTTGGAATGCCAGAGCCGCGCGATGTGTCGCTGGCGACAGCTAAAGCAGCAGATACTGAGGGAGTGCGACAGATCTTTAACGAGATCGGTCCCCTTGGCACCCAGGAGCTGTCCGTCCGTCGACTTGGGAAGCCGAACAAAACGTCAACAAGGCCTCTGTGTGTGTGCCTTGACTCGGCAGCAAGCGTCCGGAGTATTCTCCAGAACAAACACCGTTACAAGGGGCCGTTCAAAATATCGGACGACAAGACACAGCTTCAACGTTCAACTCTATCCCAACTTAGAGCGAAATTGCGCGATCTCCATGAAAAAGGGGAGACCAATATGACTATTAAGTACATACGTGGTGTGCCGAGGATAGTGCCTAGTAGACTCCGTCGTGATTCCGCGCAAAAAAACTCGGAACAAACCCTCTAGTGTATTACCAAAACGTCCGTGGTCTACGAACTAAATTAGATTTATTAAATAATGCACTTGTCTCAACAGCGCTGTCATATGATATTATAATATTGGTTGAGACCTGGTTTACTTCCGCAATATCTTCGCGTGAACTAGGTTTAGGTAATTATGCTGTATATAGATGCGATAGATCCGCCTACACAAGTAGTTTTACAAGGGGTGGTGGTGTCCCCATTGCAGTAAGGAAGGCGATACCATCTTGTCTTGTCACCGTTGACTACGCTGATGTCGAACAAGTTTTTGTCAGGGCCCGCCTCCACAATAACAAATATTTCTTATTGGGGGCCACTTACTTACCGCCAGCGTCACATCCTTCACTTTTTGCTGGTCATGTAGGCTGTATTATGGATTTATACCAGAGATATGGTGAGGATATTCTTGCAATGTTTGGCGATTATAACCTTCCGCACGCTGTTTGGTATTACGAGCAAGGCCAAGCGTGTTTTAGAAAGCCGGGGATATTGTTGTCAGAATCAGCTGCTATTGATCTCCTTCTTGGGTGCGCTGCATATTGCAACCTTGCTCAGGTCAACACTGTGTTTAATGTGTATGATGCTACTCTTGATATCATCTTCGTAAGTAATACTAACAATGTTACTATAGATCGGGTCTTAGATCCTCTAATCGCTCCTGATGCCTATCATCCACCTCTTTATATGAAGTTTTGTGATCTTTCCTACGATATTAACGTCACGGATTATAATTTAAGCTTTAGAGATTTCAAGAGTGGCGTTTACCCTAGCATTGTTGCTTACTTTAATTCTATTGATTGGGACAATGAGACCAGTAATGTGGAGCCTGACTTAGCCCTTGAGCGTTTATATTACCACCTTAACTTCGCTATTGATTCTTATATTCCGTTCAGGACTGTAGTGAGTTCCACATTCCCATCGTGGTGTTCTCCTAGACTAAAGTACCTGATTCGGCTGAAGAAGATTGCGCATAAAAACTTTAAGCGATCATGTTTACATAGTGACTATCTAAATTTTTCCTCTCTCCGATCGCAGTGTAAGGCAGCCTTATTGCGAGATAAACGATTATATTTTGATGGCGTTGAGTCTTCGGTCTCGGAAAATGTATCCAACTTTTGGAAATATGTAAATACCAAGCGTGGCGGGCATAACATTCCCAGTACAGTGCATCTTGACCAAACATCAGCCTCGTCGCACTCGGAGGCAGCTGAACTTTTTGCACAATTCTTTGGCTCGGTTTATAATCCTCCTGCGGGAGCGATGCCTGCCTTAAATCCGGGCCAATCTTTGGGGAGTAACATTAATATACATTCCATGTCCGTTCCTATAGGTAAAATATACTCCGCACTTGAATCGCTTGATACTGCCAAAGGACCGGGGTTCGATGGCATCCCGCCGCTGCTCATAAGAGAAAGTCGCTTCAGTCTATCTAGGCCCCTTTGGCATATTTTTAATTCTTCCCTATCAACGGGTATTTTCCCAACTCCCTGGAAGACCAGCCTAGTTACACCCGTATTTAAGGCAGGCGACCACTCTAATGTGAGAAATTATCGGCCAATATGCAAGTTATCAATCCTGCCGAAGATCTTTGAGGGGATTGTAACAGATAATCTGACGACCTGTCTCGCAAATGTGATAGTCGAGGAGCAGCATGGATTCGTTCCAGGCAGATCGACGACTTCTAATCTAGCGGTTTATCACTGCTTCGTATCTAAAGCACTGAACATGGGGCTTCAGGTCGATACCGTTTACACTAATTTCCGGAAAGCCTTTGACACGGTGGACCATAGTATTCTGCAGCAAAAACTATCCATGATTGGAATAGGGGGGTCGCTTTTGTTATGGATCTGCAGCTATTTGGAGAGTCGGGTTCAGGTCATTAAAGTGAGGGACCAGTTATCCTGTCCGATTAATGTTTCCTCAAGTGTCCCTCAGGGTTCACACCTTGGTCCCCTCCTTTTCCTCCTTTTCATAAACGATCTAAAGGAAAAATTCCAAAACAGTAAGATTCTCATGTATGCAGACGACTTAAAAATATTCCGGACTATTAGTTGTGCGCGGGATACCGATATGCTGCAGAGTGACCTGGGTAGATTTGAGAGGTGGTGTAGTGATAACAAGTTGCAACTGAATTCAGTGAAATGTGTCGTTATGAGATCCCATAGGGCTGCTGGTGCCATTGTAGCGACGTATAAGCTTTGTGGCACCCCATTGACTGTTGTGGGTGAAGTCTGTGATCTTGGGGTTGTGTTCGCTACAGGGCTTGATTTCCGAAACCACTACCGGAAGATCTCTTGCAAGGCTATGAAAACCCTTGGGTTTATAGCTCGAGTGGCTAAGAATTTTAGGCAGCCCAGAACGCTTAAGTTGTTATATGTTGCGCTAGTGAGACCACAGTTGGAATATGCATCGGTAATTTGGAACCCTAAACATAAGCTATATATCAGCTTAATTGAGAGGGTCCAACACAAGTACTTGAGGCTAGCTATGAGGTTATCCGGTAGCCCTATGCGGTTTTGCGATCATGATTATGGTCCTGCCTTACAGACGATAAGGCGTACCTCTCTAACGTATCGTCGTGTTTGTTCTGATCTGCTCTTCCTCTATAAGGTAATCCATGGTCATATTAATTGTCATGAGCTTGTGGCATTGATTTGTTATCATGCCCCTCAAAGGTCTTTGCGTCCGAGACCTCTCTTTGTACCGAGAGTTCCTGCCTATTCACACTACACCGTGGACCCACTAAACCGTGCGATGGAAGAGTGGAATCGGTGCTGTGATGCCTTAGACCTGTTTACAGGTTTGCTTGACCGGTTTCGTACGCAACTATTTAGGCATCTTCTATCACAACAACCTAAACTTTCTCTTGAGTCGTGATTAGGCAACTACAGGCAGACTGTTATATGTATTATTGAAACAGATAATTTTATGTTATCAATTATTAACAATTATTATCGCAACGTAATTTATCTCTGTTATTTTATTTATATTATTTTATTTTATGTTATAATTTTATATATATATATTTTTTAAGTTCAATCTCTGTACACTAAAGGGTTTCCCGTAAATAATAATAATAAATAAAAACAATCCACGTTCACGTGACGACCCATGGAGAAGTATTCACGTATCGCATTCTGTTCGTCGCACGCCACGTCGTCGAACACGAAGATCGAATCGGGTCGAGCGTCTCTCGGTGGGACGATCTCAGCATTGTCCCAGTAGGGAAAGTATTCGATTCCATCGACGAGCGACAATACCTGCTCGAGATATCGATACTTTGGCTGATGCAACGATTTCGAGTACACGTACACGTTCTCGAAACGCAAACCGTTCGGACTCTCTAGCATACTTAGAAGCATGTTCGTTTTTCCACATCCTGACGGTCCGCAAATCACGCCTCGCGCGCTATTCGGCAACAACGGGCCGTGTCTGTTCGATCGACTCGCATCCCTATCATCCTCGAGCATTCTGTTCGCGGTCACGCGAATAACGTCCGACTGTTTCGAGAATCGCATGTTTGCGGTGATTCTCAGGTACTCGCGCGCGCGCGTGTGACGAAGGATGACTATTTATGTTCGTGGCATGCATCGCGCAGGTCACAATCACTGTGATCGGCTAAGCGTGCGTACGCGTTTATTATTGTAGTAGCTATCGTGGTTATTCTAACGTAGGTATATGGTCGCATCAACGACCGCAACGTCTCGTGAAGTAGGGAAGCAGAAGAAGAAGTGTATCGGATCGGGTCTCGTGAACGGCATCATAAACCGCTTACCATTCGAACTACACGTTCCGGGTTATCAGTTCTGCGGGCCAGGAACGCGTTTGCTAAAGCGATTGGCTCGTGGCGACGAAGGTGTGAATCCCCTGGACGCAGCGTGCCGAAACCACGATATCGCGTACTCTCGTCGAAAGGATTTGGAGGGACGACACGAGGCGGATCGTGCGTTAGCCGAACGAGCGCGAGAACGAGTATTCGCGAACGACGCGACCTTTGGCGAAAAAGCAGCCGCGACTGGAGTGTGGGCAACGATGAAGGCTAAGACTAAACTCGGCATGGGTATGAGAAGGACAAAACGTAAACAGAGAAAGTCTGGAAAGAAACATCCTGAACGGTGGCGACGACATCGTAATCTACGAGTGGCGAAGCGCGGTGGCTTTCTTCAATTTCTTCCGTTCGTGCTACCTGCTTTATCGGCTATCGGGGCATTGGCCGGTGGAGCGGCTGGTATAACCAAAGCGGTCAACGATTCGAAGGCCTCTCGAAAACAGCTGGAAGAGACGTTGCGTCATAATCGGGCGATGGAAGGGCGAGGGATGCATCTGACGCCATACAAGCGAGGCTCGGGTTTGAATCCTAGACACCGAAGCCAACGACGACTGCGATCAAAGAAAAAAAAAAACGCCGATCGAGTAGGCGCGTGGCGACGGTGGCGGCGATAACGCAACAACCTATGACGAACCTGCAATTAGAACGCGAATGCGCCAGCATCCCATTCTATCGAGGGGTGTTTATGCGCGACACACTTGCCACGAGCGTACGAAGCAGCGAATGCGGTATCGTGAATCTGGACGAGAATCGAGGCACCGGTACACACTGGGTCGCGTACGCGAAACGCGGACCACTAGTACAGTACTTTGATAGTTTTGGGAATCTGCGACCTCCCGCGGAATTGATTTACTATTTCGGCCGCGGTACAACGATCACGTACAATCACAATCGTTTTCAACGTTTCGACGAGATGAATTGCGGTCGCTTGTGCATGCAATTTTTACAGCAAAAGTCTATGGAATTATGGCCTATATACTAATAATAACGGTGTGTGTACTAAGATTATGTTACAATGTATCCATGCGTAATGGCGATCCACACCTTCTATAATAAAGACTCATAATATCGATAAATTGCCGAGTATTCGTACGCGCGTGTCACTTCCCCTCTCTCCGTCTCGCGAGTGTAATCTATGATATGTCGTTCACGCTCACGTTAACGGGTCGCAGCAGCGTGCTCACGGTAAACTATTTCCCGCCGATAGATTTGGGTGATGGTCAATACGAATTAGGACTCGCGGACTTGGAGACGTTTCACACGATACCGAACATTGACTCGAGCAACGATAAATTCTATTTCGTCGTGAACTATGACATCGAAAACAACTCCATCGAAAACAACACCATCGCTGACACCACTCATGAATGCATTACGATCCCCCACGGCTCCTACGAATTAGATGCTATCGCCGAGTACCTGAAGCAACGATTACTCGATCGATATCCTCGAATACGCGGTAACAACGAGAACAACGATGAAGACAAGTACCCTCTAATGCTACGAGCTAACAATAACACCATGAAAAGCGAGCTGTACTGCTCGTTCTTTGTAGACTTTACGCAACCGAACAATGTGGGCTCGTTGCTAGGATTTTCCTCGAATCGCGTCTTATTACCGACAATCTGGCACGAGTCCGACGTACCCGTGAATATTATAAACGTTAACGTGATCAGAGTAACGTGCAACGTCACTACCGGCGCGTACAGCAACGATAAACCGGTACACACGATCCATGAATTTTCACCACGCGTGCCGCCGGGATATAAGATATCGGAAACTCCGCGACATGTCATTTACCTGCCAATCGTCGCACGAGCAATACACGATCTAACGTTGGGCATCGTCGATCAACACGATCGTCCTATAGATTTCCGCGGAGAAGAAATAACTATTCGTTTGCACGTTCAACGACGTCCACGCGACAGTCTAGCGTGAGCGCACGTGTATTTGCGCGTGTGTAGTATGTTAGTGTTAGATCACACGTACGAATCATCATTCGTCGCTACCGCTGCTACTCCTGCCGTCTCTGTCTCGAGTCATCGGCGCAATCCTTTATCGGAAGGTGAAAGTAGAAGAATAAAGACGGGAGGAGCGATAAGAAGAGGACCTATAAGGAGAAGAAAATCATTGACTCGTCGAAACGTACGTTTCCTACGATCGTTAGGTTTCATCGCCCCCTATTAAACACGCAACCACGATGTCAGTTATTCTGGACGTGGCGAATACGCCAACCTTCGACAATCGTATCACGAAGATCGAGTTACACACGTACAATCCGTACGCCAACACGACGTTCGATAATAACGACGAGATAAGAATCCCCATACAGCAGCAAGATCTGTATACGCTTCCGTGCGAAAGTTTTCTCTACATCGAAGGTCGTGGCACGTTGACGGCGCAGGACACGAATGGTCCGGCAACGTCCGCGACCGCTGTTCTCGACAATAATTGCGTTGCGTTCATGTTCGATGAGATTCGTTACGAATTGAACGGTGTCGAGATCGATCGTTGCCGAAATCCAGGAATCACTACCACATTGAAAAATTACGTTTCGTTGTCGGCCGAGAGAAGCAAAGTGCTTGCGAATGCCGGTTGGGATTATACCATCGATTACGATAAAGATATTTATCATTCGGGCGCTTTCAATTTCTGCGTACCCCTGAACATGTTATTAGGATTCTGCGAGGATTACAAACACATCGTGATGAACGCGCGGCACAAGCTGATCCTTATACGATCGCGAGTAGATTCGAACGCGATGCACTGCAACTCCGCCACTGCGATACCGAGACTAGAGATACGCAAGGTGCAGTGGCGTATGCCCCACGTCGTTTTGGAGGAAGTGAATAAATTATCGATGCTGCGTATCCTGGAAAGCGGCCGGCCGATCGCGATGAGTTTCCGATCGTGGAGCCTGCAAGAGTACCCGTTACTACAAGCGACAACGAAACACACGTGGACCGTGAAAGCTACGTCGCAAATTGAGAAACCCCGATTCGTGATATTCGCCACGCAAACCAATCGAAAGAATCGTCCCGATAAATGCGCTGGTGGATTCGACCCGAATCATCTCACGAACGTTCGACTGTATCTGAATTCCGAGACGTATCCATACGACGACTTGAACTTAGATTTCGATAAGTATAAATACGCGCTCCTGTACAATATGTACGCGAAATTCGGCCGATCGTACTACGGTCACGGAGAACCGTTGCTGAACGCGATCGAATTCTTGCAATACGCACCTATCGCAGTCATAGATTGTTCTAGGCAAAACGAGTCGTTGAAGAGCGCTACGGTGGACGTGCGAATAGATTTCGAATTCAAAGAAAATGTTCCCGCTAATACTTCTGCCGTCTGTTTGATCATACACGATCGTATAGTCGAATACAGCCCTTTAACCAACGTGGTACGCAAACTAATATAGCATGCGTACGTGAACGATTACTACTACTAATACTACTACTCCTACTACTCCTACTGCGGATACTGCTACTGTAAACATGTCACTGTCGAAGACTTCAGTTACTGTTCCGACACCGCCGCCGACGGTACTACCCAAACGAATAATAATGTTCGCTATTGTCGATCTGCAAGGTTTCAATATCGAGCGCGAGTTTGTAGCCAAAGAGATCGCGATTCGTGCACACAACAACAACGATAAAACGCCGACGATCAGCCATTGGATCTTCGAACCACCGTACTTTTGGGAACATCTGAATTCGTGGGAGAATCGTCAAGCATCCTGGCTCGCGAAGCATCAACATGGGCTCCGCTGGTCCGATGGCTGCGTTTCATACTCCAAACTTCCGGGACTCCTCACCAGCGTACTCGCGAACATTGACTTCGTCATCGTGAAAGGTGCGGAAAAGAAAACGTGGATGCTGCAACTACTACCTGACATAATCGTCGAGGATGTATGCAATTTGTACGAACTGAAGGAGCGCAAGATAAGCAACAACAGCAACAACAGCAACAACAACAATGCTCGAACTGTCGAAGACGATGGTGGTTACGACGTTGACGACGATTATTGCGGGATCACGCCTGACACCGTGGGCCCTGACGTTCCTAACTTGAAGTCCATGCCTTCGACGAATGCAATTCGATGTGCATTTCACAAGAACTGCGGTGTTTGCGCGTTGGAAAATGTCCATAAAGTATGGAATTATATACGTAGCGTCACCTAATGTAAGTCATACACACGCATTGCATCTACTTTGCGCGTTATATGTAGAGAAACGAATATGTAACAATTTTTTTGTTTTCTATAGCACTGAGAACTGCAGCGAAGACGAGCACAACGACAGCGGCGACTGCTCCCTTTACCCACGAGCAAGAATATCCCTCCCGTACGAATGTTGCTTCACGCAAATACTGATTTTATAATTTAAGTACGCATGGATTGATTTACATTGTACATGAATAAACACACGCTGTTTTGAAAAATATATACATTTATTTAAAAAATTGTACATTTATTATTAAACATATATATATGCACGTACTATAGTGGTACGTGGTTTACATCACGCAACATGGATTGTAATCCTAACACTAACAATTCACAATCGATCAATGAATGCTTTTCGAAATGCTCGCTTTCGGAAATTAATTTCACATAATTCGTTGGTACGGAAGCGGTACGTAGAACTTCCACGAAGGTGGCATATTTACTGCTTACAGAGTACATATTTTCAGTCAACCAAGTGAACATATGATCGATGCAATGTTCATACGCGAACAGTTTACGCATCGTAACTTCCGTCATGTATAAGGTAACGTGATTATCGGTGATTTTAATAAGTTGATCATCATGCATACGCGTGAATTCGATTCGCAAATGATCAATTACGATGTGGGTTTGGGGCGATGTTGCGTTGCTACGTAATCGTTGGAGTATGTCCGTCTCGTTTTGCAGTAGGAGCTTCCACGTTGACATTGAAAAACACACCTCGCAGCCTTTATTGTCGGCTATGGCAATCTCGACGTGGCACGAATCCATGCCAATGCGAATTCCAATAATTAGACGTTTATAAGCTGTTGAGGTCAGTGGGTAATCACACCCTAGGATCCGTACGATTGTTGGTTTTGGTGTTTTCAACGTTTTTTTTGGTGTTGTGGATCTAGAACTGAATGGAACATGTACACGAAATTAATGCTTCGTTCATTTGCGTTTACAGTGAAAGAAGTAAGCGAATGAAGTAAGTGAAAAGTGTATAGTAACGTATACGTACCTCATATTGGACTGTTGATAATGTTGTTGTTGTTGACGTTTATTTGGAAACCCACCATCGTTGACGGATGCGCAGGATGAATCGTTTAAGCTGCGTTTGTACATTTTTATATGCACTACGTATGATTCTCATCGACGGAAAAAATGACGCGAGCGATACTTGTTGGCACTCGAGCGTACGTGGTGTAATGAAGTCCGCAGGACTGACCCACGTCATTTTATACTGATTCACGTACACGTACAAGTCAATGTGTGGAAGTATATATTGCATCACGTGGTGCAGTGTCGCGCTTACTCCAAGGGCTACCGCGACGATATTTACTAAAATCACCGATAATGCATTCTTTACGAACGATATCGACGATGCTATATTCAACGATGATGTTGTCGAGTGGGATAACTAAGTTAAATAAATTACTAAAATCATGAAAATCTATGTACGAATTCTTTTCGCCCTTACACGCTTCCACAACGCTTGACTTACAGCTCCTCGAGAATGATGCTTGCGACGTCGTTCTCAATCATGTAAATACTCGGAACTCTACCCCGAATAATTATCGCTCTATGTTTACGATTGTTGCTTATCGCTCTATGTTTATATCATTGCACGTGCGCTGTATTGGTCCCACGATTCAAATATAAACATATGGCATGAAGCGCGTGCACGTAGGCACCAAAAACGCGTTCAATCCTGCTCGGATATAAACACACGGCATAGCGCGGTGCAATGTTTATTCCATGGGCTATCGCGATGATTGATTTACAATAATTATCGCTATATGTATACATCATTGCACGTGCGCTGTATCGGTCCCACGGTTAAAATATAAACACACGACATGGTGCGGTTCACTCTATGATTTCTCAGAAATCATGTACCACCCTCTTTCTCAGAAATCATCATCGAATGCAATGTCGTGTTTATTCCATGGGCTATCGCGACGATTGATTTACAATAATTATCGCTCTATGTTTATATCATTGCACGTGCGCTGTATCGGTCCCACGATTCAAATATAAACATATGGCATGAAGCGCGTGCACGTAGGCACCAAAAACGCGTTCAATCCTGCTCGGATATAAACACACGGCATAGCGCGGTGCAATGTTTATTCCATGGGCTATCGCGATGATTGATTTACAATAATTATCGCTATATGTATACATCATTGCACGTGCGCTGTATCGGTCCCACGGTTAAAATATAAACACACGACATGGTGCGGTTCACTCTATGATTTCTCAGAAATCATGTACCACCCTCTTTCTCAGAAATCATCATCGAATGCAATGTCGTGTTTATTCCATGGGCTATCGCGACGATTGATTTACAATAATTATCGCTCTATGTTTATATCATTGCACGTGCGCTATATCGGTCCCACGATTCAAATATAAACATATGGCATGAAGCGCGTGCACGTAGGCACCAAAAACGCGTTCAATCCTGCTCGGATATAAACACACGGCATAGCGCGGTGCAATGTTTATTCCATGGGCTATCGCGATGATTGATTTACAATAATTATCGCTATATGTATACATCATTGCACGTGCGCTGTACCGGTCCCACGATTCAAATATAAACACACGGCATGAAGCGCGTGCACGTAGGTGTCATAACGCGTTCAATCCTGTCGCGCGCCATGATTCCTTATCTTTACTCAGAAAAATCTTTTCTCCTGGTCCACCCTCTTTCTCAGAAATCATAATCGAAGACGCTATTTGAATTTCCACGAATCGGTTGCGGTCGCGCCTGCGCACCGATCCCCGCACGCGTACGGAGATTGCGCGGCGGCGACGCGTGCCCAAAGTACCTTAAACGTCCAATAGGTGGCGCCAATACGAAATGCGCGCAACGCCATTTTGAAATTTTGAAAATCCACCCCCTCCCCTGTGACGTCATCCCCTCACCAACGAACTCGGTACCCCTCCCCCCCCCCCTCACCGACGAACTCGGTACCCCCTCCCCGCCTCACCCCCTCGCCTATCTCGTGCAAGAGCGCGGTACCCCCCGCCCCGCCTCACCCCTTCGCCCAATTTGGTCCAGAATCGGCATAGCCTACCTACTTTCATGCCGTGTGTTTATATTTGAATCGTGGGACCGGTACAGCGCACGTGCAATGATGTAAACATAGAGTGATAATTATTGTAAATCAATCATCGCGATAGCCCATGGAATAAACATTGCACCGCGCTTTGCCGTGTGTTTATATCCGAGCAGGATTGAACGCGTTTTTGGTACCTACGTGCACGCGCTTCATGCCATATGTTTATATTTGAATCGTGGGACCGATACAGCGCACGTGCAATGATATAAACATAGAGCAATAATTATTGTAAATCAATCGTCGCGATAGCCCATGGATTAAACACGACATTGCATTCGATGATGATTTCTGAGAAAGAGGGTGGTACATGATTTCTGAGAAATCATAGAGTGAACCGCACCATGCCGTGTGTTTATATTTTAACCGTGGGACCGATACAGTGCACGTGCAATGATGTATACATATAGCGATAATTATTCGGGGAAAAGTTCCGAGTATTTTCACGATCGAGGAGGCTGTAAGTTAATCGTCGCGATAGCCCATGGAGTAAACACGACATTGCACCGCGCCATGCAGTGTGTTTATATTTGGTCAGGATTGAACGCGTTTTGATATTTGAACCGCGGAACCGATACAGCGCACGTGTAATGAAGAAATTAACTATGCATTGCGTTCGCGTAAGCAACAATCGTAAACATAGAGCGATAATTATTCGGGGTAGAGTTCCGAGTATTTACACGATTGAGAACGACTTCTTAAGCATCATTCTCGAGGAGCTGTAAGTCAAGCGTCGTGGAAGCGTGTAAGGGCGAAAAGAATTCGTACATAAATTTTCATGATTTTAGTAATTTATTTAACTTAGTTATCCCACTCGACAACATCATCGTTGAATATAGCATCGTCGATATCATTCGTAAAGAATGCATTATCGGTGGTTTTAGTAAATATCGTCGCGGTAGCCCTTGGAGTAAGCGCGACACTGCACCACGTGATGCAATATATACTTCCACACATTGACTTGTGCGTGTACGTGAATCAGTATAAAATGACGTGGGTCAGTCCTGCGGACTTCATTACACCACGTACGCTCGAGTGCCAACAAGTATCACTCGCGTCATTTTTTCCGTCGATGAGAATCATACGTAGTGCATATAATAATGTACAAACGCAGCTTAAACGATTCATCCTGCGCATCCGTCAACGATGGTGGGTTTCCAAATAAACGTCAACAACAACAACATTATCAACAGTCCAATATGAGGTACGTATACGTTACTATACACTTTTCACTTACTTCATTCGGTTACTTCATTCGCTTACTTCTTTCACTGTAAACGCAAATGAACGAAGCATTAATTTCGTGTACATGTTTCATACAGTTCTAGATCCACAACACCAAAAACGTTGAAAACACCAAAACCAACAATCGTACGGATCCTAGGGCGTGATTACCCACTGACCTCAACAGCTTATAAACGTGTAACTATTGGAATTCGCATTGGCATGGATTCGTGCCACGTCGAGATTGCCATAGCCGACAATAAAGGCTGCGAGGTGTGTTTTTCAATGTCAACGTGGAAGCTCCTACTACAAAACGAGGCGGACATACTCCAACGATTACGCAGCAACGCAACATCGCCCCAAACCCACATCGTAATTGATCATTTGCGACTCGAATTCACGCGTATGCATGATGATCAACTTATTAAAATCACCGATAATCACGTTACCTTATACATGACGGAAGTTACGATGCGTAAACTGTTCGCGTATGAACATTGCATCGATCATATGTTCACTTGGTTGACTTTTCAGTATGTACTCTGTAAGCAGTAAATATGCCGCCTTCGTGGAAGTTCTACGTACCGCTTCCGTACCAACGAATTATGTGAAATTAATTTCCGAAAGCGAGCATTTCGAAAAGCATTCATTGATCGATTGTGAATTGTTAGTGTTAGGATTACAATCCATGTTGCGTGATGTAAACCACGTACCACTATAGTACGTGCATATATATGTTTAATAATAAATGTACAATTTTTTAAATAAATGTATATATATTTTTTCAAAAACAGTGTGAGTTTATTCATGTACAATGTAAATCAATCCATGCGTACTTAAATTATAAAATCAGTATTTGCGTGAAACAACATTCGTATGGGAGGGATATTCTTGCTCGTGGGTAAAGGAAGCAGCCGCCGCTGTCATTGCTCTCATCATCGCCGCCGTTGTGTTCATCGCTATAGAAAACATAAAAAATAATTCTTACATAGGTATTCGTTTCTCAGCATACGACGCGTAAAATAGATGCAATGTGCCGCGCGTTTATCACGATATGTTTATAATCCTCGCAGAATCCTAATAACACGTTCAGGGGTACACAGAAATTGAAAGCGCCCGAATGAAAAGTGTCGTTATCGTAATCGATGGCATAATTCCAACCAGCATTCGCAAGCACTTTGCTTCTCTCGGCTGACAGCGAAACGAAATTTTTTAACGTGGTAGTGATTCCTGGATTTCGACAACGATCGATCTCGACACCATTCAATTCGTATCGAATCTCATCGAACATGAACGCAACGCAATTATTGTCGAGAACAGCGGTCGCGGACGTTGCCGGGCCTATCGCGTCCTGCGCAGTCAACGTGCCACGAACTTCGATGTAGAGAAAACTTTCGCTCGGAAGTGTGTACAGATCTTGCTGCTGTATGGGGATTCTTATCTCATCGTTATTGTCGAACGTCGTGTTGGCGTATGGATTATACGTGTGTAACTCGATCTTCGTGATACGATTGTCGAAGGTTGGCGTATTCGCCACGTCCAAAATAATCGACATCGTGGTTGCGTGTCTAATAGGCGACGCTGACCTAACGACCGTAGGATACATGCGTTTCGACGAGTCAACGACTTTCTTATACTTCTTACCGGTGCTCTTCTTATCGCTCCTCCCGTCTTTATTCTTCTTCTATTTTCACTTATCGATAAAGGGTCGCGCAGATGACGTGTGACAGAGACGGTAGGAGTAGCAGCGACGATTGATGATTCGTGCGTGTGATCTAACACTAACATACTACACTCGCGCTAGACTATCGCGCGGACGTCGTTGAACGTGCAATCGAATCGTTATTTCTTCTCCGCGGAAATCTATAGGACGATCGTGTTGATCGACGATGCACAACGTTAGATCGTGTATTGCTCGTGCGACGATCGGCAGGTAAATGACGTGTCGCGGAGTTTCCGATATCTTATATCCCGGCGGCACGCGAGGTGAAAATTCATGGATCGTGTGTACCAGTTTATCGTTGCTGTACGCGCCGGTAGTGACGTTGCACGTTACTCTGATCACGTTAACGTTTATAATATTCACGGGTACGTCAGACTCGTGCCAGATTCTCGGTAATAAGACACGAATTGGTTCCTGTTCAGGATTATAAACGGGGACATCGATTGTCCTCGGCTATTGGGGCTAATCAACTTCAGCGCTCTGTCCAGACCGTTGCGCTATACTCCGCTGTTTCGGGTCAAATTTTTTCGTACTAACGTACGCCACTGTGACCCTATCACTAGGGTTTGTATGCGTGGAAGCGAGGTAGCTGACCGAATAAATTTTTTTGGTCCCTCGTTGGAGGTTTTCAAAAGGTCAGTTATCTCGCTTTTCAGTTTACCCATGGCATAGATGTTGCATCTTTTTGTTTTTTTCTTTGTTTTGTTTTGTTTTGAGACTGTCTGTACACAAATGCTACAGTATACTATTGTATACATTTTTGTTATGGTTCTATTGGGCTTGTCCCGTTAAATAAATAAATAAATAAATAAAAAATAAATAAATAAAAATCCTAGGAACGAGCCCACATTGTTCGGTTTCGTAAAGTCTACAAAGAACGAACAGTACAGCTCGCTATTCATGGTGTTGTTGTTAGCTCGTAGCATTAGAGGGTACTAGTCGTCATCGTCGTTCTCGTTGTTACCCTGTCTTCGAGGATATCGATCGAGTATTCGTTGCTTCAGGTACTCGGCGATAGCGTCTAATTCGTAGGAGCCGTGGGGGATTGTAATGCTTTCATTAGCGGCGTCGACGATGGAGTGGTTTTCGGTGTCATAGTTCACGACGAAATAGAATTTATCGTTGCTCGAGTCAATGTTCGGTATCGTGTGAAACGTCTCCAAGTCCGCGAGTCCTAATTCGTATTGATCGGTACGTTCGGAAAGAACGGTACGTTCGCACATTCACGTTCTAATTGCAGGTTCGTCATAGGTTGTTGCGTTATCGCCGCCACTGTCGCCACGCGCCTAATCGATCAACGTTTTTTTTTTCTTTGATCGCAGTCGTCGTTGGCTTCGGCGTCTAGGATTCAAACCCGCGCCTCGCTTGTACGGTGTCAGATGCATCCCTCGCCCTTCCATCGCCCGATTATGACGCAACGTCTCTTCCAGCTGTTTTCGAGAGGCCTTCGGATCGTTGACCACTTTGGTTATACCAGCCGCTCCACCGGCCAATGCCCCGATGGCCGATAAAGCAGGCAGCACCAACGGAAGAAATTGAAGAAAGCCACCGCGTTTCGCCACTCGTAGATTACGATGTCGTCGTCGCAGTTGCGGATGTTTCCTTTCAGACTTTCTCTGTTTACGTTTCTTCCTTCTCATACCCATACCGAGTTTAATCTTAGCCTTCATCGTTGCCCATACTCCAGTCGCGGCTGCTTTTTCGCCAAAGGTCGCGTCGTTCGCGAATATTCGTTCTCGCGCTCGTTCGGCTAACGCACGATCCGCCTCGTGTCGCCCTTCTAAATCCTTTCGACGAGAGTACGCGATATTATTATTATTATTATTATTAATTGACGGGAGAACCCTTTAGAATACATAGATTCGTACTTTTAAGTAGGAAAGAGAAGTACATCGTGGTTTCGGCACGCTGCGTCCAGGGGATTCACACCTTCGTCGCCACGAGCCAATCGCTTTAGCAAACGCGTTCCCGGCCCGCAGAACTGATAACCCGGAACATGTAGTTCGAATGGTAAGCGGTTTATGATACCGTTCATGAGACCCGATCCGATACACTTCTTCTTCTTCTGCTTCCCTACTTCACGAGACGTCGCGGTCGTTGATGCGACCATATACCTACGTTAGAATAACCACGATAGCTACTACAATAATAAACGCGTACGCACGCTTAGCCGATCACAGTGATAGTGACCTGCGCGACGCATGCCACGAACATAAATAGTCATCCTTCGTCACACGCGCGCGCGAGTACCTGAGAAACACCGCAAACATGCGATTCTCGAAACAGTCGGACGTTATTCGCGTGACCGCGAACAGAATGCTCGAGGATGATAGGGATGCGAGTCGATCGAACAGACACGGCCCGTTGTTGCCGAACAGCGTGCGAGGCGTGATTTGCGGACCGTCAGGATGTGGAAAAACGAACGTGCTTCTAAGTATGCTAGAGAGTCCGAACGGTTTGCGTTTCGAGAACGTGTACGTGTACTCGAAATCGTTGCATCAGCCAAAGTATCAATATCTCGAGCAGGTATTGTCGCTCGTCGATGGAATCGAATACTTTCCCTACTGGGACAATGCTGAGATCGTCCCACCGAGAGACGCTCGACCCGATTCGATCTTCGTGTTCGACGACGTGGCGTGCGACGAACAGAATGCGATACGTGAATACTTCTCCATGGGTCGTCACGCGAACGTGGATTGTTTTTATTTATGTCAGTCATACGCTAGAATACCTAAACATTTGATCAGGGACAACGCAAATTTTCTCATGCTATTCAAACAAGACGGCACGAACTTGCGACGCGTGTACAATGATCACGTGAACACAGACATGACGTTCGAGTCGTTCAACGACTTGTGCGCGAGATGCTGGCGTCGACGATACGATTTCGTGGTGATCGATAAGGATAGTTCCATGTGCGAAGGTCGATATCGAAGAGGATTTAACGAGTTCGTCGTAGCTCGCTGACATCAGTAAACCGCGAGTCATTCATCGAGCAACACGAAATGTCCAACGAACCGACGGTGACGACTACGATAACCTCGAGCAATGTCGACGCGAATCATACGCGAAAACATCACCGACGTCATCGACAGAAAGAAACGAAATATAAAAAAGGAACGAAACATCAAAAAGGGACGAAACGTCGAGGTGAGAATGCAAAGGTGGAAATCGCCAAAGTCAGTGACGTTATACGTAAAAAGTGCTTGGCCTTGAAAATTGGAAAAATGGCTACGGAAGCGGCTGTGGAGGCGAGCACGCGTCCTATCGTCGAACCGCTGAAACGATTGATCGAGAACTCGTCCACGTTGAATACGCACTCAACGCCTATATCGAGACCAGTGAAGAGAAAACACGAATACGATCAACAACAATCATCGAAGAGACTTTGACCCATTACTCCGTCAACAATCAAAGAACGTCCGAATAAGCTCCCAGATTCTAGCGACGATGACGACAACGACACCGACAATGACATCGACAATGACACCGACAACGACAACAACAACGATGTTGATGATGAAGATGATGCTGTTGATGATGTCGACGACGAAGACGGCGAAAAAATTCAAGATGATGAGTCGTCAGCAAAGGTTCACGATTTGGATGCGCTGCGCAGCCCCATCGATGATATCGAAGTGTATGTACGGAACGCCAAGGGACCCTTGTCGCGCGAATATCTACGATTGTTATTCACCGATACGAAGAAACGAATCGACAACGTGTACGGCGTATACTTGGGGTCTGACAGAGACCTAATGATCGGTGATTCCGTGCTCACCATTGATACGGACGGCGATGACGTTCGCGTGAATGGAATGCGATACGCGGGAACTCGAGGTTTGTACGAACTGTTATTCATGCGAATACCCAACGTTTGCACGTACACGGACGCGGATATTCACTCGTACCGACGCATCTTGTTATCGACGAATGCGCATAAGCGAAATCATTCACCGAGTAAGCGCACGCCGGGTAACAAGGGGTACAAGTATAAGAAAATCATATCCACGATAATCGGTGGGGTGCGAACATCGGGTATCGGACGCGTTAGGGGCAGGGGTAGCGGCGCGGACGGTGCGGACACGCGACAAGGTCGAGGATTGCCCATCGACGAATCGATGACGGTTACCGATAACGCGATCGATTACGTGTACTGGGACGATCTCAACGAATTAGTCGATAGACTGAGATTGCTCATGGCATCGCGCGCGGCAGGTCACACGGGTCACGATAACGAAATCCCATCCATTGTGGAGGAACTTCGCGAGAATGGACATATCTTAAATTGAACGATCCGGTGATCGCCGCGTCAGTAGTGTTCGCACGCGCGCATCGTTATGTCGGTGAACAAGTTTGGCACCGCGTTACGCAACAACAACAATAACAACAACAACAGCGACGAAGCGAGAATGATAATGACGAGATTATTGTCCTCGGTGGACGAACGCTTTACCCAAAAAATTGAAACGGCTATGGCGAGCGCGCGACTGGACGCCGAGTATCAACGATCTCAACTCGAGACGCGAGTACAACGAACGATGACGGATATCGTTAACGCGCAATTGTCTCGGCTAGATGATTTAAATGACGCGATGGAACGACGCTTGGATCACTTGAATGATAGACTCGAAGAGTTCACGACGTCGGCAACGACGCCGACTGCGATAACAGCCACGGATCTGTACAAACGAAAGGAGCCGCGAAAAGCGAACGAGGGTCTACGACGACGACGATGATCACGGACGGTGACAGCGGCCACGAATCTGAAACGCCTAATAACGAACGATCGCGAATACCGTGTATCGATTGCGTTTTGCGAGCACTAGAGGAACTCATACTAATTCTAATGTCCTTGGAACGTCGCAACCATCCCCCGCCCACCCGCGAAGCATGAGCAAGGAGCGAGTACAATTAGTGAATGAATTACACGCTCCCGCGAGACGAAATTTCCCACGGCGACGCGTCGTGATTCGCGGCTACGATGATTTATGGCAGGCCGATTTGGTGGAGATACGTCCGTACGCGAAGCAAAATCGAGGTTATCACTACATACTAACGATCATCGATGCGTTCAGCAAGTATGCATGGGCCGTACCCATGAAAACGAAAAGCGGACGCGACGTGACCGCGGCGTTCGCGATCGTATTGAGGCAGAGCGATAGATGTACGCGAAATTTACAAACCGATATGGGTAAGGAGTTTTACAACGCGGAGTTTCAACGATGTGTGAAGACCCGCGGGATCAACCACTACTCCACGTACAGCGTGATGAAAGCGTCGATCGTTGAACGTTTCAATCGCACGCTGAAAAACCTCATGTGGAAACAATTCTCCTTGAAAGCGTCCTATCGTTGGATCGACCTGTTACCTGCGCTCGTACACACCTACAATAATCCAAGCACCGAACGATCAACGCCCGACCCGTTGACGTGACCCCCGCGACGCGTTTGTCGTTCGCCGCGAATGAACCCCTCTCACCCTCCGCATCGAAAGGTATTCGACGACGCGCAAAATTCAAAGTCGGTGACAAGGTACACGTGAGTAAGTTCAAGACCCTTTTCGAGAAGGGATACACTCCGAACTGGTCGACCGAAGTGTTCGAAATCGTAACCGTACAACGAACGTTCCCGGTGACATACATTCTGCGCGATTCCGCGGGATAGCCGATCTCGGGCGGATTCTACGAGTACGAACTACATTCGGTCGCGAATCCGGACGCCTATCTGGTCGAGAAGATTATTCGTCGCAAGGGAAACCAGGTGTACGTTAAATGGCTCGGATTCGATTCGTCACGGAACTCGTGGATAAGCAGCAAGGATATTCTATGATTCCCGATTATAAAGGCATTATATGTTACTGAAATAAATAAAAATAAATACATATAAATATATACATTGTCCGTTTATTCAAGTATTCATATTCTCCTTCTTCATCTCGTATATGTGTACAATTAATCATAATAAAGTAAGAAAAAATATATACATATATACATATAACTTTGGCTATTCTACGCTATACAATTTTGACTATTATACGCTATATACAATTTTGACTATTCTATGCTATATACAATTTTGACTATTCTACGCTATACATATATTAGATATTCGTAAATAACATGAATAAAAGAAAGAATGAAACGTATATAGATACAAACATGCAAACATACTATACAATGGGGTCCTCGAGGGACTCGTCAGGCTCAAGTTCGAGGCGCTCGTGGGTCTCGAGCTCGGGGATTCGATAATGCCCCCACGGAAGGGTGCTGACCCGATCGGCTAAAATACACCGCTTGTCGTCGAACGGACTGAGAGCGTTCTTTTCCCCACTCACGGAATACACATTATGCTCTTTGGAGCGTATATTATTGATTTCTCAGTGAGATCGCGGAGACAACGAATGTAATCGTCGAATTGTATATCATTCGCGACCACGTGTCTCCGCACACCCTTCACCTTCTTAGTCTCACTCGTAGATCCCACTACAGCAGGCCTGCACAGCAAGGCTGTGGCGGGCAAGAGCGCTCTCGATTGCTCGTGAGCAAAGCGAAGAGCGACGCTGTGAGCAGTTCCCCCACCCTGTGGCCAATAGCTGTCGTAGTATGCGTGTAAACTGTAATGTGTGTTGCTGATATTCCGCGGCACACTTCACTCACGAACACTCCCCACCACGGCCCTCACGGCACTGTCGCTCATAAAGGCGTGGCCTAGTGCTTTACGATGCTCTTTCCGCACGCGTCCGAAAATTTTTGCCCGGCGAGCATTCAGCTGTGCACGCCTGCACTACAGCGTTAAACGTTCTAGTCGCGTACATCTTAGACCGTAGTCCGACGAACTCGGTCATCAAGGCGCCGTTGTTCTCATCTTTCATGAGTCCCGGAACCTTTTTGTTTACGCGGGGCATACCGTACGGATTGTCCACCGCGTAATCACTGGTGTCGAATCGGTCAATGTCACGCTTCATCCTTTCATACACATCCTCGCATTCCACACTATACATTAAACTGTCGGTGTCGGTGTACAGGACCTTACACCGATCACCGAACTTCGCGCGCATATGCGTAGTGAAATTCATACAGACATTCCTTCGATACGTCGAGCACACTCATACCCACGTATATCGGTTTGTCGAACTTAACTTTCAGTTTGCGCATCTCGATGGCCACCAACTGTTCCGAGAAGATCGTACGACTGTGAAAGTTCGGTTTCGCGATCAGCGCTTCCGCGCCGTAACGACCGTCCCACCGCGTCACCAGTCGCACGTCTACGCGATTCCGCACATTTTCCATTGTCTTCCCGTACGCCGCATTGTTCATTAATTTAAATAGAGTCTTTTGAAATTCACTCGTGGCTCGCGTCCTCAAACCGGTGTTCAATCGGATATAGTCGCGCAACCAATGCGACTGATCAAATCGTAACACTCGATGAATTCGCGTCACGCGTAAACCGTGTCGGATGCACTGTTTCAGGTAGCGATAATGGATGACGTATCGCTCCTTATCGTCGAGTGTGGCAAGCAGCTTGGTCTGTTTTCCTCCTGGCGCGTGCTCGCGCCCCGGGCAGAATGGAAGGTCGGCGTGGGCGTCGTGGATCTCCTTGGGATATTCGATGTCTACCTCCAGCAGGTATCCCTCAGATTCCTCGGAGTCCTCGCCGTCGGGTAGGGATGATACGTCGAGCGCGGCCACTGTCGCATCGTCCAGCCATCGAAACCCTCCTTTCGGCATAGCCTGCGACATCGCCCAGCCGTACAAGTTGTTGACGTCGAAGTACATTAGATACGTCGACGGCTTCGACTCGTCGAACATCCCCGCAGGCAGGTGCTTGTTGTTGGCTCGCGCGTACCTGTGCGAGCACTGGCTCAGACCGCCGCGTATGCCACGCTCCACGAACAGTAGCATGTCCACGTCCGTCAGAAGTTCTAATCGTACGTTGGTGTACGTGAGTATCGCGTCCCACGTGAAACTCGGTAGCGTGAAATAATATGCGGGATCCAGATCGTAACTCGCGATACAGTCGGTGCGGAAACTTTCGAATACGTCGGCGAGTAACAGCACATCTGTTTTCAAATACAAATCACTGTACTCGCCCAATGTCTGTACGCGAAAAGAGTTCCACACGTTCACGGCGTGCGCGTAATCAGGCTCCGACGTGACGGTATCGTTCAACCGATTATAGAATGCTTCGCGGGATGGTAAACACGTATCATTGAGTTTGGCGTATGACGATACATAGTCGTACGGGAAGACACCCTTCCTGGTCAAGAGATTGAACTGATCGTCCGACAGGGATTGAAACTCGCGTCGTAGAATCGCGAGTCGTTCTTTGCGTCCGAAGCGAGTTTCTCCAGACTAGCGGCTAAGAACTTCAACGAATCTATGAATCGAAATTTCAATCCCCTCTTCCAATCGTTGTTCTCGGCGTCGATTCCCTTGACATGTTTCGTGAACGATATGTATCGCTCCTTCGTTACCGGCAGCAGGTCGATCTGCCCCTCGAACGCGGACGCCAACTGCTTAATTATGAAATGCGCGTCGTAGCCTGATAGATTGTGGAATACTACCGGGATCGTGTACGATCGTTGAAATTGTAAATTACACGATACGTGGGCCGCGCCTCGGTACTCACCCGTCGAGTGGCAATGGTCGCGCACTTTTTTGTCCGTATCAACGAATGGTTTCCCGCACACGTGACACACGCTCGCGTCATTAAAAATTCGCCACTCTTTCTCAGAAATCATCATCGAATGCAATGTCGTGTTTATTGAGTTTATTCCATGGGCTATCGCGACGATTGATTTACAATAATTATCGCTCTATGTTTACATCATTGCACGTGCGCTGTACTGCTCCCACGATTCAAATATAAACACACAGCATGAAGCGCGTGCACGTAGGTGTCATAACGCGTTCAATCCTGTCGCGCGCCATGATTCCTTATCTTTTCTCAGAAAAATCTTTTCTCCTGGTCCACCCTCTTTCTCAGAAATCATAATCGAAGACGCTATTTGAATTTCCACGAATCGGTTGCGGTCGCGCCTGCGCACCGATCCCCGCACGCGTACGGAGATTGCGCGGCGGCGACGCGTGCCCAAAGTACCTTAAACATCCAACAGGTGGCGCCAATACGAAATGTATGAAAAATCTGGAAAATTTACCAAGGCGGGTCCAAATACCGATGCGGACCCAAAGTACATTAAACATCCAATAGGTGGCGCTAATACGAAATGCGCGCAACGCCATTTTGAAATTTTGAAAATCCTCCCCCTCCCTTGTGACGACAGCCCCCTCGCCCACGAACTCGAGCTGCGCGCGCGGCGCCATTTTGAAAAATTTCAAATCCCCCTTCCCCTGTGACGTCATCTCCCTCATCCACGAACTCGGTCGACGCCATTTTGGAATCCCCCTCCCCTGTGACATCATCCCCTCACCAACGAACTCGGTACCCCCCCCCCCCCCCTCGCCAACATTTGGTCCAGAATCGGCATAGCCTACCTACTAAAATCCAAACATAATATCATTACGGCAATTCGCAGGAGAAAAATACGCTTACAATCAGCTGCATGATGCAACTGAGTTTATTACCTCTCTTTGTGATCATGAGATTCTTATTAAGAATGCAGTACAACACGAAATAACAACAGTATTAAGATGTTTAGCGTGTAATTATACAAGTACTACTATCAGTACAAATTGTGTGGTACATCTTGCACTGCCCAAGATGTTAAAAAAAAAACATTTGAATTTCAAGATATAATAAAACACAATTTCACAGGATGGAAAAATCAGAAAGATCCTTGCAATAATTGTGATAATTCAAATTCAAATACAATGAAGAAAATCGATATAACTGCTTCCAAACAAATTCTTATTGCAAAATTACATTTGTTCGATCACGATAGTAGTGGAACAACTAAAGTTGAAAATTTCAACATCAAAGCAATGCCTACTACTAAAATACAATTGGTAGATCACTGTTATAAACTTAAGGCAGCGATTTTCCACCACGGTAAAAGTATTTCCGATGGTCATTACACGAGTATGGTAAGGGGTAAGGGCACAAGGTGGGTATTCGTTGATGATTTACGAGTAGAAAAACAAGCTTGGCCACGAAATGCTAAAAATGCATACATATTTTTCTTCGAAAGATGTTAATTGTGGTTGTTATTACACTTCAATGATAAATACGTTCAGCGCCATAAGCTGCTTCGTACACTATGTACTGCACACAAAGTACTATACATTCATATAATACATATAGATCGGCAATGCAGTGCACATGTTTTTTCTTTTTTGCGTAAGTGTTAAACTTACGTAGAATTTATCCTTAATCAAACAATAATAAAAGTACACCCGCTGAGCTGCTTTGCGCTATTCCGAGTATTCCGAGTAAGCTTTACTGGCTACAAACGCGCTTTATCTTCTAACATCACTCGATAGGCTGCAGTGCGCCGTAAACGCGTGGACGTGTAACGAAGATAGATCAGAATTTATAATTTATTGGGATTTCCTTACTTTATCCTAACTTTTAGTACCCGTGACAGTGAAAAATTTGTAAAAAAGAAGCTGAAATTCTGAATCCCCATAAAAAACTTCAAAAATGTAAAAAAAAATGACGCCAAGTACATGAATTATCTTTGTAAAAAGAAGTGAGATCCCCATAAAAAACTTTAAAAATGTAAAAAAATGACGCCAAGTACATGAATTAGCTTTGTAAAAAGAAGTGAGATCCCCAAAAAAAACTTTAAAAAAGTAAAAAATACGCCAAGTACATGAAAATGTCGAGGACAAAAAAGAGTATTATCAAAAAATAAATATAAAAAAAAAACACAAAAAAAGACAAAGAAACATGAAAAAGTCAAGGACGAATAAAGTATTATTATCAAATAAATATAATCACATAAATGAAAAATAAAAAATATAATTACAATATAAAAAAAGATGTGAAATCAAAAGGAGCTGCAAGTACATCACAAAAAAAAAGAAAATATGTATGTATGTATGTATGTATGTATTTATTTATTGTATTTAGGCTCACTGCCCATTACAATCTTTTTGATGTTATCGCACGTTTTATACATTTATTCCTTAACATATCTTTGGTTCCATCCTTAAAGCTATATTTTATCCTATTTTAGCTTATGTACCTGTAGTTACCTATTGCTACTATTTTAGGTCTTGACTGCTAAAGTAATGTATTGAGATATATGGAATGCTTTTTAGTACTATATATACAGTAACATATCTATACATATATATATATACACATATATATATATATTGCTTTTTCCGCTTGTATCCTAAATTTGTGTCAGCCTTAAGTATCACAGACTAGATCTGATTGTTCCTTTGATTTAGCTCTCCTTGCTCCTAGTCATCCAGGCAGAACGCTCTTAGTCGCATGCTTCCCTTAATAAAATTCGCTACTTCCCATATTTGTTTCTCCGTTTCCACCTTTATTATTTCTGTCCATTCTTTATTTCTCATGGAGTTGGGTCTGATTTCTGCGTATATCGGACAGTCACACAAGATATGCTTTCTGTTCTCCGCTTCTCTAGTGTTGCATATTTGATATGTTAGGTTCTCCTCCACCTTATATTTCCAACCAAGCCCTATCGTCGTTGTCCATCCTAATTTGCCAGCCAATCTTACCTGCGCTATGATTCTTTTGATTGGTAGTGGTATGTTTAGAGTCAGATAGTTGGTTGCTTCTAATGAGGTCATGTCCTTGATGTTTCTATATATTTCGCTATATGTGGAATTAGTTGATCTATTCTTATCCTCTTCCCATAACTTTTCAGCTATTCTTTCCAGTATGACCTGCTGTATACTGTCGTTCTTTAATTCCTGTAGATAATTGATACTTTCATATCCGAATTGTTGCAATTTCTTTCGTATTTGAGTGACCCAGTTCCTCCTGTTGTCCGGTGCACTTCTATCCCAAAGCTTCAGCTGCTCCCAGCATTTCTTCGGGAATCTTTGGTCTTTCATCGATTCTACCCTTTTCCAATATCCTAATGCTCTTTTTATTACCTCTATCTCTAAGTGCCGTCTTCCGGTTTCTAATCTTGCCATATGGCTCGGTGTGCTTATAGCTACTCCTAGCATTCTTTTGATAAACTCTACTTGTACCTTCTCTATTGTCTCTGTATGGTTTAAAGCCCAAGTTCCTGCATTATATAGCAATGTCGCCTTCACGACTGCGTCAAACAACTTCTGTGCTGGTTCCCATCTGTTAGATCTAGTGATTATGAGCGGTTTCCATATTGTGCTTAGTGCAGCTTTTGCCCTGGTGATAAATTGCTTAGCTGCTGTATGAAATGTACCTGATTTGGTGAATGTTACTCCTAGATATTTATATTCCTTTACTTCTTCTATGATTTCCCCATTGAATGTTATTCTTCGTAGGCCTTTTTTCCTGTTTGATCTTCTGCATACCATCAATTTCGTTTTATCGATATTTACCTCTAATTTGTTCTCCACACAGTAACTATGTAAGGTCTCCATCTTTTCTTGCATTACAATTGGGTTAGTCGCTGTGATTGTAAGATCATCCGCAAACAAGAGGAGTTCCATCTCTTTTATTATATTTTTGTGTCCCTTTGCCTCAAAATAGGTGGCAATATCATGTATCATAATTGAAAAGAGTGTTGGACTTAGACTGTCCCCTTGTAGCACGCCTTTATTTAATCTTATGCTATCTGTAAACTCGGTGTTATTCACTTTTACTTGTGTGTTTGCTTTTTGGTATAGGTTATTTATCACTCTTATTAGTTGTGAGCTCACACCTGCCCTACGTAGTTTATCCCAGAGGATTGAATGCCAGACCGAATCGAACGCTTTCCTAAAGTCTACAAATACTATATATAGTTTCCCTTTTGGACGCCTTAGTGACTCCGCGATTTTCGTCTGTAGTACAAAAATGTTGTCCTCGCATGATCTCTTCGAAATCCTGCTTGACCCTCTGGGAGAATATCACAGCTTTCACACCATGTGTTCAGTCTTCTGGCCAATATCGTTGTAAATATTTTGGTGGTAGTGTTAGCCAATGTAATTCCTCTATAATTATTCGGATCCAGTTTATTTCCTTTTTTGTGTAACATTATCGTGTTAGCGCTCGTCCAGTACTGTGGGATTTCACCTGTGTGTAGGGTGCGGTTCATGAGATCTAGTAGTCGTTTTCTCATATTATGTGGCGAGTATTTAAGAAATTCGTTGGTTATACCGTCTGGTCCTGGGGCTTTCTTCGGTTTCAGTTTATTTAAAGTTGTGTTCAGTTCTCTGAGCTGTATATCCTGATCTAGATATGGATGTCTTGCATCCATGAGGTGAAATATAAGACCGGTGTTTTCTTTATACATATCTTGGAAGTATATTTGCCATTCCTTTACGTCTATCTTACATTTTGGTATTGTTCTGTAGCTTAATTTCTTCACCAGTTTCCAGAAGGTTGCTGAGTCTTTTACATTTGTAATTTCTGTCCGGAGGTTCCGATAGTATTCTTCCTTGGTTCTGCTTACCATTGTCCTGTAATTTTTTCTCGTTTCAAGATATTCTTCTCTTTCCTGGGCTCCTCCATTTTTTCTAAATGCTTTAGCTATTTCCTTCATTTCCTTTCTGGCTTTTCTGCAGTCTAAATTGTACCAGGGTTTGTTTATTGTGTTTTTTGTTCTATTGATTCTCCTGACTGTTGACATTTCCAGCGTATTTGCTGCATTCTTTATTGCTGTTATGATTCTTAGGTGTGGGTTTTCCTCTGTTGCTTCTATTCCCGTTAGTTGCTCTTCTACTGCTTTCTGGTAATCCTCGCATTTGTTATTGTCCCATATTAGCTTATTTATTGTCTTTGGCCCTGACTCTTCCTCCTCTTCCTCGTTTGTCGCTCTTCCCATGTTTTTTAGCTTGATTTTTATTGGTAGGTGATCCGATGTTCCCATCTCTATAGTTTCAAAGTCTTCAATTTCCTGTATCATATTTATATCTATCCATGCCATATCTATTGTACTGAGTCCTTTTGTATCGACATACGTGTATTGGCCGTCGTTGTCTGATTTGGTCCTACCGTTCAGTACAATTAATCCAACATCCTCCATGATTTCGCACAAAATTCTCCCTGCTTTATTTATACATTTATCTTTTGAGTTTCTGAGGTGAGATAATTCGGACTTCTCCGTGATTTGCTCTTCTACCTGATTTCCAGTCCCTATCCTCGCATTGAAGTCCCTTCCGACAATTATCGGAGTGGCTGTTTTCTCTTTAATTTCCTTGACCACTTCCTCTAATGTTCTTAGAATCTGCTCTTTTCCGCTGTTTATATATACATTACATACTATAAGTTCTTTTTGTTCTATTTTGACCTTTACACAGATCCATGATTCAGTTTTTGATATTATATCCATTTTATGAACTAAATCTGGTCTATACATTATGCATAAGCCTCCGCTCGCTCTACCTACTGACTTATTTTTTATTGCTTTACTCACTATATATTTGTATTTCTTCAAGCATGTTGGTATTCTTATTATTTCTTCTGTCTGGAATGTCTCACTTAAGCAAAATATTGCACTTTCTACAACATGTTTTTGGAGATCTTCTGCACTCATATTATTTAGGTTTGCTATGCCATGAACATTCCAAAACAGAATACCCGTTTGTCTTTCTCCTTTCCCATTTCCTTTACTTGTAGGTTTTCTCTTGACGAAATAACTGGTTTTTCTCTATTCCTACGCCGTCCTTCCATGTCCACATTTCATTGTCGATGTACACTTTCCTGTAATCTATTGTGACCCGTTTCCCCAGGTCTTTTTGTGACATTGCAAATTTGCTCAGCTCTCTCTGTATCACAAGTTGTTCATGTGTTAAGTCATCGTCCATGAATATCTTTTCTCCTTTCAATAGCTTTTTATTTTCTTTAACTTTTTGTTTGTTCTCCCAATCTACCAGTTTCACCCTAATCATTTTGTTGTTGCTTGCTGTTCTTATTTCTTGAGCATATTCTATTTTCGCCTCTACGTGTAATTTCTCTCTGAAGAATTTTTCTACTTCCTCTGTTTTTGCTTGTATATTTAGGCCTTTGATGATGACGTTACACCTTTTTTCTCTTCTTCTTCTTCCCTCTTCTATTGTTTCTAAAGATTTAATCCTTTCTTCCAAGCTTTTCCTCTCCTCTGCCCATCTTAACTCTTTCCGTTCCATTTCCTCTTTTATCGTTGCTACCTCTTTGATTAGATTCATTACCTCCGTGTATTCTTTCCTTGTTTCTTTCATTTCTTCTCTCACTGTTTGGATTTCCTCAGACATAGAGTCCATTTTATCCATCATTCTGTTCAAAAGTGATGTTACACTTCCTTCTGTATCATTCCCCTTGTTGGCTTCTGATTCTTTCTTTTTTGAGGTTAATATCGTTTGCTTGCTGTCTTCTACCGCTATTTTGGTGATCGTTGTGCTATATAGTGGTCTTCCTCTGTAGCTGGATTTATTTTCGCTTGCCATTTTGTCCATTTTTCCTTTTGGATCGCTTTATCCCCTAACTTTGTTTTGAGGTTATATTCTACTTTCACCCTTTCTAATGAGATGCTCCCTATTCCCGAATGATTGTGAGTAATTAATTGTAAGGAGTATATCATGCGTCCTTATTATTTCGATATTGCAAGCGCGAATCTAATCAATTACACATTTAGCTACCACGATAATACGCATACAGTATAAACACGTGCTTGTTCAACATCCGCCATTTTTTTTCCTCCAAAAAAGAAAATAATATAATCACACAAAAAAAGAAAAGAATATAATCACACAAAAAAAGAAAATAATATAATTCCAAGTTAAAAAAAGATGTGAAATCAAAATGAGCTGCAAGTACATCACAAAAAAAAAGAAAAAAATATAATCACCCGAAAAAGAAAATAATATAATTACAATATAAAAAAAGGTGTGAAATCAAAATGAGCTGCAAGTACATATAGGTGCTTTCCATCTGCGCTTAAGATGACACAACTACATATACACAGCTAAAATGCTGTGTTATTCCATTACTCATATCGCGGACATTTTAATTAACCCATCAAAAAGAATCCCATTTAAAAACATTGTCGTAAATTAATAGCTTTACAAAATTAATGATATACAAAAATTGCGCCAATTATAACAATGCCTATTTATACAAAGAAAAAAATGTATTAAATAATACCCATCAAAAAGTATCCCATTTAAAAACATTGTCGTAAATTAATAGCTTCACAAAATTAATGATATACAAAAATTGCGCCAATTATAACAACGGCTATTTATACAAAGAAAAAAATGAATTAAATAATATTAAGCAGATATATTTTTATACAAATAAATATTTTAATACGAATAAATATTTTATTCAAAATACTTGGCGCTGCGCAACCGAAAAAATGTTAATTGACTTAGTCTTAATAATTTACAATCACTCCCTTACAATCTAAAATACATAAACATATACATATTATACATATACATATTAGAAACACAGTCAGATTTAAAATCAAAGCGAGCTGCAAGTACATAAAGGCGACACTGTGTAACACAACAAAAGACAAAAAAAATGTCCGCGGCCTGGAAGTCAAATACTTGGCGTGGCCAGGCAAGGTATTCTGAGATCATCAATACCCATACCTTCCCCCTCGCAAGCTTTCAGATAATTTGTCCATTTAAAACTCAGACAATTTGAGTACATTTTCATTATATCGCGTTTTAAAATAATTGTAAGATCGACACCGATACCTTTCCTCTCACAAGCTTTCACATAATTTGTCCATTTAAAACTCTGACAATATGAATACACTTTCATTATTTTGCGTTTTTAAATAATTCTTATTCAACGACACCTTGACCTTGCCTGGCCACGCCAAGTATTTGACTTCCAGGCCGCGGACATTTTTTTTTGTCTTTTGTTGTGTTACACAGTGTCGCCTTTATGTACTTGCAGCTCGCTTTGATTTTAAATCTGACTGTGTTTCTAATATGTATATGTATAATATGTATATGTTTATGTATTTTAGATTGTAAGGGAGTGATTGTAAATTATTAAGACTATGTCAATTAACATTTTTTCGGTTGCGCAGCGCCAAGTATTTTGAATAAAATATTTATTCGTATTAAAATATTTATTTGTATAAAAATATATCTGCTTAATATTATTTAATACATTTTTTTCTTTGTATGAATAGCCGTTGTTATAATTGGCGCAATTTTTGTATATCATTAATTTTGTGAAGCTATTAATTTACGACAATGTTTTTAAATGGGATTCTTTTTGATGGGTATTATTTAATACATTTTTTTCTTTGTATAAATAGGCATTGTTATAATTGGCGCAATTTTTTTATATCATTAATTTTGTAAAGCTATTAATTTACGACAATGTTTTTAAATGGGATTCTTTTTGATGGGTTAATTAAAATGTCCGCGATATGAGTAATGGAATAACACAGCATTTTAGCTGTGTATATGTAGTTGTGTCATCTTAAGCGCAGTTGGAAAGCACCTTTATGTACTTGCAGCTCATTTTGATTTCACATATTTCTTTATATTGTAATTATATTTTTTATTTATGTGATTATATTTATTTGATAATAATACTTTATTCGTCCTTGACTTTTCATGTTTCTTTGTCTTTTTTTTGTGTTTTTTTATATTTATTTTTTGATAATACTCTTTTTCTTCCTCGAGTTTTTCATGTATAGGGGAAGGTGGGGTAAGACGGAACGCTTAACTTTGGAGGGTGATAACTTAAAATCGGGAGGAGAAAAAGACACGAGACTTCAACAGGAGTCTTCAGTGGACCTTAGACAATAAGAAAATCAAGGTCATTGTTATGAAAAATCTTTGGGAACGACGGAAAATGAAATTTACCGGAGGTATTGAAATCTTTGTCTCGCTCAAATGGTGGGGTAAAACGGAACACCCACTCGAAGACTGTGTAAACGTACAAAATATTTATTTTTATGATTTAAAATGTATTAATTTATGTTAAAATCTATAAATATATGTTTTAGATATAACTATTGCAAATAAAATATAACAAAAATATATATTATACATATGAGAAAATATTTTATTAGATAACATGAAAATTACGGAAAATAATCAAATATAAATGTAATATCGTAGAAGAAGGATAAATTAATACAGTTTGTTTATTATTTTATGAACAATAAGCGGGCCGGAATCACCCGCTGGCTGGAATTATACCCCGCTTTCCCCTACACGCGGATTTTTACATGAATATCAATACTTGCATGAAGAACACTTCTGCATTAAATGATTATGTTATTTATTACAACTTAAACGAACAGTTTGATCGAATGAAAGATGTATCTCATATATCATAATTTTCTATACAAAATCAATTTTTTTAGAAACAAGGATAGTAATTAAAAGTTTAATCTACAATCTAATAATTAAAAGAGATAATAAACACGTACTAAGAGACGTTTCCATTCTTCCCCATGTATAATAGGCGTTCCGTTTTACTCCGCAAAAAGTGTTCCGTTTTGTCCCACGTGGTCATTTAGTAAACATTTAATATTTACACTTCAGCGTGAGGTAAATAACTTTTTGAGGTAAATAACTTGCCGTTATTAATTTTCGAAATCCAAGTACCGAAAAGTGGTCGAAAGTCCAACGCAATATTGAAACGTCGATACCGGAAATTTTTCCAACTCTCTTAACGGAAAAATAACTTGTGCAGGGGTCTATGGTCTATCACAAAATGCTATGAGAACCCTTTAGTTCCATGTCACGCAATACCAACTCATTCGCTGCTCTTATCTAACAGAAACATTGGTGTTCCGTTTTACCCACCCTTTCGTTTTACCCCACTTTCCCCTACTATTTTCTTTTTTTTGTGATTTTTGATAATATACATTTGACGTATCACCATTGCGCATTTGAACCTTTACGCGGGCCGCGGCGTGTCGCTCGGTCCTTGGTGCAAGTGAAATACAAAATATTGAGTGAGTGAGAAAGACAGTTTTGGCTCTGTCCAGCGGTTTCACGAAAGAATCGCAAGTGGCGTAGTAGGATCACCTACAGGAGTGGTGGTAATGTGTGCGTGAACCGATGCCGGCGATTGTTTTCTGGCAAAACTGGCCCTTGAGGCTAGCAAAGGCCCGATCGTCAGAAATACGAGCGAATGCGGAACAGTGAAGATCGTAAGTACCTTCACGCTTACTATCCCTGTCTTTTTCACTATATGTGCCGGTTATTATGAAAGTGGTCTAAATCCAAATTTTTCGTTTGTTACATTTCACTTATTTTTTTTACGTATTATATCAACGTGATACATAATAAACCTAAAGTGCAATTTCTTTTCTTTTAAATTTCGACCGACGCCTCTTTGATAATAACTGACATACTTCTACATTTTACATCCAACCCAAATCTGTATTTATACATATTCCGGGTAAAGTTTCATTACCGTCATAGAATTGTTGTAAATTTTTGTGCAAAATCTATCGTTTGAACTGTGATTGTTTGAGTGTCCGCGTGTTTTCCGCGAGTGGAGAGTCTGGAGCATCAGCCGTCGATTTTTCGACGTGCTCAAAGGTGCCTCGTGGCCCCAAGATCAAAAATCGCATGGCTCGTGCGACGCAAATATCATGCTGGAGGTAGCGCTTGACTGTCGCACGAGCCTGCCTCGCAAAGAGATCATGATCGAGGTAATTTCCAGATTTTCCACTCCACGAGGCGTGCCTCGCGTGGCAGCCTCGCAATGTCGATACGCAGCTTCATGCTCAGAGATTCGTGTATTCATTCTCACGTAGAATAAAAAAGTTCTATTATAATTTACCCGCGAAATATCTAGAAAAGGTATATACATTCGGGTGGAATGTGATAAGCTGAGCTTAATAAATCGAGGTGGTTTTGATGGAAGCAATACACTCTGATCCCGGATGCTTTTGGATATTTGAATGTTGTCTATAATCTCTCTACACGTGGTGATTATCGATTTCACAGAACTAGACTGATATATATGAGAGGGCGATACTCACTTCATACACGCACGCACGCACGCGCGAGAGAGAGAGAGAGAGAGAGAGACCCGCGCAGGATGCATTCTGACATTCTCAATCAGTTCCTGAGAGAAAACCAACGATTCAAGTTACAACACTAATGGTGCGCTACGATAAAATTCACGCGCACCGTCAGTGAGGTTTACCACGACGAAACAGTGGTAAAACGGCTGTCGTTTTCTTCCCCGTCGGTTACGTCAAATGTAAAGTTATCTGGGGAGACAGCCAAAAGCGCCTTGTGCTCTCTACTGACAACTACACAAACCTATACTTTTAGCAACAGCCCATAGATGGCGGATGTACTGACATATGATTGTAGTAGTACGTATGCGTGTGACGCTGTTGCCATTCTCATTTGTACTCGCGCAAGCGCCGCCAGTCTTCGCTAGATAACTCTGTATGTCTTTCCTACATTTATCGGCTAGTTTGGACTTCCACCGGTTTTGATGGTACATGGCACGAATATACCATCAGCGCCGGTGACGGAGAATCCTTGAAGCCTAATTCTGTCATTTCTCGAGTCTGTCTCAGTGCACGAGTCATAAATTCATGATTCTTTCAACGTACGGTGCTTATTAGCGTTCAAACGCACCAGACCTGTCTGCACGGATGTCTACTGGAGGCAACTTTACCCGCAAAAACTTCCTTCGTGCTGATTCCAGGACGAAAAACGGTTAAATCGGTAGGAAACGCGTTTCCTACAGCGCGTATACGTACACGCGTTTCCAAGCTTGAGTGAGCGTACGCACACATTCCAGGCCCGAGGAGACGGCAGCCTTAAGCATTTGTAGCTCAGAGCAACGTTAACCGATTTAGATGAAATTTTCAGCATGTATATTACAACTTACTTCAATCTACAAACGGATTTTTTGAATTTTCATTACAGGCTCACAAAAAAAGTTTAAAAAACAATCTTTACTATTTTTTTTTTGCTATTTCGACCAAGTACTTTTGTTTCAAAATGACGAAACACGTCATCTAGAAAACTAATTCCGGTAGCATCTAAAAAAAAACTCAAGTCGTTTGGACCAATTTTAAAAAAGTTATGCGATTTTAAAGAGTTTCAACTTACTTTCCGATGCGACTGTATCTTCAATATTATGGAAAATAATTGACGCCGGTCAATGATTTTCATCTTTCACTGAGAAAACACGCAGATTAGGACATGACACTTCTTCGAAAACAGTCTTACGTATATGTGCGATTTAATAAAAAAAAAACGTCTTTGATTGAAATATGTATGTGATTAATAAAAAGTTCTATAAAGTTTATTGTATAAAATACCTTTAATAACAACAAATATGTCTTTAGCCTCAAATTTGTAATTTTGTACATATTACGAGATATATAATAACACTTAAGACGCAATATTCTCCGATAATTGGGTCATGTTACAATTTAAAATGTTAATATCCCAATTATTTATTTCATTTACCTTAGCTTCGAAGAACATTAGGGAGAAAAAGGGGTATTAAATATTTCTATTCAACATAGATGATGATCCGTTTTAATACACCGGATCCCTTATGTCTCAAACTTATAGTTCATGGAAAATCAATTTATGCAAAATATTTGGTATTAATCGTAGCACACGTCTTAAATGAGAAATTTTTTACGTAATTTTTTTACCTTTAAGTTTACAGATTACTTTGTTTACATGTAAACAACAGTTTCATAAAAATAAGATTTAAATTTAAATAACGTTATATATCAATTTGGAAAGAAATACTTCTAAACATTTACATCTCGTTTTCTATTACAATACGAATCCTAATCGACGAGTAATACGATTGATACAGTGCAGATTACTAATATTCTGTGTGAACTATTATTATATTTAATATATGTATGTATTTACAGTATTATATGCTTATAAAGATCTCTATGAAAATCAACTTTATAGATAATTTAAGTACTTTATTTTAGATAGTACGTTTCAAGAATTATTATTCTTACACCAAGTTCTTAGTCAATTTAATTGAAAAAATGCCACTATCTCAAAGCGCAAAGGATAAACTAGCGTCATAACTACTGCTTAAAATGTGTGTTCTTAGAGAAAAAGAAGGGATTGAAGTATGTGTTAAATGTATATATTCCCATACCAAACTATTTAGTTAAAAATGTATGTTTTTATACTTAAAATTAAATGTACCATAAGATATCAATAGAACGAATATTTCATTTAGTGCACGGGCTTGTTATGTAGTAAATGTATTATTAATCTGTAGCTATGAAAGAATATTCTACAATACGATTTAATATCGGCCAGAAGAAGTAAGAAAAACGCGTTTATTACTTTTATTAATCCAATAAAACTGTTGATACACTAAATGTATTTGAATGAGAGGCGAACCTTTCTGTAATAACAAACATGTATGTAAAAGAATAACAAGTATCATGATTAATGTAATTTGTGCAAGTAGCCAAATATTGTTAAACATCCACAATATTTAATACAGTTTTAACTTCCACTTGAAAACGAAAAATTATAGAAAGGAAGAAACAATTATTCTTTAGTAAATATATACAGTATTCTACTATGAAATTGCAAAGAAATGTGAGATTATAATGCAAATAATACCACTACATTTTTCGTGAAATTGTGTTGAAAAACTGCAGAACGATATAATACGTGGCAATATCGAAAACTACACTCTGTTTACAGTTAATATTAATAATAAATATCAATGATACACGTGGGTTGTAAATCAATCTGTAAAGACGTGTATATTCTAGTCCTGTTCTTGTTTTACCGTTAATTTGACGTTCATAGATTCATAAAACGCTTGCAGTAGATCCTGTTGACTGAGTTTCGAACTCACAGCTTTAAGAATTTTTAGCAAATCTTCCTTAGATTTGCTGCATTCTTCAATATGCTCAATTGCAAATTGGGAAGACCAGAGTTTGTCAAAAACATTTTTCGTGATAGGAGAGGACTGAGATTCCAAAGCTTGTGCTATATCGCTTGCGCTGTTGTTCTGTAAAGCTATGTCTAGAACAACACGCGAAGGGATAAGCTCGTCATTTGCTACTGTGTGACTAATAATTACATCCATTGGCATTCTTTTAAGCATGGCATCCAAGCTTGATAATTCTGTCATAGGCTTCCTTATTCCCATTTGTTCTTCCTCTTTCAATTTGTTTGACAACATTTCAGCGAGTTCCGAAGAGGTACATTTTTGGCAAACAGCGTCCTTCACTTCGGCGAAATCGAGAACATTTAAGCAGTCACTGGTTTTCATCTTTTTTCGATAAGCATTCAATACTTTAATAAAGAATTCTTTATCAGCACTGAAAATATCAGGAAGCCGAAGTAATACTTTATTAATCCCACACGCACGGCAGACAGTCTTTAATGTCGTTTCATTGCAGCTGTTTCTGCTTTCAAGACCAAGCATTCTGATGGTTTCCTTCTCCAATTCTGCTGGTGGAAGGTGTCTCATTTTGTTCTAGAAAAAAGTATTAATATTTATAAACTGCAATTCAACAATGGATTTGTGATATATCAAAATATACTCGAAATCCATATCGTCTTTACTCGAATTATTATCTCTATCGCCATAAATTTCAACCACTGGAAACATTTAAATAAGAAATAGTGATGATTATTTACAAGGCGGACAACCTCACCGATTTCAATGACCTTGAAATATGTGGTCAAGGTCAACAATCTGAACAAATTTTCCCTATACATACTATAAAACCGCCGCTCGGCTTTAGTTTCCGAGATACTCGCAAATATATATTCGATACTATACAGGGTGTTCCTAAATTGCGGTACAATCCAGAACATGCAATGCCCTGATTCAAAAAGACATCGTTAAGGGGGTAGACACGGGTAATGCAGCGCGCTGTATACCGACACAATCTGGCCCAAAACATGGGTTTAGTAGAATACGCTTTTCGTCCTTATATGAGCGAATTTTGGGCTGGGCGAGGTCTCATTCGAAAGAGAAAGGTTCAGTGCAGCGCGCTCTGGTCATGGTTCGACGAGATTATGTTGATATCTAATAATATGAGTGTTCAAAGTAGAGCAAAAATCGAAAAAATACACCCGCATGAACCAACGTATTTTTAGGTCACTAAAAGAGTCTTGTGACTCAAACGATGACCAGAGCGCGCTGCACTGAACTTTTCTCTTTCGAATGAGACCTCACCCAGCTCAAAATCTGCTCATATAAGGACGAAAAGCATATTCTCGTAATTGCATTCCCAATTACGAGTTCCGCCATATTGGCGATAATACAGAGCAAGTCACGTGACAAATTTAGTTGAGCTAGTGGACACGAGATGGCGCCTACTCGGGAGGACTGCCAACGGGGAGTCATAGCAAAACTGAAGCGTTAGCTGGATACACAAGTCACAGTAAAAGCGTGATGCAGTCAATGTATGAATTTTCGGACGATTGTAGGTTAGGTTATATGCATTTTAGGCATATAACTGCTGGGAACTGTGTACATTTACTAAATTAACGCTTTTATTGTAACACATACATCACTTGAAACCGCTGTCGAATTTATGTTATAATTATATGGCCACATTATTTAAAATAAAAAAAGAGATTGGAACTTTTTTACTAATACTGGAAATATTGATTTACTGATATCATATTTTCAGAATGTGGAAGTTACAGCAATTATTTGCAATTATTGCTCTTATTATTATTCTTCCGACTATTGTATATAACATACAACAAGGAAAAGTCTCTAAATCAGTCAACAGTTGACTCCCTGATTTTTTTTTGTAATTCTTTACGGTCCTATGCAGAGATGGGCATTATTTAAATAAAAGAATATACTTCCGAATGGCCCCAGTGGCCAATCGACACGATGTTTGGGGTAGGGTGTGTTTACCCTAAATCTAAAATTTTATTTAGCTCCGGGTATTTATTAGTTTTCTTTGTTTATTCGAAGGCGTTTCATCTTGGGCTTCGAATAATTTTTCATCTTTCATTATATCTTTATCCTAAGGTCGTATTCAGATATATTGGCCGGTCGATTCGTTTTCGCGAACAGCGATCGAGGAGAAATTAGCCACCACAATCTGACGATCGTGGATTTGTCTGTTGGAGTTACGTGGCCACCCAAGGGAATGGTGGGGTAACGGGAATGCTGCGCGGCTCCGTCTGAACGTAGCCGTGTGGCTGTTATCACCAATACGAGATGAAGCTATCGAGAAAGAATCAATGTTCTGACCAATAAAGCTCCTGAATTTTTTCGGAGCTAAGGCAGACCTATTCTGATGTGTGTATTTCTACGCTGCAGCTCGGTTTGGCCTATACACAACAGAAGCTTGGCGCTATCCCCACAACTTCTGGCTCACTCTTGTTCTGCGAAGGCGAGAGTGAGATGGAACGAGAGCGAGTCAGAAAACGTTGCGAACAGGAGCACCGAGGCAGCTAAGCGGTACCTATGGTGGGAGTATACGCGTTACGAAACTCACCGGCCAATATATCTGAATGTAAAGTCTCGTTAACCGCTCGCTCAGGGTTGCCAGATCTTCGGCATTCAGCCGGAGTCTCGGGTTTTGAACCGTTGTCTCCGGCCTCAGGCAGGCACAATAAAAATCTCCGGCAGAATAGAGAGTATGTTGCAGCGTGCCGTAAACAAAATAGAAATCTATTAAAATCTGTAACAAATTCTAATAACTATTCATAATACTTTTATTATTATTATTATTATTATTATTATTATTATTATTATTATTACTCGTTTATAAGAAGTCATTATTATAATGAATTTTAGATGCCTGTTTTTTTCTTCGCCCCTTTTTTTCTCACTTTCCCCACTCCAATCCTCCACGAAATTGAAATCTCCGGCAAGAGATCAGGCTTGATCTAGCAACCCTGCGCTCGCTGGTCCGGACCGGCGTGAGCCCGTATCATGAACGGAGCCCTAATTCCGAGGCTGAGTTTCTCGCTTCTTTCTGGCCGAAGGGGGGAGCAGGATGGAATGCTTTGCGTGCGCGGCGGGCGTGCGCGACGGGCGCGAGCGCTCAGATGGAATCGTGACTGTTCGATGCATCCGCGCCACGGTCAGATAGCCAGGCACGGCACGAGTCTTTTTTGCGCCATAAGCGAGCTTGCCAAATTCCGCCATTTATTATAATACATTTAATTGAGCTTCTTCATGACCTTACTCTACTTGTAGTTTAAAACCGTTGTAGTATAATTTGTAGTATTTCATTTAAAAATTTATTTTCAACAATGCCAACAATGAAAAGGCCATTTTGCACTTCTTGTCAACCTTACGCCCTAGCAGTTGCCTAATTTGGCAGAGTATAGTCATAAATAATCTCAAATAAATGTAATATAATAAAGGGCGCAATTTGACAAGTTCGCTTAGGGCGCAAAAAAGTTTTTGCGAAGCGGTTCCCGTGCTCACCGTAAGCACTTGCGACCATCGCGCACGCCCGTCGCGCACACAAAGGACGGAGTGTCAGGCATCCGAAAGACGGAGCGAGACAAAATATCAACGCGTCGTCTGTCTCGTACTGTCCTCGCTCGCTTTCAGTGCCTTCGCTCGCTCTCTTTCCATCTCGCTCTCGCCTTCGCCGGACAAGAGTGAGACAGAAGTGGTGGGGATAGCGAAAAGTCCGTATCGTGTACACCAAACAGAGCCCGTAACGATCTTAGATGCTCGAATAACTGACGAGAACCTTTGTGGCCCGAGCCGCACGAGATCGCCGTTGCTCGGCGATGTGTCATCGATTATATAGAAACAGAATTTGTTTTTTTTTTTTCATCGTATCAATATGAAAGTGACACAAATGGATTCCTGGCATTCTCCCGATTAAATTGACAGAAAATAATTTAAATCAGACTATTTTTAACGAACCGGGCTTCCAATTCTGCAAACAAATTTTCACGTAATTTCCTTAATTATGGTCCGAATAATATCATTTTTGGGGCCAATTTGATCGAGAAAACATGACGAATAGATTCACGTCACTTTCGCAAAGATCTGATTAGAAATGCAGAACTGAAGATTTGTCACTGCTTAGTGCGTAACATTGTATGGCCCCGCTGGATTCGAGCGTCGAAACCCACGGAACTCAGCGAGTTGCATGATTGCTAGCGTGAAGGACAAGAGAGGACTTTGCATGGCGAAGGAAAGTCAGCCTTCTATAGAACTCAAATCGAGAAAGACTTTGCTGACAAACTTTACATATGTATATTCGCGTCAAATAAATACTTTAATTGTAAAATTTGGACGACAAACTATTGTTGAATTTCGCCAGTTCTTACATATGCATCACTTGGTTGGGAATTCCTGATCCCAGAGTTTCATGCATTTACGTATTGAAATGTTGCTTCAAGTCATCGGGAAATTGCATTGCTTCTTCTCGTACATACATATATGTATCTGTTCGCGAGTAGGTGTCACGAGTGACGCGGCTTTGGTTTCTCAAATAAATGCACATTTATTAGGGCCCTCGGTCGACGGCGACTTGAGTCATCCAGTACTGAATATGAAATTGTTCATATTTCTCACTACACCTTGATAAGAGTGTTACCACTGATGGATGCGTGAGTTTATGTCCACGAAAATGAGTCGAGACGCGAAGCAATTCGGTCTATTTTTTCTTATGAATACATGATTAGGACACACACACACTACGTTCACTAAAAATAGACCGAATTGCTCCATGTTTGGCATCATTTTCATCAGTAATGCAGTGCTCTGGTGAAGAACATCGTAATACGGAGCTAATATTCTAGGCCCTAGAATCTACGATATTGTCAATGTGCAGTTGAAACGCACGCCGCTTCACACTATCGTTTCTTAGCATTTATACGGGGTGATTCTGTAGCTAGAATCGGCAAACGCGATGCTCGCCAACAATCATGTCTCGCTGAGTTTCGTGGGCTTCGACGCTCGAAACCAGCGGGACTATACAATGTTGCACGCTAAGCAGTGACGAATCTGAAGTTCTGCAATTTGTAATCAGATCTTTGCAAAAGTGACGTCAATCGATTCCTTACAATTTTATATATAATGTTTGTTCATAACTGCTTTCTGCATAGGACGTATAATAAGTGTATTTCATGTTCTGTTTCGGTGCTTTGCTAGTAAAAAAATGTCTAACCTAACAAACTTCATTTTCTGGGGTCATCCCCTCATCTATTTTCCCTTTTCACTTATAATTCCTTACTGCTAACGTAGAATATTGTAGCATAAGCACATTTCAAGTAATTAAAATGTACAATCAATTTTCTACGTTTGCAGTACCAGCCGTCTTTCCGTTTAACTTTTTATAAGTACAACGCAACAGCTGAGAATTTATTTCCTTATTCAGAATAGAATACGGAAATAGCAAACAGCTCCCTCTCACGTTTACCGGGCAATCGTCGATCTATCGGTATTACCATTTCTGTGCAGAAAAAACCTACTGTAATACCGACCTGCCGAATCGGCCAGGTCACGTGACGTATCTACCCCCTTAAGTCCTTTACCGTTTTGGGATACGAGGCTTCGTTCTGGAGATATTAACAGTTGAATACAGTAAATACCTGTTATGAATTCGTTTTTATCTCCCGTTGACAGCCCGGCGACTATCCACACCATTTCTTAGAAGCCTGCAGACGAGAGAGAAAGAACCGGACAACGAGGGAGAGGAAACGAAAGAGGCAGACACGAAGTTGCCGTCGGGTACGAAAGAGAGAATCATGTCGGCAACCGACTATGAACCCGCCGCCAGCCCCGTACGTCGGACAAATAACGGGGATTTACTGTACTAGCGGTGGAACTTCCGAGCCGCGCAGTTTAATGCCGAAACACCCGAGCGCTAGTTATATGTATAAGAAAAAGTTGTTCAGAACTTTTGACCAGAATTTTGACCTGGAGATCATATTTCAAGGTCGTCCGCTTTGTAAATATTTACCGAAGTAGTCTAATAAACTACCCAATTTACAATCCATGCAGATAAGTGTACATATGAACACTGAAGAAATAAAAATTCAGAAATTCAATCAGAGTAATGAAAATTTTTGAATTTATATTAAAAGTGAATACATGAATAAACAACAGCCAAATATTTACCTTGTAGTGCGAAAGAATTTTTTCTGGATTACATCTTCTAACTCCACTTGCTAATACCAAACTAACGTCTATTTCGTCCAACAGATCTTCTAACGCCATTTGTGCTGCGACCGATTTTGTTGATTTGTATGCCATTGCGTTTGATAAACCAACAGAATCACTACTAGTACAAGTACCAACATTTTTCATTGCGCGTACGGTAGAAAATGTATGTGCATCAGAAGGATTGGAGTTTCTAATAAAGGTGTCTGGTGCAATGGTAGTAACTAGCGCAGATGGTACCGGTAGACTTATCGTTTGTCTAAACAAAAGTAAAATACACTGATTATTTACATTAAATGGACAAATGATTCATATAACAGAAAAAATGTGATTGCAAGAATAACAAATAGTAATAACCATATAATTGTTTTCTCCAAATTCTGTATATTGCTGTCGCTATATTTGTCTGTAATACAGGGTCAGCAGTTTACCTTGCAACCCGCACTCGCGCGAACGGACGAAAATGGCAACAGCGCCTCACGGACGCATTGCACTACGCCCTGCACCGTCCTGACGTTCGGAGAGCTGCCAGCGACCGCTGGACAGCAGTGATGCCCGAGCTTCGAGAATTTTAGGATGGTCTCTTTCAAATTAACGTCACAAAAAGCTATTGGGAATTTCCCAAACCAGGTAATCAAGCCGCATGCTACGCTTTTATGATCGGTTTACCACTCGCACCCGAGATTACTATAATGAGGTTTGAAAACAATGTTGACTGGTCTCGTATTCGTCTCAATTTCAAAAATTTTTAGCTGCGACAGGGTTGACCGCGGCGCTGTACACGTGTTCGGAGAGATTTTTCGCCACCTGCGTGTAAAAGCCACAATAATGGCGCATTGTACAAAAAAATGACATTAACGGTGATTATCGAAGCTCGGACATCACTGCTCTCCAGCGGTCGCTGGCAGCTTTCCGAACGCCGGGCCGGTGCATGGTTGTAGTTGAATGCTGGCCCTGTATAAGTACCCCTTAAAAACCTTCCGTAATGCAATAACTTAATAATTAAGTTAATACGTGTGTACGAAATTCACAACAATTGTGTAACTGAATTAAAACAGAACTTCGTAGAAGAAAATGTGAATGGTCGTAATAATCTTGTTGAAGTATAATAATAACATTCATTATATTATACTAGCAAGATAATGTCAAACAATATGATTTCTAACTTACATAGTTGTCATATCTGATGGCTTCGAAACTGAAGCAGAGACGTGCGTGGTGGCGGTTGTTGTATTGGGTTCATATGATGTCTGTGAGAATGTCGAACAAACGGATACACTTGACGGCTTATTTAAAGTAGATCTCGTCGCATCTTTAGCTGTCTCAGATATGTTCTCATCAATTGTATTAACACTGTCAAACATTTTGCTAGAACTTGGTTGACTAAACAGAGTATCATGATTTATTGATTCATTTTGTGGCGTGTTGAAAGTTGTTTGTGATCCTTGGTCTTGACATATTACGTTTACTATAGATGCAGGTATGTTAACATTTGCAGAACATGATGCTTCTAATACCCTGCTCGGTTCCTTCGTAACATATGTTTTTTCAAACCACTTAAGAACATTTTTTACAACTTTAATTTTTGAATTACCCTTTACAGGAATTCGATTTATTTCACGTTCGGATAATCGCGCGAGGTCACCGACAGTTTCAAGATTTCTATTTTCAAAATATGTGGACAAATGTTGTACCCAAAGAGGATTAGTTAGCTGATCAATAATAAGTTTTATAGGTTCCAAGCGTGATGTCAATGTAGGATATATGGGTTGAGTGGAATCTAATGTCTCTGGATCTGGAATTTCTACATTAAACTGGCTTATATTTTGACTTTCTTGGCTCAAAGGTAAACTTCCAAATACTGAATCTGTTACTGGCAACGTATCTTCTCCTTCCGTATTTTCTACTGCTTGCGTACTAGTTCGTATAAATCTTCCACAGAAAATTTCGTCCGAGTTTGCTGTAGTATTAATACCAGTGAGATTCTCTGCATCCACTGTGTCCTCTAAATTTTCAGAATTCATATATTTTTCAAATGAATGATCTTTAATGGAGTCATTTGTGGGAGAACCTAATGAATGATTTTGAACAGAAAGGTTTTGTACATCTCTTGTATTTATATCTTTGTTAGTTTCTATAACTTCAGGATCGTCATCATGCTTTGTGTCTGTTCCATTAAATATATCTTCCTGTGTCTCAGAATCGTCTAGTTCAGTATTTTTTATACTGACAATGGAACTTTTTGATGTTTCCAAGACATCATCTTTTTTATTCTGTTCTTCTGAATTTATAGATTGTGATTCCGTATGTTTGGAAAACGTTGAATTTTGGGTAATTTCAAATTCAATACTTAAATTATCAATTTTAACTTTATTACAGTCATTAACTCTCGCAGGGGTAATATTGATTGGCTCATTTTCCACAGAGCTACACGCTGGCTGAGCGTCAGTGTCTATTGTAGTATGCTCAGAGTATTCTAATTCTTCTGCTATTTTTGTCAATAATTCATTTTCTCTTTCACACTGTAAGTCAACTTCAGATGTATCTGCCATGTCTGTTTCTTCTTTTTCCGTTTTATCTGAATCAGTATGCATTAGTTTCTGTTTAACATGCTTTAGCCTCAATGGCGAATCTTTACGCCCCAATAATCCGCGTGGGACACATTTGTTAGCTTTGTGTGGAGAATCATTGTTGGTAATTTCATATCCCATTTCCTTTGAAACCGGAGGATCTGCAAAGCTTACTCGTTTTTTCTATAACAAAGGGAAATGTATTTTAATTAACATAAAATATTTTTTGTATAACATTTGAAATTAATTTACTTTCAAAGACAATTAAAACACAAGGATGATATAATAGACATTATCAATGTAAGTAAATCGTTCTTATGTAATATTTTGTAGAATGTGACACACGTGTAGGGTGAGTCGCATAATAAATTACAAGTTCTTCTTACAAGAAGTAGTACACCGAAAGACAAAATAATTCTCCAGCCATTTTATTATTTTCTTATAAATTTTTTAAATAAAGTGAGCATGAATTTTCATATTTTTACTTAATTCAAATATAACTAAAGTTTACTTGCACGATAGCTGACGTAATTGCTGATAAATATATTTAATTATAAAACATTAAGATCAGTACAGTATTGTCTCCCTATGGGCTCGGTTTGGTGCTGTTCAAAACGGTAGCAATTGTAATACGCCTTCATCGACACTCATCAGCTGTTTGTAACGAATCGGTCGTGACGCTCACGTTAACAAAGCCTATACCCGTTCTTGTCTTTCTCGATCCTTGTCTTTCCGCTGTATGTCTGTTATCTTTCTCTTTCCATGAATCATTGTCTCCATGACCTATCCTGTTCACACCTCAGTTTCGTATCTACTGCCGAGCTAAACGCAATAAACCACGCTTATCACAGAATTCATAAAGATTTAATAAAAGCAATCCCTCAATCTCTAACAGGTGCACACCAGGGAGCTGCCACTCTCATTTGCGATTTTGTGACATTGTTTCAACTGCCACCTAGGCGGTTTCAATTTTTTCGAACTAAAATTGAATATGGCCGTCCAACATAGTCTGCGAATCCAGTAATAATCTATTAATTGCTGCAACATTTATTGTATTTTGATCGGAAACCATACTGAGGATGATAAGTTCCGTTTCTTCGAAAGCTTTTACAACAGTTTTGATGCAGTGCATCAACTGATTTGAGGACGTCTTGCAATTTGTGGAATAAAGCAGTCAGAGCAACAACGGACTAACCTACATTTTTTTCGAAATTGAATTAATAGCAATAACGTATTCCAATAGGCTCTACTAACCATATAAAATAGGGGAAAAAAAAAATTTTAATGTGGGTTGCTCCGTTGTTGCTCTGACTGCCTCAAATAATAAGCAAATGGGAGTTTCCAGTTCGATACGATACTTTTAGCATAAACACTGGCGCATGGCCATATTGAATTTTAGTTCGAAAAAATTGGAACTGCCTAGGTGGCAATCAAAACACTGTCCCAAAATCGCAAATGAGAGTGGCAGCCCCCTGGTGCACACGATGTGGGTTTTTCGCTATCCCCACCACTTCTGTCTCACTCTTGTCCGGCGAAGGCGAGAGCGAGATGGAACGAGAGCGAGCGACAGCCACTGAAAGCGAGCGAGGACGGTACGAGACAGACGACACGTTGATGTTTTGTCCGTCTTTCGGGCGCCTGACACTCCGTCCTTTGCATGCGCGCTCGTCGCCCGAAACTCAAAATTAGGGCTCTGTCCACGATACGGGCTCAACGCCGCTCTCGACCAGCGAGCCCTCAGGGAGCCAATACTGTACCAATATTGTAACTAGATAAAAATACAGAAAACCACAATCAGCTGCAACAACCTCCTCATTATCGAAAATTTTCACATTTAGAATTGATATGTAGTTAGGTATTAAGATTAATTCAAACTCATAAAATATGTGAAAAAAAGAAATAAAAAGGTAAATTTCCGAAGATTTAGCGTGATTAGGATAGTTCTTGCTTTCTTGTCTCTGTCAATAAAAACCCAGGAGTCGAGACCGACATAACTTCGGTTACGCTTATGCCGCGTTTACATCAAGGCGAACACGAATAAACACATTGTTCGCGAACGTTTTCATCTGTTCTTGCCGTGTCCACACCGCCGCAAATAGAACAAAACGTTCACATACAATTCGTACACTGAGTTTTGTTCATGTTTGCAGCGGTGTGGACACGGCAAGAACACACGAAAACGTTCGCGAACAATGTTTTTGTTCGTGTTCGCCTTGGTGTAAACGCTGTCATTACGATTACGGTTATGGTTACGGTTATATGTTCTGGATTGTCCCTCAATTCTGGGACACCCTGTATATAAAATAAATTTATGATAAAAAATATAATTTATTAATTTAATATATAATGAATTTTATAAATACTTTTAATATTTTTATAAATGAAATATTAGTTTTATATAGTTTCTAACACGCGCGTTGGGCGACTACTTCAAGAGAAAGAGAGAGCTGAGCTAGCCGGAAGGGGAAGAGGGGAGCCTGGAGGCTAAGCACAGCAGTATTGAGACGAGCAAGAGAAGGCAAAGTGCACAAGTACGTGAATTAAGGGGGTATTCTGGTCTGACGAGGCGTTTTCGTCGCGTTATTTCGGATTTTTTTTACAAAGAATACATAAATTGTATTATTATTTAGTTTATTGCTACATGTTTAATGATGTTTCAACTATCTTTACAAATTTTGTCAATGGAAAAAAAATATAATCAAACGCAGTTGACTGCTTTAAAGTAATGGTGAAAAAAAAATGGGGTCACGGTGCCCATGATTGGGCTCGTTCTAGTGATCAGAAACAAAAAATGAAAAGAGATTCTTTATCTGTATGCCTGTGGCTATCGTCCCTATCAGAATTATGATAAAATAATTTGTTTTTAAACTTTCACAGAGCATTAAATTTGAAAAAATGTGCGAAAATCGAAACTTAATTGTAAAACCGCCGTCATTTCCTTAATTTTCAATATTTTTTTATTATTCTGGTAGGGACGATAGCCACAGGCAATTCAGATATATACCATCAATAGTAACCTACACCCAAGGTTCCGCGGACACAACGGTAGCGCGTCGGATTGTCACGAGGGCGGGCCGGGGTTCAAGTCCCCCGCAACTCCTGTGGTCGGAGCGATGGAGGTGGAGTGATGAACGGGGAAACACCTACAGGAACAGTGGTAATGTGTGCATGAATTGCACTTGCGTCAGTCACGCAACATAACCACCACTCCTGTAGGTGTTTCCCCCTTCATCTCTGCAGCTCCATCGCTCCGAACACTGCGCAACTCATACTCCTTTTCTTCATTTCTTTTTACCAATTTTTCCAGTGGAAATATATTTTGTGGATATGACGTATTATACAGTGCGTTACATATTACTCTACGCAAATATTAAGATTAAAAATGCAATTGTAACTGTCACGTCCCGCGACGTGGAGTCTACTATTATCTAACCTTTTAAATCAATAAACTTACTATTTCGTACTCTGAGGTATTGTAACCACCTCATATGAATATTATACAAATATTGTGCAACAAATAGCCGACACGGCATTATCACTATAAACAACGATAAGAAGAGATCGAACGAAGAAAACACGGACGGCAGCGAGCAGGACAGCCAGATCGAGGAGGTGGCGGACAGCCAGCTGTATACCAGGTAGCTGACCGCACAAACACCAAGAAGGCCCAGTGAACACCAGCTGCTGTCCAGCGTGGTACACAGGCCCATATCAACCAGTGGAGACGACACCACCTTCGAGGAGCTGTGCCCCTGGTCCTCGCTAGAAGATTGCCCTCCCGTCATTTCCCGCAAACCAATCTCCAAAATAATATGTTTAACTTCAACCCCTAGTAAATAAGCTGTACGAAACCGATCGTATAGGAAATATTGTAAACGCATAACATATAAATCAAATGCGCAATTATGTAAGAATCTTGCTATCGTCGCTGCTGGAATCAGTTAAATGGAACGTGCCTAAGTAGTAAACAAAACTCCCAGAATAGTGCGATGGGAAGATTCTTCCTGGAAGATTCCAGGTAGAGGCTGTGGGATGGGGTCTCCCACCTATGATTTGTCATGTGACAAATCCTAGAGAAGGAGTGACCAATTGCCCTATAAAAAGGGATCGGACCACCCGCGGAGCTCATTACCATGTTATAAAAGTTATTATGTTCAATTATTTTTCGAGGATCTTTTGAATCAAGTAAAAACAACCCAGAAATAAAAGTTGAAGTGTAGACATCGTAACGGTAAATAAAATTGATTTTTGTTACATTATATCAGTGAGTAAAGTTTTACCTCAGTGATCCTATCCCTTACTTGGGCATTGACACCTTTTTCCTATAATCAAATTTTACAAATCGTGCAAATATGAACAAAGTTAATCGTGATTTGCGCCCGTCAAAGATGACACTAATAAGCAGGACAGCCGCCCACGGTGTCATCGGGAACTGGGTGTAAAATGCGATTTTCGTGATTAATAACTCTGCCGTAATACAGGGTGTCCGCGGGAAGACTGGACAGCCGGTTTTCTCCTAAACTATTGGAGATAAAAATATAAAAAAAATAGGGAATTGCATGGTTCGAGGGGGCCAATTAATTAGCGCGAACGAATTTTTTTATCGATTAGTATTTTAAATGATACGATGGTCAAGTTCGGTTTTTCAAATGGAACTATTTTTTTTGAACACCTGAGTTGATAGTGCGTTCCAAGACAAATTCAATAAGCTTTAATGTATACACTTTATTTTCACTGGTTTTTAAGATATTGCGCTTGCAAATTTACTGATTTTCACTGGAAGAAAACTGTCTGGTATAGCACGGACCGGGGACGGTCTTACTGGCTCCACGGGTGGCACTGTCTCTTGAAATAGATACCTACCTGCCAAAGGTCTACGCCAGGCCCAAAGGCTGGACAATTTTTTTCCGTCAGAAATGCTACTTAGGTAGGTACATCTGCGGTATCGAGAAGCGCACCGTTACTTTTATTTCGCACTTGCTTCTACGCTCGGATGGCCGGTTCTTTTGGGAGGGATGCAAGTTCGATTGGTTAGGTTGGGAGGAGTGAAAGTTGCTAGACTAAATTTCAATCATAGGGAGCATATTGTATCAGAACCATTCGGATTTGCATTCCTCACAAACGGTTGCTCTCTTGAAGAGGCCCTCTTCACAGCAATGCCCACCTTCTCTCGCACGGAATACGTTAACGCTTGCTTTTGTTCTGATATTGAAGCTCGTGTTTATACTCGAGAGGACCACGCGTCGACAGCGGGCTACCCTTTTTCTTCCTGTGTCTCTCCACGAGCCGTGTTGACGGTGGATTGTAGGAGCGTAGATATCTGGATGTCAGTTATTGAATTCAGGAGACGATAGAAACATTTTATTACAAAACACACATGTACTATAATTAAAGTAAATCGTATTCCTCTCGGGCAGGAGTACTGATAATGATCGACCTTGCGCCCCACTTCGCGCAGACCAATTACACGGAGGGTAGTCGGGTCACACACTGCCCAAATGATACAGGGTAATTCTGGAGCAACGCCCGTCAAGGAGATGCGCTGGCACCCCGTGGCGAGGACAGACCTTCCCATTGCCTCACCCGATTTTTATGGCTTTTCGCGGAAAAAGGTACGAATCCTGGGCCGGGCGTAGCGAATTGAGGTCGAGCCCCCGCAGTCGAGGGTGAAATATCCATTTGAGCGTATTAAGAAATTCTTTTCTTCGTCGTATCGAAAGGGAAGTGGTGCCAGTGGATTCCTTATGTTTTTCTGATGAAAATCGTACCAAATGTCATGCAAATCGGACTACTTTGACACAAGCAAATTGTATTCCTTATGTAAGAGTTGTCCGATTTCCACGACACTTGGCATGATTTTCATCGGAAAACCCCAAGGAATCCATCTGCGACACTTCCATATCCATACAATAAAAAATAAAGAATTATTTCGACGCGTGGTCCTCTCGAGTATAAACACGAGCTTCAATATCAGAAGAAAAGCAAGCGTTAACGTATTCCGTGCGAGAGAAGGTGGGCATTGCTGTGAAGAGGGCCTCTTCAAGAGAGCAGCCGTTTGTGAGGAATGCAAATCCGAATGGTTCTGATACAATCTGCTCCCTATGATTGAAATTTAGTCTAGCAACTTTCACTCCTCCTAACCTAACCAATCGAACTTGCATCCCTCCCAAAAGAACCGGCCATCCGAGCGTAGAAGCAAGTGCGAAATAAAAGTAACGGTGCGCTTCTCGATACCGCAGATGTACCTACCTAAGTAGCATTTCTGACGGAAAAAAATTGTCCAGCCTTTGGGCCTGGCGTAGACCTTTGGCAGGTAGGTATCTATTTCAAAAGGCAGTGCCACCCGTGGATCCAGTAAGACCGTCCCCGGTCCGTGCTATACCAGACAGTTTTCTTCCAGTGAAAATCAGTAAATTTGCAAGCGCAGTATCTTAAAAACCAGTGAAAATAAAGTGTATACATTAAAGCTTATTGAATTTGTCTTGGAACGCACTATCAACTCAGGTGTTCAAAAAAAATAGTTCCATTTGAAAAACCGAACTTGACCATCGTATCTTTTAAAATAATAATCGATAAAAAAATTCGTTCGCGCTAATTAATTGGCCCCCTCGAACCATGCAATTCCCTATTTTTTTTATATTTTTATCTCCAATAGTTTAGGAGAAAACCGGCTGTCCAGTCTTCCCGCGGACACCCTGTATATTTCTTAAACGTTCGCAATTTGCTTCCACTAACGGTGACACTTATAAGCAGGACAGCCGCCCACGGTGTCATCAAACAGTGGTAGTAAAAAGCGATTCGCGTGTTTAATCAAAACCCCAAAAACGGTTAATAACCAATCTAAATGGTTTACGAGTGGTCATGTTTTGCGCCTGTCGAAAGTGACTCTAATAAGCAGGACAGCCGCCCACGGTGTCACTGGAGATTAGACGTGAGCCATGATCCCGGGAAAGAAAGTAATTAAATCTAACAAATTCCCTACCTAAAAGGTGGCGATGCCTAGAGGCCACAGAGCCGGAAGAAAGTATCAAATAAGAAAACTGGCCTTCGCCTTCAGAAACTCACCGGCGGAAAATTTATACTTGTTGGGAGTCCCAGCGCAACCTTTTGGGAGCACGATTGAACCAGGAACCTGGGTAGTGCCCCATCCAACCCAAGCGCCAGAGATAGACGGGGTTTCAGAGACTCCCATCCCCTGGCGACTCGATACAATCGACTATTAAAAGGTAGGCAGTGTAAAATCCCGAATTAATACCTTAGAAATGTGGTCTCAACTATCCCAGAGCGTAAATCCCTGGATTAGCTCAAAAGCGGTTAAATACGTAACCTCCCTAAAAATCGCGGCCCCGAATAGGAAGTAGGGACGTAACAGTAACATTACATATTATTCTAATCATCTCTTTCACCAGCGTTTTCATATTCTTGTACAGCGAAAATATTTCAATCCGAAACTTTCGACGCCTGCGATTGTCGAGCAGGTAAAGTCGGATAGCCGTTACTTCTGACCGTAATGGTGGTCTTATACCTGGTCGTTGGGAGCGAGTAAGCCTTGACAACGATTTTTGTGATTATACTGTATAATCATTCTGGCAATGAATATTTCGTTCAATTAATTAATCTTGGGGGGGGGGGGGAGAGTATGAGAGTTGCGGGGGACTTGAACTCCGGCCGCCCTCGTGACAATCTGACACGCTACCGTTGTGTCCACGGAACCTTCTTGGGTGTAGGTTACAATAGATGGTATACAGGGTCAGCGTTTTATCCAGCAACCGACACTCGCGCGAACTTGTAAAATGGCAACACCGCCTCACGGACGCATTCCACTACCACTATGACCGATACTTCCGCCATCTATGAGTTGTTGATGAAAGAGTACGGGGTCTTGTAGACGCCAGTAGAGAGCGCAGGGTGCTTGTGGCTTTCGCCAGAGGATATTAAATTTGACGTAGCAGACGGGGAAGAAAACGGTAGCCATTTTAAGAGTGCAATCGCACCGATCCTGTTCCGCGTGGAAATATCTACCTTTGCGACGGTCTAGCTGCGGTATTAGACCAGCCCCCTGGAAGGGTATGATAGTAGCGGGCGATCTTAACGCCAAGTCCCCGGCCTGGGGGGCTGTAAATCCGACCGACGTGGACAGGCCTGTGCCGGATTCTTGGACAGGCAGGATTTGGTCCCGATAAGACTTAGGGCCATACTTTTTTCCGAAACGGGGGGTCTTCGCTGATAGACGTCAAGTCTGCAGACAGAGCTACGGCTCGCACGATTAGGAGCAGCGAGGTACTACAGTATTACACGGCATCCAATCACCGATACGTGCTCCATACCCTTGCAACCCCGAAGAGAGCCCCCACGTGTGACCGAATTTCGACTTTCAAACGGAGGCACACTTCTCAAAGCCCCTTCTCGCTCTGGGCCGGCGTTCAGAACTGCCAGCGACTGCTGGATAGCAGCAATACCCGAACTATGAGAATTTTAGGATGATCTCTTTCAAATTAACGTCGCAAAGAGCTATTCGGAATTCCCCAGCTTAGATAAGCGAGCCTAGCGCTCCGCTTTTATGATCGGTTTATTACACGCACCTCAGATTACTGTAACGAGGTTTGAAAACAATGTGTCGACTGGTTCCGTACGCGTCTCAATTTCAAAAATTTTAACTACGACAGGGTTGACCGTGGCGTTATATCCGTGTACGGAAAGATTTTTCGGCAGCTAAAAGCGATAATAATGGCGCATCATTCCAAAAAACGACATAAACGGAAACCGGTATTGGCATAGCGTTAGGTAGCTGAAAGGTTAAAACGTTCAGACACAAAAATTGTAGAAAAAAATTCAAACACCGCTATAAACAAAGACAAGTCCCATTAGTTACCCCTTTCGTGCGGTCTATGCATACACTGCATTAAGGGGGGATTCTAGTGTAACAGCCCACGAAATTTATGATTTTTTTAAAGAAACTATTGTTACTATTGCATTAAACTGTATTGGGATATACGAAGGCATCTTTAAACTTGCAGAAAATAATTTTATGCCGATCCTTATTATTATTTATTAATTATTGAGAAATCTCTTCGACCAGCCTGTTGTTTATCAACACCATGAATTTTATAAAGAGCACTAAATAAAGTATCAAATAAACAGTTTGCATACGCTTTTCACAGCAATTATGGTTAAAATATTGACAAAAGAAAAATTAAGTAAACGAAAAATATGTTAAAATATCCATCAATAAGAGGGGATAATTTTTTCCCATTTTTCGGCGCAAATTGCATTCTGATATCTTTGATAGTTCAAAAGTTATACGAAAAATGCCCCAAATTCTTCAACCCGGGCCACTAACGCGTCAGCGTGGTCTAATACCGCAGCTGGACCGTCACAAAGGTAGATATTTCCACGCGGAACGGGATCGGTGCGATCGCACTCTTAAAATGGCTACAGTTTTCTTCCCCGTTTGCTACGTCAAATTTAAAATCCTTTGGCGAAAGCCACAAGCACCCTGCGCTCTCTACTGTCATCTACATGGCTGTACGTTTTCATCAATAGCTCATAGATGGCGGAAGTATTGGCCATAGTGGTAGTGGAATGCGTCCGTGAGGTGCTGTTGCCATTTTACATGTTCGCGCGAACGCGGGTTGCAGGATAAAACGCTGACCTTGTATATCGGCATTACTAAGGTCGGTATCATATATATTGGCCGATGAGTTTCGTGAAGGGTATTCTCTAGAGCTGTTCGGGTACTCGAATAAAGCGAGCCGGGCCTGGCTCGGCTCGACGGAACGGGCCGAGCTGGGTATCCGTAAAATTCGGACGGCCCGAAATATCCGGGTAGCTCGAATTTGTTTCGAGTGGCTTGAAAAATTCGGGTAGTCCGAATCGTTTCGGGCCGCCCGGAAGAACCGGATAGCCCGAATTGTTTCGGGCCGCTCGAAAGAAAGGGCTAGCTCGAATTGTTTCGGGTTGCTCGGAAAATCCGTACGCCTTGAATGTGGTTCGAGCAGTTCGACTATGTTGATATCTCGAAAACGTATCCATAGAAACAATTCGAGCCGAATATTCAAGCACCCGAACAGCCCTAGTATTCTCCCACCACACAGTTTGCCTGCCTCGGTGCTCCTTTTCTCAACGTTTTCTGACTCGCTCTCGTTCCATCTCGCTCTCGCCTTCGCAGAAGAAGAGTGAGTCAGAAATGGTGGGGATAGTGCCAAGCTTCTGGGGTGTAGAGACCAAACCGAGCTGTCAGCGTAGAAATACATACATCAGAATAGGTGTGCGTTAGCTACGAAAAAATTCAGGAGCTTTATTGGTTAGAACATTGATACTTTCTTGATAGCTTCATCTCGTATTGGTGTACGCATAGCTTCGTAACGCACACAACTATTACGCTAAGAATAAATAACAGCCAAACGGCTAGGTTCAGGCGGAGCCGAGCAGCGTTCCCGTCACCCCACCATACCCTGCGAAGACCACGCAATTCCAACTGACAAATCCACGATCGTCAGATGGTGGTGGCTGATTTCTCCTCGATCGCTGTTCCCGAAAACGAATTCACCGGCCAATATATTTAATACCGGCCAATATATTTAATACCGACCTTACGTACGTTAAAAACTTTAAATTACAATATCTCGAAACGAAGGCCCATTCGACAAAAAGCTGAAATGATATTTTCATAGTACTATGACCCCCATATACTGTCATTCCCAAAGCGATTTCCACATCCGTGGTGTCCCCTTGTAACGGTTTTAGGCGTGGCGTAACGCCCTTTACAGGATTACAGGATTGGTTCGAGTGGCGTGCGATAAGGAATTAAAATTCCAGAACAAGAATTAATCTTTATAGCATTTAATCAAGAAATACTTCTATTCATACATGCATACATAGATTAACGCTTTATGATACTAAAGAAATCAGAGTAATTTAGTAGGTTGCGACTCTTGGTCGGTACAAAAGAACGCCCGTTGATCGATCAATTTAGAATAACGTAACTTAAATAATTAATAATGACTTTTTAGTTGATTGAAAGGAGTTAGCTTATGGATCTAAGAGTTAGCTTATGAATCTAGGAGTTAGTTTATGGATCTAGGAGTTTGAATATGTTTCAGTTGAGGACCGATTATAGTTGTTTCCTTGTTTCATCTGGGGCAGATATTGCCACCTGGAATAATCTTATTCCCTTGTTGCTCAGGAGTAATATTACTATCCTGAAAATAATTATTAATAGCTTAGCTTCAACAACTAAGTGGCCTACAAGGCGGCTTCCATGGCAGGAACGTGTCGTCAAACTTTGCGACTACGGCCTTAGTTTAGAACGGTCAGCACGACCGAGGGGCCTACCAAGCGGCTTCCAAAGTTAGAGCATTAATGGTTGTAGGAATCTGAATGAATCTCTCTGGGCTATCATGCCCGTATTTATACATATTCGGAGTATTGGGAGCGCACCAATAGGAATGGAGCTCGACTATTACGCATCAGTCATTTTGCGCTCGCATGATCCGTTCTCCAGTCGGTCTACAGAGCAACTGGTTAGTGCGCCGGCGCGTGTGGAACGCTCGGTTCCCTCTCTCATCGCTATGCACGCATCTACAATTCGGTTACTGCTTCGGCCTCGAGTCCTTGACTGGGTTATATTAAATAGATTTCAAAATTCAGGACACTTTATTTCGTTGTCTTAGGTTCTACAGGAGTATTAATATCGAGTATTGACAGTACTTCCGAAAGGGACCGGTGGTCGATCGAGATGAGGTTTGGGGTGAGGGGTGGGGGAGTGGGGCGGGGGTGCGAACTCTAAATCTAAAATTGTAGCTTCGGGTATTTATTAGATTCTGAAATATTATTAAAAAATTGTTAATTTTTTTGGAAATTTTTTTTGTACGTTGGTGCAGGCCTCCCTACCCGGGAGCCCTTCCGTCATCCTATTTTTTATTTTTGAAATTTTATAACCACGGTTTCGTTTTTAGCATCGTCGGACTCACATTGGTTCTGTTACGTTCGGAACGTAAAATTTTTCTTTTTGGTCAGGGTATGCATCAACAACGCCTAGCGTTATGGGAAATCCCTCGTTGATCATACTCTTGCCTATTAGATAATGAGCAAGAACCCCTTTCTTTGGAGTGTCGTCGCCTGGACGTAGTGCCGTCCCGTGATAAGGATAAGGCGGTACTGACGCAATGGCGTTCTCACAAGAGAGTCGCGTTCGAAAAGACCAGTGGTTCTCCTGTTGTGCCGAATCCGCTCTCTGTAAGCGGCAGGCGTGCATTTCAACAATGCCTTGCAGCATTGTGGGAGAACCCTCATTGAGAACACCTCTGACCATCGCGTTAAACATTGTAACATAATCAGTAACGGCTACATCAGGAATGCGCAGACTGGATCACTTCTTAGAAGATTGACGGAATTGTATACTCTACATCCGGTGCAGGGACCGCGCCTTCCCACGGTCTTGTCGCACGTTTCGGAGCATGTATGGATTATTAATTAATTAGGAATTGTTTTGTTAAAATTGGATACCTAACACAATTTCTGATAGTCTAAAGACTGTGGGATTTCCCTAGTCAGAAATTGTGTACAGTGTGTCCGCGGGAAAGCTAAACAGCCGGCTCCCTCCTAAACTATTGGAGATAAAAATATAAAAAAAATAGGGAATTGCATGGTTCGAGGGGGCCAATTATTTAGCGCGAACGAATTTTTTTATCGATTATTATTTTAAAAGATACGATGGTCAAGTTCGGTTTTTCAAATGGAACTATTTTTTTTGAACACCTGAGTTGATAGTGCGTTCCAAGACAAATTCAATAAGCTTTAATGTATACACTTTATTTTCACTGGTTTTTAAGATATTGCGCTTGCAAATTTACTGATTTTCACTGGAAGAAAACTGTCTGGTATAGCACGGACCGGGGACGGTCTTACTGGTTCCACGGGTGGCACTGCCTTTTGAAATAGATACCTACCTGCCAAAGGTCTACGCCAGGCCCAAAGGCTGGACAATTTTTTTCCGTCAGAAATGCTACTTAGGTAGGTACATCTGCGGTATATTTATTTCGCACTTGCTTCTACGCTCGGATGGCCGGTTCTTTTGGGAGGGATGCAAGTTCGATTGGTTAGGTTAGGAGGAGTGAAAGTTGCTAGACTAAATTTCAATCATAGGGAGCAGATTGTATCAGAACCATTCGGATTTGCATTCCTCACAAACGGCTGCTCTCTCGAAGAGGCCCTCTTCACAGCAATGCCCACCTTCTCTCGCACGGAATACGTTAACGCTTGCTTTTGTTCTGATATTGAAGCTCGTGTTTATACTCGAGAGGACCACGCGTCGACAGCGGGCTACCCCTTTTCTTCCTGTGTCTCTCCACGAGCCGTGCTGACGGTGGATTGTAGGAGCGTAGATATCTGGATGCCAGTTATTGAATTCAGGAGACGTTAGAAACATTTTATTACAAAACACACAATTAAAGTAAATCGTATTCCTCTCGGGCAGGAGTACTGATAATGATCGAACTTGCGCCCCACTTCGCGCAGACCAATTACACGGAGGGTAGTCGGGTCACACACTGCCCAAATGTGTGATGCGCTGGCACCCCGTGGCGAGGACAGACCTTCGCATTGCCTCACCCGATTTTTATGGCTTTTTCCGGAAAAAGGTACGAATCCTGGGCCGAACGTAGCGAATTGAGGTCGAGCCCCCGCAGTCGAGGGTGAAATATCCATTTGAGCGTATTAAGAAATTCTTTGCTTCGTCGTATCGAAAGGGAAGTGGTGCCAATGGATTCCTTATGTTTTTCTGACGAAAATCATACCAAATGTCATGCAAATCGGACTACTTTGACACAAGCAAATTGTATTCCTTATGTAAGAGTTGTCCGATTTCCACGACACTTGGCATGATTTTCATCGGAAATCCCCAAAGAATCTATCTGCGACACTTCCATATCCATACGATAAAAAATAAAGAATAATTTTATTTCCTAACCAGATACAGGGTAATTATGGAGCAACGCCCGTCAAGGAGATGCGGCGGCCTGGTACTCCGTGGCGAGGACAGTCCTTCGCTGTGCCTCACCCGATTTTTATGGCTCTTTTCGGAAAAAGGTACGAATCCTGGGCCGAACGTAACGAATTGAAGTCGACCCTCCGCAGTCGAGGGTGAAATATCCATTTGAGCGTATTAAGAAACTCTTTTCTTCATCGTATCGAAGGGGAAGTGACGCCAATGGATTCCGGGCGTTCTCCCGATTAAAATCATGCCAAACATCATGAAAATCGGACTATTTTTACATAAGGAATACAAATAGCTTGTGTCAAAGTAGTCCGATTTGCATGACATTTGGTATGATTTTCGTCAGAAAAACATAAGGAATCCATTGGCACCACTTCCCTTTCGATACGACGAAGCAAAGAATTTCTTAATACGCTCAAATGGATATTTCACCCTCGACTGCGGGGGCTCGACCTCAATTCGCTACGTTCGGCCCAGGATTCGTACCTTTTTCCGGAAAAAGCCATAAAAATCGGGTGAGGCACAGCGAAGGACTGTCCTCGCCACGGGGTGCCAGCGCATCTCCTTGACGGGCGTTGCTCCAGAATTACCCTGTATCATTTGGGCAGTGTGTGACCCGACTACCCTCCGTGTAATTGGTCTGCGCGAAGTGGGGCGCAAGTCCGATCATTATCAGTACTCCTGCCCGAGAGGAATACGATTTACTTTAATTATAGTACATGTGTGTTTTGTAATAAAATGTTTCCATCGTCTCCTGAATTCAATAACTGGCATCCAGATATCTACGCTCCTACAATCCACCGTCAACACGGCTCGTGGAGAGACACAGGAAGAAAAGGGGTAGCCCGCTGTCGACGCGTGGTCCTCTCGAGTATAAACACGAGCTTCAATATCAGAACAAAAGCAAGCGTTAACGTATTCCGTGCGAGAGAAGGTGGGCATTGCTGTGAAGAGGGCCTCTTCAAGAGAGCAGCCGTTTGTGAGGAATGCAAATCCGAATGGTTCTGATACAATCTGCTCCCTATGATTGAAATTTAGTCTAGCAGCTTTCACTCCTCCTAACCTAACCAATCGAACTTGCATCCCTCCCAAAAGAACCGGCCATCCGAGCGTAGAAGCAAGTGCGAAATAAAAGTAACGGTGCGCTTCTCGATACCGCAGATGTACCTACCTAAGTAGCATTTCTGACGGAAAAAAATTGTCCAGCCTTTGGGCCTGGCGTAGACCTTTGGCAGGTAGGTATCTATTTCAAAAGGCAGTGCCACCCGTGGATCCAGTAAGACCGTCCCCGGTCCGTGCTATACCAGACAGTTTTCTTCCAGTGAAAATCAGTAAATTTGCAAGCGCAATATCTTAAAAACCAGTGAAAATAAAGTGTATACATTAAAGCTTATTGAATTTGTCTTGGAACGCACTATCAACTCAGGTATTCAAAAAAAATAGTTCCATTTGAAAAACTGAACTTGACCATCGTATCTTTTAAAATAATAATCGATAAAAAATTCGTTCGCGCTAATTAATTGGCCCCCTCGAACCATGCAATTCCCTATTTTTTTTATATTTTTATCTCCAATAGTTTAGGAGGAAGCCGGCTGTTTAGCTTTCCCGCGGACACACTGTATATGAATTTATGAACATTGAGGGAGGGCCCTCAGCTGTGTGAAATTGTATGGTTTCCGAGATGTGGGATGTTATGTTTTCCTGTGCGTACGAATGTTCCGTAAAGATCGATTATATATTTGAATCAAGAGTCTGATGGATGGACGTGAGCACACAAACACACCGCCTCGTTAATTAGAGGGGCCCATAGTAGCGTGGCCGAGCGATAAAATGTAACGTAAGCCGTTTCGGCGTGGACCCACTCTGGTCACTGCCAAGAGCGTGAAGCTGCGACGCTCTGTGACGGTAAATCATGAGGTGCGTGTCATTGGGTCCGCGAAGTGTTTTAGAGATAGAGTTCTCCGGTCTACTGTGTAGCCGTGTGGAAAGACTCAACTTTGCGAAACAAATCATTCCAATAACTTCGAAACTAATCATTTTAATAACTTTGAAACATTTATTCTATTAACTTACAAAATAATTTATTCTGTTAATGATTTAAACTAAATTTTCATTGGATTTGCTCAGTTAAAATTATTATTATTTCGGTTTTATTGTATAGTTCAACTCGTGTGTATTGCATCCTATAATCAAGTGTGTGCCGTGTTCGCGTCTCATTCCTCTTTCTGATTCAGGTTTATCAGCGACAAAGAACTAATCAACCTTCAAAAAGGAAATTTTAAGCACATTGTCATTTATATTATTGTGACTGTCTGGTGAGTTGCACCTCTTATCTCTTTTTGTACACATTACACTGTTATAATTAATCCGTATTTAACGACAATTTCTGACAGTAAATTGACTGTGGGATTCCCCTAGTCAGGAATTATGTCTGATTATACAATTACCTATGTTTTGTAAACTGATTGATTGATCTTTTCCATATTTGATTCTGTTATGTTCTTTTGCTTTCATTCACTATTTCAAGATTAAAGCTTTATTTATCATTAATTTCTACTCTTTAATTACCTATCTGATTCCATTGAAAAGACCCGTATGGGACTAGAGCACCAACGATCCCAAAATCTACCCCTTATCTTTCTGATAAGGTACTTAGATATTTAAAATGTAAAAGAATTGACTGTTACGAGTGCGGCGAGCTTCCTTGCTCTTCTTACAAAATATATCCAATGCAGCAACTTCCGATAGTCTAATGACTGTGGGATACCTCTAATCGGAACTTGCGTGTATAAATCAGTATAAACAGTTCGCTGCCGTGCTTTGCGCGCGCCCTGCACTGGTCTAGCCCCAACCGGTGGCCGATCGAGATAAAACTTGGTGGGTATTACGAAGGGTGTGGGCAGACCCCAAATATAACATTTTAGCTTCGGCAATTAATGCGTTCAAAAGATACAGAGGTAATTGTGCATGAAAGGGTGCACCTTACCGATTTTTTTAATCACTTTACCACAGTCCCCCCTCTGAACAATATTTCTGTTGACTTATATCGACACAACGTATTCCACTTTTCAACTTGTCCCGGGTATTATAGTGAATCCATCCTAAGAAAAATCTTAACGCCTATACCGTTTTGCGATTACCGCAGGCAATTGCTCGTAGCGCTTTACCTGCCGGTTTCCCTGCCCGTTCAAGGGCGGGACGTGACCGATGTTAATGTAAACACTGCAGGTTGCGGAACGGTTGACAGAGAGGTAACAGGCGGTAAGGCGGAGAAAAACGTAGGCGGTTACGTGGGGAGCCGGACCAATCAGCGCCTCCTCAGAATCATCCCTGCGCGGACAAGGTTTTTCAAAGGATGGATTCAATATAGTATTGGTTGGGGCTAGATTAGCGCGGGAGGCGCGTAAAGCATGGTAGCGAACCGATGCGATGCTAAAAATTAGACGGTGCTTACAAAATTTCAAAAGTGGAAAATGGGGAGACGGAAGGGCTTCCGGGGTAGGGAGGCCAGCACTAACGTCCAAAAAAATGAACAATTTTTTATTAATATTTCGGAAACTAATAAATACACGAAGCTACAATTTTAGATTAGGGTTCACACCCCCCCTCCCCTCCGTCTCCACAAACCTCATCTCAATCAGCCACCGGTCCCTTTCGGAAGTATATCCCGAGTATTTCCTCTTCCAGCTCAATAACGGCCGTAGTCCATCGATACATAGGGTGTTTCACTACAAGTGGGAATCCTTTTTGAGAGCGATTCTACAGGTCAAAATAAGACTTTCAATTTTAGCCGAGTACTCGTGCACCGAAGTACAGTTTTAGGTGCCTGAGGCGTACGTGGAGGTAAGGGGAACGGCAATGGGGGAAATTTTCCACTCCGACTTGTAGAATCTTCATGGTTCCAACAGCTCATTTTGTCGTGTAGAGTTTTTCCGAATTCTTTACGTATTTAGATCATATAACTCCATGCTCGAGAAGGGCAACTTTTGCATCCTAGCATATCCCAAACATGATCAATGTGATATAGATCTCGGTTTCACGATTCAATTACCGTATTCCGACGTGTTGCAAAAAAGTGGGATGTGCCGCCATTAAGTGGGTAGTATTCTGCATATATAACCAGTTTCGCTCGTTATAGAGACAAATAATAAAATATTCTTCATTAGAATTTTTTGTATCTAGTAATGGATCCTAAGCAAACAGTGTGTAAAAGAAACCAGTTCTGCCATTACCTAGCTCAGGCCTGCCCTTTATGGTGCAAATACCTCCTTCAAGTTCTTTAACTATTAATTGTATTTCGAGCCAGAGATTCCTAAGTTTATAGTGAATGGGCTCAGTATTTCCACGTTAAACAGTGCTAATTTCATTTAATCTGCGTTTTATATTAAATTTTCATCTAATCATTGCGTAACGCGACATTATCAGTTGCGTTGGGATCAACCTTCAGTTAGATCCCCTTTCTGTGTGTGTTTTATATAACTATTGCCATTGTTTGTAATCGCCAATATCGTGTGTGAGTATGATTATTTCTTTCCCAGGTACAGAAAAGGTGTCCTATTGAGCATTAACGAAGGACAACGGCCGAATTTCGTACATTGTAAAAAAAGTATACCGATATAGTGGGTGAGTTGCGCACTTTTTCCTTAAATACTGTAATCGAAATAATGATTGGCGAGCGTCGTCTCACGTAAAAGTTTATTTTATGTATTCTATTCAAACATTACGAATGCAGAGGTAACGGAGAGTCAATATTGGCATTAGCCAATATTCTGGGGTTACCCTTGGCTCTTCAGCCTTTGTAACGCATAGTAAAACAAAAAGAATAAAAGGATAACCATTCACACTTGAACCTTACACTCGAGCAGAAATTATTTACCGTTAAACCTTCTGTATTTTAATAATAACTCATTGCGGGGCCTGTATAGGACTAGATCTTTGACCCACGATAATAATCAAAATTCTTTAACGAATTAATTAATAATTTGTACTGTAACGCGCGCGGCATTCTTCCGTCCAGATCGAATTTAGATACTGATTACCCGCACCCCACGTTTACCTGCTAACCGCGTTACAATTGTTTGGTCGAAAGTAACAGACGCGTCGTTTGCCGACCTAAAACGAGCGTTAGCAGACGCGTCAAATAATGCATTGGGAGCCGCGCTGCAGCAGTACCAGGAGAACAAATTTTTACGCTCAGCGTAAATACAGCGCGTATGATAGGGAGTGGCTAGCGATATATGCAGCGGTAAAGCGATTCCTGCATATGGTCGAAGGCCGTGCATATAAGATATTTGCGGACCACAAGCCCGTAACTTTCGCATTGTCATAAAACCTACAGAAATGCTCGCCGCGACAATTTAGGTATTTAAATTTCATTGGTCAATTTTCCACGGACATTAGGCATTTGTCAGGCAAAGATAACGTAGTAGCCGACACGCTTTCGAGCGTAAAGAGCTTGGAAACGGTAGCGTACGACGAAATGGCTCGGGCCCAGGAAGGGGTCGAAGACCTCCGCACCCTTCTCAACCAGGAGACCGGATTGAAGCTGCGGAAGGTCTAATTTCCGGCGGCTAAAAAAGACATCTACTGCGACATTTCTACAGACAGCAGAATTTCCAACGGATTATACGGATTAGCACATACGGGGGTCTGAGCGACGCAGAAGCTTACCACACAGCATTTCGTTTGGTCCTCAATGAATTCGGATGTGAGGAAATGGACACGAAGTTGTATCCCTTGCCAGCGAGCGAAGGCAACGCGGCACGTCTCGACGCCGGTGGGCGAGTTCAAGTTGCCGCGAGGAAGGTTCGAGAACGTCCATCTAGACCTCGTTGAACCATTACCACCGGCGAAAGAATTTAAGTATTGTCTCACAATGGTAGCTCGCTGTACTAAGTGGCCAGAAGCAGTCCCCATCAAGGGCATTGTGGCAAAAACGGTGGCTGCAGCCTTCCTTGAGACGTGGATAGCACGTTTCCCACTTATTTTAGAAATTGGCGAAACTATCAGGAAACGAGACATTCCCATACGACGGCATATCATCCGGCAGCCTACGGCTGAGTGCAGTGCCGGGACCATCAGCTCAAGGCAGCGATAATGTGCCATCAGAACCGTTCTCCTAGGCATCCGCACACCCTATAAAGAAGATCTCCGCTGCGAGTCAGCAGAATGTACGGAACCAAATTACGGTTACCGGGCGAATTTTACGCAGAAGCAGGAGCAGATCTGGACGCATAGAAATACGTAGAGGAATACATATAGAAGATAGAAATACATATAGAAATACGTCTAAGAAGAAGTTTCCACACCGACAAGTAAGGACAATAAACAAAAAATCTTTGTCTGCAGGAATCTGAACACTACGCCGTGCGTGTTCGTCATAAACGACACGGTTAGAAGTGGTGAAACGAAAGAACAGGTACTTTATCCTCAAGATCCAAGTCAAGAACGTCGCAGTCACGTTGGACAGACTCAAACCGGCGCACATAATGGCAGACGGGGAAAATGAGAACCCGAGAAAGTGAGCGACGGAAGGCCCAACGCGGAAAACAAAAAAAAGTAGTGAGGTTAGAGGACGAGCCGAAACGTAATCAGTAAAGTAGAAACCTAAAACAGCCGGAAAGGTATACCGTTGATTAGAGTATAGCGTTGCGTCTCGTAGTTTTAAATTAGTCTTAAGGTAGTTATAAGGTGATAATAGGGTGATGTAAAGGCGTGGGTTAAGTGATGTAATTCTAGTGTTATGGATCGATTACAACCTTCGAAACAGCCTTGTATGGCCTTGAAGGTCATAATATACCATATGGTTGAATTTGTCTTGACAGTCGCTTTCATACAGGATAATCAAATACATAGCATTCCATTTAAAAAACTGAAGGTCACCCTCGTTTCAAGGAAAATATTGCGAACACTAAAAATTGAGATACCGTGTTATGTTGGGTATAAAAAACAGTAAAAGTTTTCATGTTTCATTTTTTTACAAATACTAACGATTTGCGAGAACACGGTATAAGAATAGCAGATATAGCCGCTTGGCGGCTGCTTGTACGGCTAAGCCAGTGAAGTTGGTGCTGGCGACGCAGCGTCACATTCAATTAATTTTCATTATGCCAAGTTCAAAGTGTACATAGTTTTTAAAACGTGTCCATAAAGAGGACAAACAGGGCTTTATCCACAATTTTTTTCAAATTTTTAAAAAAGGAAAGGTAGGGGAGAGCGGGGTAATTCCGGCCAGCGGGTAATTCCGGTCATTTGTATTTCTTTAAATAAAAACCGTGTAACTTGACTCTGTATGGTACTGCCACCTGTTAATGATGCGGCGAGCTAATAATCATGGTTTCCATGACGATAGCAGTCATTTGTTTCAAATAAATCCGGGAGTGTTCATTTCGCACCGTAATCTTATAACAGTGGTCGATTGTTAAGCAAGGTAAGTTAGCACATGGAATAGGTATGAATTATTAATATTAATCTCATTAAGTAGAGGAATGTTTCTACTTTCAAACTTACATTTGGTTTTTGGTGATACGTAAATTTAATTGAGTGTAGTACTTCAAATATCTGAACATGAGGTGTGGGGTAATACCGGCCAAAAATGAGGGGTAATTCCAGCCAGTTTTTAACATTGCTTTTTTCTGGCGTAGATGCCACGTACATATAAAAGAATTTCGAAGAAGGCAGAATGGAACCAGGAAAATTTATCAAAGGCCATGGAGGTAATTAGTAAGAATAAAATGTCCGTACGCAAGGCAGCACAATTGTTTGGAATACCATATTCTACTCTTCAAGAAAGAATTAAAAAAGGTAGTTTATATTTACATTACATTATTTTAAGTTATGGTTTACCAATTTAAAATATTTCTAGGTTCTAATGTTGCTACAAAAATTGGAAGAAAAACAGATATTCCAACAGATTTAGAAATCCAGTTAGCAGAAAGAGTGAAACTACTGGGAAAAATATTTTATGGTGTAAGTGCTCTTCAAATGAGAAAGAATGCATTTCAGTTTGCCGAAGAATGTAATGTAAATCACCGTTTTAACAAAGTGCATAGAATGGCTGGTAAAGACTGGCTTGCTGGTTTCTTGACAAGACACAATATCAGTGTACGAAAACCAGAAGCTATTAGTATTAACAGAATTACTGGATTTAATCGAGAGGAGGTTGGCCGCTTTTTTAACAATTTACATGACATGAGACAAAAATATTCATTTCAAGCTGGCAATATCTGGAATATGGACGAAACGGGAATTTCAACAGTCCAAGATTCAGGCATGGTATTAGCAACTACTGGACAGCGTCGAGTTGGTTCCCTCACAAGTTGGGAAAGAGGAAAAAATATAACAGTTGTGTGTGCCATGAGTGCTGCTGGGCAGTATTGTCCACCACTGTTTATTTTCCCGAGAAAACGCATGTCCATCGAGCTTCAAAGAAATGGGCCTCCTGGAGCAAGTTACAATTGCTCAAAATCAGGATGGATCACTGAGGAATTGTTTGTCCACTGGCTAGAACATTTTATACAATTTACAAAGCCCAGTGATGATAGAAAAGTTTTATTAGTATTGGACAATCATTCATCCCACTGCACAATTGAAGCCTATGAATTATGTCGAAAGCACAATATTGTAATGTTGTCTTTACCACCTCACTGCTCGCATAGAATGCAACCCCTAGACGTCTCGTTTTTTGGACCATTAAAGAAACGATTTAAATATGAATGTGATGTCTACATGAAAAGTAAATGTTTGGAAAAAATCACTCCTTATATAATTGCGGAGTTATTTGGAAAAGCATATGCAGAAGTTGCGAGTATGACGAAAGGCATTGAAGGTTTTCGAGCTACAGGCATAGAACCTTTAAACAGATTTATATTCACTGATGAAGATTTTCTTCCTGAAACCCTGTTGAACCCACCTCTCCCACTATCACCATTAGCAGGATCTTCAACATTATCATCAACTACAATTCCTTCAACATTATCACCAATAGCAGGACCATCCACAACATCGCCTCCACTTGCTACTTTATTGTCAGATATATTACCAATTCCGAAACCTCAAACAACCTGTGACATAAAGAAGAAAAGCTCCAGAAAACAACACTCCCAAATACTGACGTTAACACCCATGAAAGAAGTGCTTAAATTAAAGCAGGAGAGAAAACTGACGCTTCTAAATCGAAACACCAAAAATGGAGGTAAAAAAAACCTGAGAAAAAAGAAACTGAATTTTCAATCGGACAATTCTGATATTTCTGACGAAAATGTAGTGCACGGTATTTGCTCCTTTTGCAAAGAATTTGGAAAAGGTGATGAAATGTGGTTCCGGTGCACCGTATGTGGCCAATGGGCACATGAAGAATGTTCAGGATGGGATACCCCTGAAGAATATATTTGTGATATACAGGGTGTCCCACCTAAGACTGGACAGCCGGTTTTCTCCTAAAGTATTGCCGATAAAAATATTTAAAAAATAGGGAATTGCATGGTTCGAGGGGGCCAATTAATTAGCGCGAACGAATTTTTTTATCGATTATTATTTTAAAAGATACGATGGTCAAGTTCGGTTTTTCAAATGGAACTATTTTTTTTGAACACCTGAGTTGATAGTGCGTTCCAAGACAAATTCAATAAGGTTTAATGTATACACTTTATTTTCACTGGTTTTTAAGATATTGCGCTTGCAAATTTACTGATTTTCACAGGAAGAAAACTGTCTGGTATAGCACGGACCGGGGACGCTCTTACTGGCTCCACGGGTGGCACTGCCTGTTGAAATAGATACCTACCTGCCAAAGGTCTACGCCAGACCCAAAGGCTGGACAATATTTTTCCGTCAGAAATGCTACTTAGGTAGGTACATCTGCGGTATCGAGAAGCGCACCGTTACTTTTATTTCGCACTTGCTTCTACGCTCGGATGGCCGGTTCTTTTGGGAGGGATGCAAGTTCGATTGGTTAGATTAGGAGGAGTGACAGTTGCTAGACTAAATTTCAATCACAGGGAGCAGATTGTATCAGAACCATTCGGATTTGCATTCCTCACAAACGGCTGCTCTCTTGAAGAGGCCCTCTTCACAGCAATGCCCACCTTCTCTCGCACGGAATACGTTAACGCTTGCTTTTGTTCTGATATTGAAGCTCGTGTTTATACTCGAGAGGACCACGCGTCGACAGCGGGCTACCCCTTTTCTTCCTGTGTCTCTCCACGAGCCGTGTTGACGGTGGATTGTAGGAGCGTAGATATCTGGATGCCAGTTATTGAATTCAGGAGACGATGGAAACATTTTATTACAAAACACACATGTACTATAATTAAAGTAAATCGTATTCCTCTCGGGCAGGAGTACTGATAATGATCGGACTTGCGCCCCACTTCGCGCAGACCAATTACACGGAGGGTAGTCGGGTCACACACTGCCCAAATGATACAGGGTAATTCTGGAGCAACGCCCGTCAAGGAGATGCGCTGGTACCCCGTGGCGAGGACAGACCTTCGCATTGCCTGACCCGATTTTTATGGTTTTTTTTCGGAAAAAGGTACGAATCCTGGGCCGGACGTAGCGAATTGAGGTCGAGCCCCCGCAGTCGAGGGTGAAATATCCATTTGAGCGTATTAAGAAACCCTTTTCTTCATCGTATCGAAAGGGAAGTGACGCCAATGGATTCCTTATGTTTTTCTGACGAAAATCATACCAAATGTCATGCAAATGGGACTACTTTGACACAAGCTATTTGTATTCCCTATGTAAAAGTTGTCCGATTTACACGACATTTGCCATGATTTTCATCGGAAATCCCCAAGGAATCCATCCGCGACACTTCCATATCCATACGATAAAGAATAAAGAATTATTTTATTTCCTAACCAGATACAGGGTAATTATGGAGCAACGCCCGTCAAGGAGATGCGGCGGCCTGGTACCCCGTGGCGAGGACAGCCCTTTGCTGTGAAGAGGGCCTCTTCAAGAGAGCAGCCGTTTGTGAGGAATGCAAATCCGAATGGTTCTGATACAATCTGCTCCCTATGATTGAAATTTAGTCTAGCAACTTTCACTCCTCCTAACCTAACCAATCGAACTTGCATTCCTCCCAAAAGAACCGGCCATCTGAGCGTAGAAGCAAGTGCGAAATAAAAGTAACGGTGCGCTTCACGATCCCGCAGATGTACCTACCTAAGTAGGTACATCTGACCGAAAAGAATTGTCCAGCCTTTGGGCCTGCCATTCCTGGCGTAGACCTTTGGCAGGTAGGTATCTATTTCAACAGGCAGTGCCACCCGTGGCGCCAGTAAGACCGTCCCCGGTCCGTGCTATACCAGACAGTTTTCTTCCAGTGAAAATCAGTAAATTTGCAAGCGCAATATCTTAAAAACCAGTGAAAATAAATGTATACATTAAAGCTTATTTAATTTGTCTTGGAACGCACTATCAACTCAGGTCTTCAGAAAAAATAGTTCCATTGGAAAAACCGAACTTGACCATCGTATCTTTTAAAATAATAATCAAAAACAAAATTCGTTCGCGCTAATAAATTGGCCCCCTCGAACCATGCAATTCCCTATTTTTTTTATATTTTTATCTCCAATAGTTTAGGAGAAAACCGGCTGTCCAGTCTTCCCGCGGACACCGTGTATATTGGCCAGTGAGTTTCGTGAGGGGTATTATCCCACCTTTGCCTGCCTCGGTGCTCCTTTTCTCAACGTTTTCTCACTCGCTCTCTTTCCATCTCGCTCTCGCCTTCGCAGAACAAGAGTGAGCCAGAAATGGTGGGAATAGTGCCAAGCTTCTGGGGTGTAGACCAAACCGAGCTGTCAGCGTAGAAATACACACATCAGAATAGGTGTGCGTTAGCTACGAAAAAATTCAGGAGCTTTATTGGTTAGAACATTGATACTTTCTCGATAGCTTCATCTCGTATTGGTCTACGCATAGCTTCGTAACGCACACAACTATTACGCTAAGAATAAATAACAGCCAAACGGCTAGGTTCAGGCGGAGCCGAGCAGCGTTCCCGTTACCCCACCATACCCTGCGAGGACCGCGCAACTCCAACTGACAAATCCACGATTTCTCCTCGATCGCTGTTCCTGAAAACGAATTCACCGGCCAATATATTTGATAGAGCTGTTCGGGTACTCGAATAAAGCGAGCCGGGTATCCGTAAAATTCGGACGGCCCGAAACATCCGGGTAGCTCGAATTTGTTTCGAGCGGCTTGAAAAATTCGGGTAGTCCGAATCGTTTCGGGCCGCCCGGAAGAACCGGATAGCCCGAATTGTTTCGGGCCGCTCGAAAGAAAGGGCTAGCTCGAATTGTTTCGGGTGGCTCGGAAAATCCGTACGCCTTGAATGTGGTTCGTGCAGTTCGACTATGTTGATATCTCGAAAACGTATCCATAGAAACAATTCGAGCTAGCCCTTTTTTTCGAGCGGCCCGAAACAATTCGGGCTATCCGGTTCTTCCGGGCGGCCCGAAACGATTCGGACACCCCGAATTTTTCAAGCCGCTCCACAGTGTTCGATGGGTATAGGGAAATGGACAAAAATTAATAACTTCTCTCTGGAGTAAAATTTTTGAAAATAAATTTCATATTTATTTATAAAAGGACTATTTTTATACATCTTTGATGTTATAAGTTTTTTTGAAAATTTTTTGAAAGCATGTATGGTAAGTGCGGGTAATAAGGCCCATCAGGTAATATTGCTTTTATTATATATTATACAAAATATCATAGTTTATAGTATAATGTTCATAGATTTCTATAAAAAAAAGAGTTTTCAAAAGTATGTATAATTTTTTTTAAAAATGATGGATCTTTAAGGGGGTAGACACGTCACGTGGTCTGGCCGATTTGGCCGGTCGGTATTACAGCAGGTTTTTTCTGCACAGAAATGGTAATACCCATAGATCGACGATTGCCCGGTAAACGCGAGAGGGAGCTGTTTGCTATTTCCGTATTCTATTCTGAATAAGGAAAGAAATTCTTAGCTGTTGCGTTGTACTTATAAAAATTTAAACGGAAAGTCGGCTGGTACTACAAACGTAGAAAATTCATTGTAAATTTTAATTACTTGAAATGTGCTTATGCTACAATATTCTACGTTAGCAGTAAGGAATTATAAGTGAAAAGGGAAAATAGATGAGGGGATGTCCCCAGAAAATGAAGTTTGTTAGGTTAGACATCTTTTTACTAGCAAAGCACCGAAACAGAACATGAAATACACTTATTACACGTCCTATGCAGAAAGCAGTTATGAACAAACATTATATATAAAATTGTACGGAATCGATTGACGTCACTTTTGCAAAGATCTGATTAGAAATTGCAGAACTTCAGATTCGTCACTGCTTAGCGTGCAACATTGTATAGTCCCGCTGGTTTCGAGCGTCGAAGCCCACGAAATTCAGCGAGACACATGATTGTTGGCGAGCATCGCGTGTGACGACTCTAGCTAGAAAATCACGCCGTATGAATGCTAAGAAACGATACTGTGAAGTGGCGTGCGTTTCAATTGCACATTGACAATATCGTAGATTCTAGGGCCTAGAATATTAGCTACGTATTACGATGTTCTTCACCAGAGCACTACATTAATGAATTAAAAAATAAGTGAATAGGTCAATTAATTAAAATTAATGAACTGTGCATGATTTTAATGACGCCTAATTTAATTGCACTTACAAACTGAATTACTAATTGTAATTAAAAGAATTTTTTGACGTGCAACACGAAGCTGCGCACGCAAATGGTTGCGCTCGGATTATCGGGAAAGACCTACCCATCCCACCGTTTTGCTTTCTCGCTGCGAGCGAGGACCTTCGGGCCCCAGTAGACCACCCGTTGACAGCCGAGAGCAATAAAACCGACGGGCCAGATAAAATGTTCATGTTTGATAAGTGTTGAGGAAAGTATTACCAATGGAGTTTTTAGGGTTTCTCGATGAAAATGATGTCAGATATGGAGGAGTTCGGTCCATTTTTAGTGAACGTAGTGTGTGTCCTAATCATGTATTCATAAAAAAAATAGACCGAATTGCTTTGCGTCTCGACTCATGTTCGTGGACATAAACTCACCAATCCATCGGTGGTAACACTCTTGTCAAAGTGTAATGAGAAATATGAACATTTTCATATTCAGTACTGGATGACTCCAGTCGCCGTCGACCGAGGGTCTCTACTCTCTCGCTGGGGCGCTATTTCACTCGCACTCGATTTACGTCGTTCAATCTCCTTGTCAAGCGGTTCAGACGAGGGCCCTGATAAATGTGAATTTATTTGGGAAACCAAAGTCGCGTCATTCGTGACACCTACTCGCGAACAGATATATGTATGTGCAAGAAAAAGCAATTCAATTTCCCGATGACTTGAAGCAACATTTCAATAGGTAAATGCATGGAAAGGTGGGATCAGGAATTCCCAACCAAGTGATGCATATGAAAGAACTGGCGATATTCAACAATAGTTTGTCGTCTAAATTTTACAATTAAAGTATTTGTTTGACATGAATATAAAGTTTGTCAGCAAAGACTTTCTCGATTTGAGTTCTATATAAGGCTGACTTTCCTTCGCCATGAAAAGTCCCCTCTTGTCCTGCACGCTGTCAAGAAATCGACGCTCGAAACCAGCGGGGCCATACAAGCGCGCTGTCCAGACCATTGCGATTTACGTCGTTATTTCGGGTAAAATTTTTTCGGACCAATATTCGTCAGAGGGACCCCATTACGAGGATATGTTTGCGCGGGAGCGAGTTGGCCGACAGGGTGGATTTATTTGGTACCTCGCTGGCAGTTTTTAGACGGTCGGTCAGGGCACTCTTAGGTTCGCATTTGGCGCAATAGGAACCTTTTCCTCGCTTAGGCATTTTTTGTGTATTCGTGTCTGTACTCAAAGTTAACAGTATATTATTGCGTTCTTTTATATTCTACGTGTACCATATTGGGCTTGTCCCGTGTAATAAATAATAATAATAATAATAATGTTGCGCGCTAAGCAGTGACAAATCTGCAGTTCTGCATTTCTAATCAGATCTTTGCGAAAGTGACGTCAGTCGATTCCTCATGTTTTCTCAATCAAATTGGCCCCAAAAATGATATAATTCAGACCAAAATTAAGGAAATTACGTGAAAAATTGTTTGCAGAATTGAAAGCCCGTTTTCTTAAAAATAGTCCGATTTAAATTATTTTCGGTCAATTTAATCGGGAGAATGCCAGGAATCCAATTGTGGCACTTTCATATTGATACGATGAAAAATAAACAAATTCTGTTTCTTTATAATCGATGACACATCGCCGAGCACGGCGATCTCGCGCGGCTCGGGACACAAAGGTTCTCGCCGGTTATTCGAACGTCTAAGATCGTATTCAGATTTATTGGCCGGTGAGTTTCGTAACTAGGGGTGTGCGGTTACCCGATTTTTCGGGCTCGGGACGGGCCGGCAACTTTCGGGCGGGATCGGGCGGGGTCCCGATACTTTCGTATTGCTCGAGATCCCGACAGTTTCGGGACCCCGAGACTTGATTCGGGCTACAAGCATAGCCGCCATGAGGGGACAATTAGATTTCAGGTCGGCTCGGCAAAACTCGGACGCAATCGGACGATATCGTTACCAGTAATAGATTAAAATTATTACCTGAGAATATAGAAAAATTATGTTTCTTAAACGTTAATTTGAAATAATAAAATATTCGCCTCCTGTATATTGTTGTTATTATGAAACATCCAGGAAATATTCCTTTTTGTATGCTTATAGTTCGTACGTTTTCTATTTTAAATCTGAACCTATCCGGAAAAAGATAATACCCTATATATTCCCTTTACATAAAGTACTAATTATGAAGTATATTTTATTCAGATTTTAAAATATTGTCGATATAAAAATAGTCTTCTTCCCAATTTCTGAACATGGTATTTATTTAAGTACGTATATGGACGTATTCAGTATTCACAGACTATTTGGTAGCAATGAAAATACATATATATGTAAATAAATAATAAGATACAAATTATGATTCAACAGGAGACAGAAAGGTAAAAACTTATCACTCTGGTATCGATATAAATGATATATATAATTCTTTCCGTCTCGGTCCCCTCGTAATAGCTGGCTTTCGAGCCGATCGCGTCCGAGTTTTGCCAAGCCGACCTGAAATCAAATTGCCCGCTCATGGCGGTCATGCTTGTAGCCCGAATCGAGTCTCTGGATCCCGAAACCGTCTGGATCTCGAGCAATACGAAAGTATCGGGACCCCGCCCGATCCCGCCCGAAATTTTCCGACCCGTCCCGAGGGCCGAGAATCCGAGCCGCGGGACGATCCGCACACTCCTATTCGTAACGCGTATTCTCTCGTCATCGCAGAACACGAGTGAGCCAGAAGTGGTGGGGATAGCGCCAAGCTTCTGTCATGTATAGGCCAAACCGAGCTGCAGCGTAGAAATACACGCATCAGAATAGGTGTGCCTTAGGCCTTAGCTCCGAAAAAATTCAGGAGCTTTATTGGTCAGAACATTGATTCTTTCTCGATAGCTTCATCTCGTATTGGTCATAACAGCCACACGGCTACGTTCAGACGGAGCCGAGCAGCATTCCCGTTACCCCACCATACCCTTGGGTGGCCGCGTAACTCCAACAGACAAATCCACGATCGTCAGATGGTGGTGGCTGATTTCTCCTCGATCGCTGTTTGCGAAAACGAATCGACCGGCCAATATATCTGAATACGACCTTAGGATAAAGATATAATGAAAGATGAAAAATTATTCGAAGCCCAAGATGAAAGGCCTTCGAATAAACAAAGGAAACTAATAAATACCTGAAGCTAAATAGAATTTTAGATTTAGGGTACACACACCTTCCCCCCAAACCTCGCGTCGATCGGCCACTGGGGCCATTCGGAAGTATATTCTTTTAATTAAATAATGCCCATCTCTGCATAGGAGCGTAAAGAGTTACAAAAATAATCAAGGAGTCAACTGTTGACCGATTTGGAGACTTTTCCTTGTTATATGTTATATACAATAGTCGGAAGAATAATAATGAAAACAATAATTGCAAATAATTGCTGTAACTTCCACATTCTGAAAATATGATATCAGTAAATCACTACTTCCAGTGTTATTAAAAAATTCCAATCTCTTGTTTTATTTGAAATAATGTGGCCATATAATTATAACAAATATTCGGCAGCGGTGATGTATGTGTTACAGTAAAAGCGTGAATTTAGTAAATGTACACAGTTTCCAGCAGTTTCTAGTCAATGTATGCCTAAAATGCATATAATCTAACCTACAATCGTCCAAAAACACATACATTGACTGTATCACGCTTTTGCTCTGGCACATGTACAGTAAAGTCTCCCTATGGGCTATATGGTCGGGACCGGCGATGAGCCCTCATGGAGACCCGAGTCCTAATTCCGAGTGTTCGTTTCTCGCTTCTTTCTGGTCGAAGGGGGAGCGAGATGGAGAATGCTTTGCGTGCGCGGCAGGCGTGCGCGACGGGTGCGAGCGCTCAGATGGAATCGTGACTGCTCGACGCATGCGGGCGACGGTCAGATAGCCAGACACGGCACGAGTCTTTTTTGGGTCCTAGGTGAACTTGCCAAATTCCGCCATTTATTATAATACATTTATTTGAGTTTATTGATGACCTTACTCTGAATTTTTATTCCTAGTATTAAACCACTCATAGTACAACTTGTAATATTTAATTTTAAAGTTTATTTTGAACAATACCAGCAATGAAAATACCATTTTGCACCTATTGTCGACTTTCCGCCCTAGGCAGCCGCCTAATTTTGCTTACAGGGACCAGCCAAGCTTACGGGCAGCGATCGGTATGTACATAGCCAAAGAAAATATATAAATAACGCGTCTTAGATTAAATAAATCATTTATATATACTTTTTTAAAATTAAATATTACAAGTTGTACTATGAGTGGTTTAATACTACGAATAAAAATTCAGAGTAAGGTCATCAATAAACTCAAATAACAAACGCAATTTGACAAATTCGCCTAGGGCGCAAAAAAGACTTGAGCCGGGCCTGCGTCACGATTTAGCGACGCGGTTCCCCTGCTCACCTTATGCGCTTGCGACCATCGCGCACGCCCGCCGCGCATGCAAAGGACGGAGTATCAGGCCTCCGAAAGACGGAGCGAGACAAAACATCAACGCGTCGTCTGTCTCGTACCGTCCTCGCTCGCTTTCAGCGCCTTTCGCTCGCTCTCGTTCCATCTCACTCTCGCCTTCGCCGGACAAGAGTGAGACAGAAGTGGTGGGGATAGGTGACAAGCCCTCATCGTGTGCACAAAACCGAGCCCATAGAGAGACTTTACTGTATCCAGCTAACGCTTCAGTTTTGCTATGATTCCACGTTGGCAGTCCTCCCGAGTAGGCGCCATCTCGTATCCACTAGCTCAACTAAATTTGTCACGTGACTTGCTCTGTATTATCGCCAATATGGCGGAACTCGTATTTGGGAATGCAATCACGGGCTGACGTTGTTTGTCCTTACATGAGCAAATTTTGGGCTGGATGAGGTCTCATTCGAAAGAGGAAGGTTCATTGCAGCCCGCTCTGCTCATCGTTTGAGTCAGAAAACTCTTTTAGAGACCTACAAATACATGGAATCTGCGAGTGCATTTCGTCGATTTTTTCTCTACTTTGGACACTCGTATTATTACATATCAACACAATCTCTTTGAACCATGAGCAGAGCGGGCTGCATTGAACCTTCATCTTTCGAATGAGACATCGCCCAGCCCAAAATTTGCTCGTATAAGGACAAACAACCTCAGCGCGCAAACCCATGTTTCGGGCCAGATTGTGTCGGTATACAGCGCGCTGCATTACCCGTGTCTACCCCCTTAAGAGGGCCTTATTACCCGCACTTACCTTGGTTCATTCAGCTTCGGATTCTGAAACAGTCGATAAACTTGCTTCAGAGGATTCTTCGTAAAAATTAAGAGATGATTCCTCAGTACATTCATTTGTTATCACATAGTGCATAATTTCGGCAAAATCTTTCCTTTTTACCTTGAAGGATTTTTTTCTGTGTAGTGAGACCACGGGATCTGAACTTATAATAAGGAAATTAATCAAGTCTTTATTGGTATTCTTTCTGGATGATTTTCTGGTATAGTGTTCTCTAATATATCTTATATTTTTATGTGTAGCTTCTAAAGACTCTTCTGACAGTTGCCCTATTGGAATTTGATGGTGTGATATAATATCACTCCCGTGAATTAGTAATTTGTGCATACTGACTGGCATATAATACCAGCCATAGTTCGATAAATATAATAATTTTGTCTGTTCTGTTAATTGTTTCCATGTAGTAATATTTGTGTATCTAAATAAAACGCGAAATTTTTAGCCACTGCAGAATAATTTAATAAACATTACTTACTCATATTTAAGCCAAACAATACTTTCAAAATGAACGTGTATATGTATAGCACTGTATTAACTTAGAAAACTCGGTGAAACGCTGTGTGTTGGCTGTGACTGCTCTTCCAGAACTGAAGACGGCATCCATGATGAACAAAAGCCAATACTTTGTAAAGACAAAGTTTGAGAACAGATGAATGTGTAGACTAGACGTCTGGAATATACGAATAGCTCTACGCTACGCAGCGGGCGCAGCACGGGCCTGAGCGGCGAACGTCTTAATAATGATTTTTACTTTTTTCTGTTTCGGGCAAATTCGGGCAGCTGAAAGGGTATAGCCGGTTAAGGTGGTCAAATGTGCCCTTGAACCGAATTCGACTCACGATGAGTCATTCGAAAGCTTATAAAAAAAGAAACATTTGTGGCAAGTTTCAACTTTGTATCTCGACCCGGAGGGTAGTAAAGGGCAAAAATAGAAAAACAGGTTTTTGCCGAATTTCTCCTATACTAGGGGATGAAAAATCTTGAAAAAAATCAGAGCCATTTCTGTTATCGGGGCACATATTAGAGAATTGTTTCAGATTTTTAAATTAAAAAACCAAGCTGTGAAAAATAAAAAACGCCAAAAAATGCTGAAAAATGCCGGTTGTGTATCGAAGCAGTCTTGGCACTATAATTATATTTTTACTGTAAGTACGTATCATTGATACTATTGTCCTGAATTTTTTTCAGATTTTTCAATTTGGTGCGCCGCAGTTAAAAAAATTAAAAACCGATTTTTTCGTCGTTTTTTCCGTGTCAGAGTAACTTATAGGTGGAATTTTCGTACATACTTTATGAAATAAATCATTTATGGGATCTGAAATGTTTATACGTACAGCAAAACATCATAGGAATTAAAGAAACTGAAAAAACCGAATCATTTGAAACTATGTTATGCGCCTTACATTGTAAAGTATCTACCGTATTTTCCAATGGCGTCGGTGGCGCAGCGGTAAAACGTCGAGCTGCTATACCGCTGCTAACTTTTTAAACGCAGGTTCGAGCCTCGGACTTTCAAGTCCCTTAGGCTGTTTTTTTTTTTTCGTTAATTATATATATTTCCTAACTTTACGACACAATGATCAATATTTATTTTCAAATGTTTTAAGAATATTTGAAAAACATATTAACCTGAAATATACGTAAATATGAGTTTGGACTGCTTGTTATGCCGCCGTTTCTCTTGTCAAGTATCCTGTCAATTATATTAATATGTGAAATTGGTTTTCAAATCTCTTACCTTTAACAATTATGAATGGATAGCAACAAAAATCGTGTTGTTGTTTTCCTACTATTTAGCCTTTTCGTCTATTAGAATTAGATCATACAATTCTATTCTCTCTTGATTTTCCGGAAATGACAGAGAAAGACCTCAAAATTCTTTTTACTGGTTCGTATCAATTATCTCAAGCGATATCATATTTAGCAGAAGTAATGGATGAAGAGAACAACATTAATCTTCGTTGTGTTAAAGAGAGAAAGAATATTATTAAATTCGAAGTAAGATCACGACATATTAACAGCAAAACTTACAGATGTTATATTGATTATGCACCAAACTCAATAGGCTATTCCGGAATAAAGCGCTATTGTTGTGAATGTGCAAATGGTAACCGCACCGTCGGGTGCTGTTCACACATAGCTGCAATAATTTATTACTTATCGCATGCTCGGTACCTTTCAAAAATTGTAAGATCTGCAGAAATTCTCAGCAAAATATTCAACAGTGAACACGTGACACCAGTAATTAATGAAGACAGCGATGAGGATTGAATACATCAGACACGATTTTTGTTGCTATCCATTCATAATTGTTAAAGGTAAGAGATTTGAAAACCAATTTCACATATTAATATAATTGACAGGATACTTGACAAGAGAAACGGCGGCATAACAAGCAGTCCAAACTCATATTTACGTATATTTCAGGTTAATATGTTTTTCAAATATTCTTAAAACATTTGAAAATAAATATTGATCATTGTGTCGTAAAGTTAGGAAATATATATAATTAACGAAAAAAAAAAAAAACTTAGCCTATGGGACTTGGAAGTCCGAGGCTCGAACCTGCGTTTAAAAAGTTAGCAGCGGTATAGCAGCTCGACGCTTTACCGCTGCGCCACCGACGCCGTTGGAAAATACGGTAGATACTTTACAATGTAAGGCGCATAACATAGTTTCAAATGATTCGGTTTTTTCAGTTTCTTTAATTCCTATGATGTTTTGCTGTACGTATAAACATTTCAGATCCCATAAATGATTTATTTCATAAAGTATGTACGAAAATTCCACCTATAAGTTACTCTGACACGGAAAAAACGACGAAAAAATCGGTTTTTAATTTTTTTAACTGCGGCGCACCTAATTGAAAAATCTGAAAAAAATTCAGGACAATAGTATCAATGATACGTACTTACAGTAAAAATATAATTATAGTGCCAAGACTGCTTCGATACACAACCGGCATTTTTCAGCATTTTTTGGCGTTTTTTATTTTTCACAGCTTGGTTTTTTAATTTAAAAATCTGACGCGATTCCCTAATATGTGCACCGATGACAGACATGTCTCTGAATTTTTTCAAAATTTTTCATCCGCTGGTATAGGAGAAATTCGGCAAAAACCTGATTTTCTATTTTTACCCTTTACTACCCCCCGGGTCGAAATACGAAGTTGAAACTTGACAGAAATCATTCTTTTTTTATAAGCTTTCGAATGACTCATCGTGATTTGAATTCGGTTCAGGGGCACATTTGACCATCTTAACCGGCTATACCCTTTCTAGGGCCATTTTTTACAACAAAGTGGTAAATTGAGCAAAAGTTATGGGTAGCATTAGAAACTACGTTTTTTATTAACATTTTAAAATACAAGAATTTGTGGATCGAACACTTCGGATTTTTGACTTTTGTACATTACGTCGAACACTGTGCGCTCGAAACAAATTCGATCTACCCTGATTTTTCGGGCCGTCCGAATTTTACGGGTACCCGGCTCGGCTCGAAAACCGAGTCCCGGCTCGGTGCGAATTTCAAGCCGTCCGAATATTCAAGCACCCGAACAGCCCTAATATTTGATACCGACCTTAGGTACAATTATACAGGGTATCCTAAAAATAGCGGAGTTCCTTGAAAGGGGTGTCTGAGAGGGTGATTTGAAATAACTTTTTCCTTTGCGAAAATAGGGTAAAAGACCCAATAACTGTCACCTATCCAATTACTGCCACCCTACGCTGTTTTAATTAAAATAAGCCTAAACCATGTAAAGTCATACACGAAAAAATTTTGACATACAATAAAAATTGTAATTTATACGAGGAAAAGCAGGACTTCATTTCTTTTTTATTATATTTGATAAGATGATAAAAAGCTTTAAGTTGGTTAGGTAAAAGAATGAAAATCACGACTTCCTTACAAGCGACAGAGAAAACAAGGCATTTTAGAAAAGGCTATAATTGTAATATTTAAGCTATTACCGTAATGAAACATAATTGTTTAGATAATATAAGCATCATAGAAAATAATAACAATCGAAATTTAACGATTTACTGTTTTTTTTAATTTAATATTCGGGTGACAGTGATTGGTACAAGCGTTTAAAACCTTTTTAATTACTGTCATGGCAGTAATTGATCAGGCAAATGAAGCCTTACGCTGTTACTGTCAGTTGTCATTCCTATCATTTGAGATACGTGTGCGCAAGGATATAACCTTGTCCTAGCTACGACATTTTTGACAACGTAACCGTACATTTTTTGTAAGTACTATTGTTAATATTTATAACAGAAACGTACTTTGATATTTTTTATTAAAATAACAAAATTCCCATATTTATTCTCGTTTACTCTTTGCTGAACTAAAATTGAAAACCAACCTTACCTTACTAATGTATTAATTAATGCAATATAATCTAAAATGTTTTTATATTATTCTGTAGGTAATGAATACAAAAAAGAAAATATTTCAGTACACCAAAGAGAACGTTCAAAATGCTTTATTGTTCATTAAGTCAGGAATGTCTGTGAACGCAGCTAGTCAGAACTATAAGATACCGAGGTCAACTTTAACTACTAAAAGAGACAAAAAATATCCTGACAAAAAGCCAGGTCCAGGAACTATTCTTTCAGGAGACGAAGAATCTGTTCTAGAAAATTGGATTTTAGATAGAAGTACGATAGCAGCTCCTGTTACAAAAGAGCAATTATTAAATAGTGTCCAACAAATGGTATCAGGTAGAAAAAATGCCTTAACAAATAATAGACCTGGACGTCACTGGTACCTAGCTTTTATGAGTCGTTATTGTTAAGAAAGGGAGCAAAATTGTTTACAAACAAGTAGACAACAATGAAAAAGAGAGTTTAACTACCCTCATTATGGGAAATGCGGCAGGTCAGTTAGTGCCACCTCCGATACTGTTTGGCTACCAAAGAGTCCCCGGACACATCATAAATAAATTGCCAAAAGGTTGGGGTATTGACTTGTCTGATAATGGCTGGATGACAGGGCAAACATTTTTTGAATACATAGCTAATATTTTTCACCCATGGCTACTCAAGATGGCTAATAAAATTACCAGTGATTTTATTTATAGATGGTCATGTTTCGCATTTAACGCAACCTTTAAGTGTTTTTTGTATGCAACGTCAAATTGTGCTAATTGCATTACATCCTAATTGTACTCACATCTTACAACCAATGGATGTTTCAACGTTTCGACCATTCAAAATTGAGTATGGGAAAGTTGTGGAAAATTATCGTATAGAACATGATCAATTAAACGTACACAAGGCAGATTTTACACTTTTAGTCAAGAAAACGATAAATAATTTAGATGTTAAAAAAATTTTGCAAAATGTATTCAAAATGTGTGGATTGCATCCTTTTGATGTGAATGCTATTGACTGTGGAAAACTTCTTTCAAGTAACAGAAACAATTTAAAATCAGAGGTGATACAATATGACATTAAAGAGTACAAAAATGCGTTAAAATGCATTGAAGAAAAAATAAGTGCAGACACAATTGATTCCTTCAAAACGCATGAATCTAGAAATTGGACGGGAAAAGCGGAAGATAAATGCCTTTTTGAACTTTGGTGGGATCTGTCACACCCAAATTCTGATCATGTAACTGCATCAGATGATAGGCATATCGAAACAGATGAGGTATTAGAGTACAAACACAGATGCATTAATGTTGATGAGAAGAGGGTACAAATAGTGAAAACAGCAAATCCTGTTGTAAACACAGATCAGAGTGTTCCTTTGGGTTTACCTTTAATTTTCGATGAATCTGGCAATCTTATTTCAAATGAACATTTTGAGAACATTCATGTAGAAGAAATTGATGAAAAGTTAGAAAACCTATCACACGAATTAAATCTTAGTACGAGTGTAATGCTCGCTTCGCACTGTGCCCGTCCAAAAACTACTTTGCACTTTGTTCAGCCAGAAACAGAATGCTTTGCATTCGGTTTATCCAGAAACTACATCACACTCTGTTCAGCCAGAAACTTCTTGGCATTCGGTTCATCCAGAAACTACATCACACTCTGTACAACCAGAAACTGTTTTGCGTTCGGTTCGTCCAGAAACTACATCACACTTGATAAAATCTACTGTTAATACAGAGAATAATTGTCCTTCCATCTCAGTGTGTCATCCATTACAAGATGTTTCAAATTTAAATTGTCGGGAGAAAAAGGACATTGACTCCAGGGTGCCTTCTCCATTTAAGCAATATTTGTATTGGCCTACAGAGAAGGTTTTAAAACAGAAAGTAAGAAACAATAAGGAAAAACTGCCATCCGTTGTCACAACAGATCATTGGTTGAAATATCAAAATACCAGAGATGAGAAGAAAAGAAGGTTTGAAGAGGAAAAAGAAGAAAGAAAGAAAATTAGATTAGCTGAAGCTGAAATAAAAAAGGAAAAAATTGAATCTGCGAAGAAAAAGAAATTAGAAAAAGAAAAGGTTTAAGCTGACAAGAGATATGTGATAACAACAAAGGACAAAATTAACGAGAAAAAGAAGAAGTCAATTAAACCAAAGAGAATACGTAAAGTAACAGCGAACAATTAAACAAAGCTTTATTAAGTTACAATTAATTAAATATTATTTTTATATATAATAATGGGTAAGCAGTATTAAAAACAAAGAAGTGATTTAAGTATATATTTGAAGACTGCAAATGTTTAATATTATGAATACAAATATTTAAATACTTCCAGACAACGTTATAGTACAAAGTTAAAGTAATTTAAGAATGTTACCTACTTATTCAAATTTATTAAGTGATGACTAGTAAATAAATACCTCGGTAGCTTTACCTATTTCAAAATAAATGATATTTTGTTGTCCGCAAGAAACTGTGTATTTTTTTCTTATTTATATACATTTAAAATGCTTATGAACATATATAATATGCTTTTTTTTATAAAAATTTACAACACAGAAGTACTTTCGACCGTAATTAAAGCAAAAAAGTAATTTTTGGAATATGTGGCAGTAAATGAGATGACAGTATTTGATTACCTGATAGTAATTGAGATGTCAGTATTTGGTCAGCTGACAATAATTACGATGTGAGTTTTTGGTCAGCTGACAATAATTGGGATGGCAGTAATTCGATTGAACACATTTCACAGGGGACAGTATTAGCTCCCGACATATCATTTTTAAATCAATAAATTTATAAATAAAAATAGAGATTTTGAGAGTCATAAACATTTTTTCTTCAACTAAACATATTAAATAATAATAAATAAATAGAAAACCTTATGCCTGTGATCAATAAATACAAAAACTATACGATACTGTCAGAATCAATCTTTAGCCTGACAGTAATTAGGTCTTTTACCCTATTGTCCGAAGCATCGTTAACGAGACATTAACAAAAAAAGCACGATCAATCAGAGCACGAGCCTTCCGCCCGAGCTTCCGCGGTAGGCGGCTGCGCTTGTACTACAAACAAACAAATCGGCATGCATCGAAGGAAACCGCGCAAAATAACAAATGAAAACGACGTAACATACAAAATCGAACTTTTCGTCATATTTTGGATGTCATTTAAATTGAATAATAAATAAAGGATAAATTGAGGAAAACCATGTCAAATGTAAAACCATGTCAAAAGTACAAATACACAGTTTTTTTAACCCCATGCCGTACTTTGACGAGTTCGACTCGTGATAACAATTTCGGGCGAAACATGAACGTCACAAGTCAGACTCGTGGAATTAAGTACCGGCCAACCATGAATCACAAGTGATACACGCAGTGCCAAGATGAAGGATTTCCTTATATGGAAATTCCTAGCGAATCCCCACTCATTTTTGGGACTATATAAATCCTTTGGTTCAAAGCTATACAGTCACGCGTAGAGTCACGTCGTGTCACGCTCGTACAGAGTTGGTTATATCTAGTAAGATCGGGCTCGAGTTCCTTTCCGAATCAATAGTTAACCTCATAGAATCCGCGTGTTCGGTTTATATTCTATTTGGCACATTGAAATAGCCACTCTTACGCCCCGCATCGCCAGTGCGTCAACACCGTGCAAATTAGTGGTAAATTACACATTTTATTTAATTAACTAATCACGACACTTACATTTGTACAATAACTGATTATTGAATATACGAATGGTGTTCACGTGTAAATCGAGTAGATTTCGTTAAACCCATATTTTACCCAGCGATCCTTATAATATTAGTAGCACATTCCCACTGATACAACTTTACCGCTCTAGTTGTATCAAACATTAATTAAATGATATGAGGCACTACTAACATTTCCCGCGACTCCCTGATTTCACATCAGGTTCGTTCGCACCTCTCATCAAAACAAGGAATATTCACCAACCTAGTGGCTCCCCAATTTCGCATCGGGTTCGTCCACGAAACCTCACCCACCTACGGCTCCCTGATTTCGCATCAGGTTCGTCCGTATCCTACAGCTCGCTGATTTCGCATCAGGTTCGTCTGTAAATCTACCAACCTCCGAACAGGCTCCCTGGTTTCGCACCAGGTTCGTCTGTGAATAATCCAACCTCCTAACAGCTCCTCGACTTTGCATCGTGTTCGTCTGTGAACTTCATCCTAGTGACCCCCGATTTCGCATCGGGTTCGTTCACGACGTTTCACCCTCCTGCGGCTCCCTGGTTTCGCATCAGGTTCGTCCGCGTTTGACTCCATTCCTAGAGGCTCCCTGATTTCACATCAGGTTCGTCCTCACCGTCTATAATCCTAGCGGCTCCCTGATTTCGCATCAAGTTCGTCCGCGCCCCTAACTACCAAACTAATAAACCGTATTCATTGGGAAATAACCTCCACGCCAGCCTCTCGCGTTGCCGCAGCCCCGGTTTTAACATCATTATCAGTAATAGTGTTGGTCGTTATTGAATTATGGATTTTTATCACAATAACGAACTACGATCACTTTTCGTTCATTTCCTGTTACATTACCTTTTCGTGGCTACGTTATTAACACAAAGATATTTCCATATTCCCTATCCTCCCACTTCAAATAATTACTATTTCGATTCTTCTAAAAAAAAAACTGCGCATTCGTCTTTCTATGTTACAAATGATTTTCACCCATTTATCCTTTATTTATTGTTCACTTTAAATGACAAACAAACCATCACAGAATATTCGACTTTATTTGTTACGTTTTTATCAATTGCCCTTCTACGCAATTTGTTTCGATACATGCCCAGTTGCTTGTTCGTAGTCGCAGCGCAGCGCGCGGCCAAGCTAGCGTGAGAACTCGGTTTGGTTGGTGCTTTTTGTTAATATCTCGGTAACGAAACCTCGGAAAACATTTTCGCAAAGGAAAAAGTAGTTTGCAATACCGAATGAGTCACCCCCTTCAAGGAACCGCAGCATTTTTGGAACACGCTTATATCACTAAAGACTACGGCTGTGTTTCAATTCACGCATTATGCGCATAGACCGCAACGCAGTCGCTGCGCGCATTCATAGCGTTCCGTTACAGCAGCACATGAACCGCAGTAACGAAACGGAACGTTTTTTGACGCGTTTGATGCTCGTGAGGTTGCGCGGGAATGTTCAAACTTACTTACAATTAGCTATGCCGTTGGAAGGATTACGTTTAATTTAATTCGAGACTTTTGGACGGTGGTCGAAGCACGCTTCCTAACTAAATCGGTTAGGGATGTTAATAAAATATCGATATGTCGAAATATCGATATTTTATTCGCGAAATATCGATAGTTTCGGCTGATATTTTTCAACCCGATATATCGATATTTCGATATTAAAATCTCAATATCGGCATCGATATATTTTTTTAAATTACAAATTATCGTTTTTTGTGCCAAATTAATTAATCGGAGTACATTTATCAATCACTCTCTAAACGAGCCCGGAGACAGAGTATAGCGTCCTGTGGTCAGAGCAGTCTCGTCGTTGATTGGTTGCCGCCATTTGTGGCAAAAGCGGAAGTAGATAGCTGAGAAACAAGCTAATGAAAGAAAGAGACCGAAATACGGGTAGAAAGAGAAAGATAAAGAGGCAATGTCATTTCCGCTTTTGCCACAAATGTTTGCGGTGTAAAATTCATTTTCATTTCGTGTAGTGGAGTGTAATTATTAAAAAATGTCGTCTGCAGCGAATTCGATTGTATGGAACTATTTTAAAAAGATAGACATCAGAAATGTATCATGCAATTTGTGTGGAAAGACTTATAAAACTAGTGGAAATACCACAAATTTAGCTACACACTTAAAAAATAAACACCATAATGCATACGCTCAAGCTCAACTGACTATAAAAAGTAAAAACAAAAAAGATAAAATTGGAAAAACAACAATCGTTGCACGTGCAACAAGTACTTCAGACACTTGTGACAATGATTCAGGTATGGTGACTACAATGAGTGAGGAATTTATTTTCTGCAAAGTAAGCATATATTTTATCTTTAATGCCCTTTTGTATCAATATTAACCTATAATATATATCTATCCAGTGATGTTTTGAATGAGCAAGTTCCTAACCTATACAATAAATTATTACAGACTGTTGATAATGAAGATCGAATGAGCATAAGTAATATTTCTAATTCATCAGTAGATGAGTCGACAAAAAAATAACACAACCAACTCTGTCACAATTGTTTGATAAGAGTGCAAGTTATGAAGGTATGTTTGTGATGTTTTTATTTACTATTATTGAGGGTTTGTATTCTGCAATGCATAAACATGTTTGAATTTTAATAAAGATGTTTCAGTGTTTGTGCTGTTTATTTGGACAATGTTTATTTTATTTTCAGATGGAGGACAACGGCATATTGAAATAACTCAATCTTTGGTTTATATGATTGTTAAAGATAATATGCCTTTTTCTTGTGTTGAAAAAGAAGGAATGAAAAAATTTCTGCATATAGCATGTCCTCGTTATAAATTACCATCAAGATTCAAGGCAAGGGCCTTATTTATCCTTATTACATTTATTTTAAAAATTATACACCATTTAAATATGCATATTTTTTTTTTTTAGGTAACTGGACTAAGGTCGATATCAAATATATTCGCCGGTGAATTCGTTTTCGGGAACAGCGATCGAGGAGAAATCAGCCACCACCATCTGACGATCGTGGATTTGTCAGTTGGAGTTGCGTGGTCCTCGCAGGGTATGGTGGGGTAACGGGAACGCTGCTCGGCTCCGCCTGAACCTAGCCGTTTGGCTGATATTTATTCTTAGCGTAATAGTTGTATGCGTTACGAAGCTATGCGTAGACCAATACGAGATGAAGCTATCGAGAAAGTATCAATGTTCTAACCAATATTCTGATGTGTGAATTTCTACGCTGACAGCTCGATTTGGCCTACACCCCAGAAGCTTGGCACTATCCCCACCATTTCTGGCTCACTCTTGTTCTGCGAAGGCGAGAGCGAGATGGAACGAGAGCGAGTCAGAAAACGTTGAGAAAAGGAGCACCGAGGCAGGCAAACTGTGTGGTGGGAGAATACCCCTCACGAAACTCACCGGCCAATATATATGATACCGACCTTAATGGAGCAACGATACAAGACTATAAAAATTATAATAAAAAAAGTATTACAAAACATAAAGTATGTTGCATTGAGTAGCGACATTTTAACTGTAACCAATTCAACGAGGAGTTTTCTTGTAGTAACAGCTCAGTTCCTAAGTGATACAGATGAAATTCTTGACAGCTTTTGCCTTGCTGCCCAACGGATGTTACAAGTACAATTTCAACAATTAAATTGCTTTAAAATATAATTATACAGTACAAACGTATTTTTTATAAAATTTTAATAAACATGATTTTTTCAGGCACATACAGGAGAATATATTAAAGAATTATTTGAAGAAATCACGAACGAATTTTCTATTGGCAAAAGTCAAATTGTATCTATCACCAGTGATGGTGGAAGCAATATAATCGCTGCTGTAAAATTATTCTTGGGAGAAAATAAGAGAATTCCCTGCATGGCTCATTTAATAAACTTGATAATAGATGGGGTGTTAAGAAACAATACTGCTTTTTCCACACTGGCAGACCAGATAAAAACTATTGTTACTTATTTGCTAATACAATCAGTTAGCACTAGATGGAATTCATGTTTTGATATGATGGAGCGATTTTTACAACTATCTGCAACTGTGGCCAAAATATTAGCTTCACGAAGTCAATTAACAAATAGAAGTGTACCAGATATGGTAGCCACTTCCCAATTAAATATCGTACGTGATTTAATTACTCTTCTCGGTCCTTTTAAATTAGCCACTGAAGAAATAAGTGGTGAAAAATATGTCACGGCTAGTTTGGTGATTCCGCTAACTAATTTATTACGTCAGGAAATTGAACAAGCGAAAATGCCAACTGATGTGGGATTGTCTGTCCAAAAAGACTTATTAAATGGAATCAATAACAGATTAGAGCCAGTTGAACAGAATATTTTTCTGGCAAAAGCGACAATTCTGGATCCTCGCTTTGTAACGAGTTATTGTCGGTGGGACGACGATCTTGCCCCCCACCGCGCGCCCAACCGAGAGGACGCGTACCGCGCTCTGCCAACGGTCTTGCCCCCCACCACTCGTCCGCGGGTACCGAGAATCGGCGCGAGATGGTTAGGCAACGAATGTCCTTCTCGCTGCCGAAATCCGCGGACGAGGACATATAGGCCGGGGGCATAGGCCTATTTGGCAGAGACCGCCTAGAGCGAACGTACGAACAGTACACCTCTCCCAGAAACCTCCTGTGCAATTCCACATTCTTGTGTAGAAACACTCGTTCTTGCGAAAGATAAGCGCCCGTGTTCACATTAGTTCTCGTGTGTCGACAGACTGAGTCTCTGTGCATTTTTGAATTTACCCCCTCCCCGGTTCCCAGAAGGACAGCGTGAGCCATCCTCTGGATGCAGGCCGTTACCACTTATCGATCTCCCGAACAGATTCAACTCCGTTCTCGAGAGCGTCCATACAGTCTCCGATTCACCCACGGGTTGTGGCCACCGGGTGACCGGACTCAAGACTCTCCGACCAAGGTCTAACGGCAGGGCTTGCCTGCCAAGACACCGAACGGTCAAATCGTCTATCCCCTCCCCCTTCGCCGCCTCGTCAACGATTTCAATACGCGCCGCGCCTCGCGCCGTGGTACACACCGATTCTCACGCCGCGATACACACCGAACCGTGCGCCGCGATACACACCGGGACCCGCGATAGTTTAAGCCCTACGTACTCTGTGTGCCAGCATAGACCTGGCCGGGATATACTGTATATAGAGTTAAGATTTAATAAACTGTCGTACTCCACTCTACCTAAGCGTCTAATCATTTGATCGGCGGCCCTGGACCACCGTCCTGAGCTGGCGATACGGTACCTCCACCGTCCCACCGGTAACCCCGCGTTCTACGGTTACAGCTTTAAAAAAATACATTTTACTTCAGCAAAGGCTGTTGCTAATGTAATATCAGAACTATCTAAAGATATTAGTTTGGAGCACAAGCAAAGGGGAAATGTTTCGCTTAAAGTCGGAAAATCTCCATTTACAACAGAAAAGTATAGCAATTTATCGCCGTCACTTTGGGCTAGACACGAAAAAATGATAATAGAAAGTGCGACCAATCAAGATGTTCCTAGTTTTGGCACAATGCCAACAGAACTAAAACAATATTTGGATCAACCAAATATTTCACGGACATCCAATCCATTAAAATTTTGGATAGACAGTCGACACTTTATACCTGTACTGTCGAAAATTGGCCAGAAATATTTAATTACACCTGGATCGTCTGTTGCATCTGAAAGGGTTGCATCAACTATTAATATCGTAGTTCCCAACAATCGCAGTAGGCTGACAGGGGAGCACATCAAAGAAAGAGTTTTCTTAAAAACAATTTCTCAAAAATTGCGGTTCAATTAATTTTTATATTTGTGTATTTTTTTAATTTTTGTATTTTTTCCCAGTACCTGCTGAATAAACATAACGAAAATAACATAGAATTTGTTGCAATTCTACCTAAAATTTTTTTTAAAAAAAACCGATAAATCGAAATATCGATATTTTCCCCCGATATATCGATATGCAATATTGATATATTTGAAAAATATCGATACGATATATATCGATACTTCTAAAAATATCAACATCCCTAAAATCGGTTACTTCGTCCTAAGGATCGGGGACCGACTCCTAACGAAATTTGATGACTTTATTGGTTCCTGGATTTTCTCAACCAGAGTTTTTCTATTCTTCTTGAACAGCGATTCCATATTATTGACAGCGAAGACCATATTTTATTAGTTTTACAGGACGAACTGCTGCTTACCCAGCGTAATTTGGTAAGCAGATGTGTAAAGAAAAAATGAAGTTATTTATTATCCGCGCCCGGGGTAAATTGAAGGTTTTGAAGGCTATTGAATACAATCGCAGGCTCTCGTACGTCTTCTGGATTAGAGTATAGCTGTGAAGTTAGCATTATAAGAACACGTTCGAAAAACTTAGCAGTAAAAGCGTTTAAGAAATAACAATGCGCGCCACGTATTTGCTTCCTTCTTCATCTTCCGTTTCGACCCTGCCTAGCACCTTCTAGAGATGTGCTGTTCGCTTCGAAATTGAGTCCGTTGTGTTGGTTGCGATTCATGCAGCGTGTGCAAGGACGGCATTACCTGATTCGTAGAATTCCCTAGAATCCTCCAACTTCTAGCTCATAGTGCGTGCAACATGTGCAGAAAATAAAAGCATGGGCAGTCAATGCGCATATTACGTGCATGCGTATTTGTCGCTTTACGTGTGCTTCTGTATTTCGAATTCGAATACTGCAAACAGGGGAAAGCAGGGTAATTCCGGCTATATAAGCAAGAAACGCTATAAAATTTTAGCAACTTACACATTTGCTAGTTTTTTTATATGAATTGATAGTTTGAAGTGTCTAGTTTTTATTAGTATGGCCAAGAAAGCATAAATTTACGTTGTTACAAAGTTCGAAGCGATAACACAAAAATGTCCATTTGACTGGAATTACGGAATTAACGTGGGGTGGTAATTCCGGCCATGATAAAAATAAAAATAAAAATACTTAATGTATACTGAGGAAAATGTAATGAATGCTTTACAAGCTGTCAAGAAAGGAATGGCTATGAGAGCTGCGAGCCATCAGTTCAAGGTGCCTTTCTCTACAATTACAGCTAAGCACCAAGGTGTATACAGGGTGTCCCAAAAATGCTGCGGTTCCTTGAAGGGGGTGATTCAGGGGGTGATTGCAAACAACTTTTTCCTTTGCGAAAATTTTCTCCGAGGTTTCGTTAACGAGATAATAACAAAAAGCACCGACCAATCAGAGCGCAAGCCTTCCGCTGGAGCTCCCGCGCTAGCGTGGCCGCGCGCCGGGCCGCGCTGCGACTACGAACAAGCAAGGCGGCATGCACCGAAGGAAATTACGTAGAATGGTAAATGAAAAAGATGTAACAAAAAAATCGAAACTTTTGCCATGGTTTGGTTGGCATTTAAAGTGTACAATGAAAAAAGGATAAATGGATGAAAATCACGTGTAACGTAAAAAGACGAATACACAGTTTTTTTTTTTTTTTTAGAAGAATCGAAAATAATAATTATTTGGAGTGAGAGGATAAGGAACACGTAAATTTCCTTTTTTAATAACGTACAAACGAAAAGGTAATGCAACAGGGAACGAGTGAAAAGTGATCGTAGTTCGTTATTGTGATAAAAATCCGTAGTTCAATAACGGCCAACACTGTTGTTGATAATGAATAAATCCGTTTAAAAACTGCGAAGAAAAATTTACGTACGGAAATTTGGAGAATTATCGCCGGAAATAAGCCACAGCCTGCGTTAGGCTTAAAAAATAATAGTCGCCAATAATGTAACTAAAACTCACCCTTTCGGAAATTCACCTGCAGCTTAAAAACCTGTGTCACTAGGTCACTTTTTCAACAAATAATCAAGATAAGGACAAGCTGGAACTTACACATCTGATTATTATAAAAGCAGTGTCATTGGCCAAGAGTGGGTTAGTAAAATTCTCCTGCAATTCTTCTGTCGACCTGTTATTTGACCTCACTGAAGAAATATGGGGTTGTAGCGGTACGGTCAGGTGACTGTAATCGCGCGCGGTTGCTTTACCTGAGACGGGGCGCAGGACTTTTCGATGTCATTGACGTATTCCGTGCGAGAGAAGGTGGGTTTGAGGTTCGATTGGTCCCAAACTAGCCATTCGGGCCTGCTTATCTGTCGTGTCTAAACACGCGCTCGAATTTCAAAACAAAAGCACGCGTCGACGTATTCCGTGCGAGAGAAGGTCGGCTTCAAGTCGGATTGGTCCCAAACTAACCAATTGGGCCTGCTTATCTCTCGTGTCTAAACACGCGCTCGAATTTCAAAACAAAAGAGACGGTGGGCCTTGGGGAGGAGATATTGCTGGGAAGAGGGCCTCCTCAGGACAGTGGCCGTTTGGGAGGGATGCAGGTCGATTGGTTAGATTAGGGCCAATCGGAGCCCGCCGTCTCTCGCACGGAATACGTCGACATGTGCTTTTCTTTTGAAATTCGAGCGCGTGTTAATACTCAAGAGATAAGGGATCCGTCTTTATTTTGAAGGTAGGACGAAGCGGGCGGGACTACACGCAGTCAGCGAACTACATGCTCTCTTTCTTCCTGTGTCTCTTCGCGAGCCGTATTGATGTTAAGTAATACTTTCTAATTGCTAGTTCCCAAAAATTAATCAGGCTGATCGGCCAGAGCATTTCGCTAGGGTCGCGGTTTATGACCGTATTGTCTCGCTAGTCGACGGTAGACAACGGTTTCCTACAGTTTTGGGTAATTTATGGCTTAGTTGGTTCCGCCTCGTAGCAGACGTGAACTCAGGGTATCGGAAACAGGAAACAGAATTTTTTTTCATTATAGCCACTCGCGGACTTTCTGTTTCTCTTCTCTTCGGACCCTTTCGAACCGAAACACGTGATGTCTGTTGCCTACCTCGAAGCAATGGGTGGTACATTGGCAGTAAAAGGACGGAACGCGGACTTTTGTAAAAGTGCACGATAGTCCGTTCGTTGCACTTCTGCGAAGCACGTGTGCTTCGAAAATGTGCTGGCTTCTTTTTACCTGAAGCCTCTTGGCCTGGTGGGAATCAACTCATAATGGAACGACAGAAACTTTTTGGGGGTAGAAGAAGTCGCTTGGAAAAAATCTTGTCAGTCAGCAAGCAATCACGTCGCAGAAATGTTCTCTGCTCAAGAGTATTACGCGATGTTCTGGGTGTACCCCCCGAACAACGGGGACGCAAGTGCTGCAGTGTGAGAATTTGTGCGAGAATACCCACGGCTCCGAATGCCAAGTAAAAATTCATTTCCACCAATTTTTATAACGTAGGAACAACACGTTCCATGAATAATAAATTAAGTGGTCAGTGTTAGTAGGCGTGCAGTGAAGTGAATATTCGGTGCATTAACCCAGACGCACTCGACGTTGCGACCCTTAACTTTGGATGGTGTCGTGTACCTGAGATCAGCTGTGCACTCGGCGCGTCTGTTGATGACCAGGATCGGTTCAGTGACCTAGTGACACAGGTTTTTAAGCTGCAGGTGAATTTCCGAAAGGGTGAGTTTTAGTTACATTATTGGCGACTATTATTTTTTAAGCCTAACGCAGGCTGTGGCTTATTTCCGGCGATAATTCTCCAAATTTCCGTACGTAAATTTTTCTTCGCAGTTTTTAAACGGATTTATTCATTATCAACAACAGTGTTGGTCGTTATTGAACTACGGATTTTTATCACAATAACGAACTACGATCACTTTTCACTCGTTCCCTGTTGCATTACCTTTTCGAGGGGTGATGCAGGGATGCTCCTTAAGGGGGCCGTCTCCTTTTTGTTTTGGTCCGAATCGATCGAAGCGTCCCCAGCAAACAGACGGACCCTAATGAAACTACTGCGGTCGATAAAAAGAACTTCTACAGAAGTGACATCTCCAGGTACTCTATGTAGACTAATTTTTTACGCATAGTTGCCACATTTTCTGTTCTCTCTGACTCCGCCGCGCTGTTGCCACAGCTCCTTCTACTGAGAAGTCTTGGAGGAATACGGCACGAGAGCTACGTCTAGGCAGGGATCAACAGGCTTCAATACCGCTGATGGAGGGGGGAACACCTACAGGAGCGGTGGTTATGTGTGCGGAAATGCGAGCGTCAGTCACGCACGCATAACCACCGCTCCTGTAGGTGTTTCCCTCTGCATCAGCTGTAGATGTAGCACGTCCGATTGCTGCGTCTAGCATCAGAGCCTCGCTGAAAGTAAAGGAGGATAGCAATAATGAAAGATAGAGAGGTTGAGTAGTGAAGTTAGGAAACATGTCAATGAAACAATACTAATTTGCACATTGAAGGATGTAATATTTTGTATAATCAGTGTGCAAATTCAAAGCATACAGTTTCAATAAGGTACATCACCGAAGTATAACACGCCGATCGTAATGAAATTTATGAATGCTATAATTCCTCTAAAAACATATGACGCTTTCTTTTTAAATGGACAATTACAGATAAATAAGTGTATATTTTTCGAAGAATACAGTATTGTCTCGCTAGCGGCTTGGTTTGGTGTACACGATGTGGACTTTTCGCTATCCCCACCACTTCTGTCTCATTCTTGTCCGGCGAAGGCGAGAGCGAGCGAGAGGCACCGAAAGCGAGCGAGAACGGTACGAGACAGACGACGGGATGATGTTTTGTCTCGCTCCGTCTTTCAGACGCCTGATACTCCGTCCTTTGCGTCCGCGCCCGTCGCGCAGGCAAAGCGTTCCATCTCGCTCCCCCCTTCGGTCAGAAAGAAGCGAGAAACGAACACTGGGAATTCGGGCTCTGTTCACGATACGGGCTCAACGCCCGCGCCGGTCCCGACCAGCGATCCGCTAACGAGACAATACTGTAAAGGCTCCCCCAAACCAACGCGAATATTCGCGCCGCGGAGCGAATTCGCCGCGGATCAGATAAGGCGCCCATAAGCCGACACGTATAAAAAACTCTGATCCGCGGCGGATTCGCTCCGCGCGGCAATATTTGCGTTGGTTTGGGGGAGCCTTAATATTATCTTCTCTCATTCTATGTAATTCCTCTTCTCCATTTTACAACAAAAATATGTTTTGTCCAATACCATGTTCGGTTAGAATTTTTTCTTGACATGTTGTACATCATTTCCTATAGATTTTGTCGCGCTGAATTCAAATCCGTTCGCAAAATTTGTCTACTACCTCAGGATTTTGAAAAAAAATCGAATTAAATTTTAACACAGATTTTCAAAGGTAAAAACGTTCGTATCATAATTTCATTAATTTTCCCTTATTCTCCAGTCTTTCAACTTTAATTTAAAAAAAAAATCATCGCTCTATCTCATTTCTATCAAAAGTTCTTTGATTATGAAACAAACTTCGTCACTTTGCCCCACTGTGCGGCGCGGCGTTGAGCCCGTATTGTGAACACAGCCCTAATTCCCAGTGTTCGTCTCTCGCTTCTTTCTGGCCGAAGGGGGAGCGAGATGGAACGCTTTGCCTGCGCGACGGCCGCGAACGCAAAGGACGGAGTGTCAGTGTCACGTCCCGCGACGTGGAGTCTACTATTATCTAACCCTTTAAATCGAATATATTTACTATTTCGTACTTTGGTGTATTGTAATCACCTAGTATACAAGTGTTGCCGATAAGGCATTGTAATCCGTAATCTACAAGAAGAAATCAAGTCAAGAATCAACGGACGGCAACAGTGAGCAGGAGGACCAGCATGAAGGAGGTAGCCGCACAGCTACTAGCCGCACACCAGCTAGCCAGTCGTGCGCACACAAAGGGGACCAGTGGACGCCAGCTGATGGGTCAGAGGCCCCTTCCGCCAGCGGAGTCGACACCTTCGCGAAGCTGCGCTCCTGATCATCGCCACAAATTTGCCCTCCCTATTATATCCCGTAAATCGAGCTCCAATACGGAACCGATGTATTTTAACTTCAATCCCTAGTATGTGGGCTGTACGAAACCAATCGTACAGAGCACGTCGAAAACCCAGTAGCGTAAACTTCTAAAAAGGAATTAAAATAAGAATTTAACTATCGACGCTACTGAGGGTTTCGTATAACTGCAGAAATACGTCTTAAGTAAAGCAGAAGACACCGAAATAGGCGCGCAATAGCTCAAATTCTGCAGTAAACAAAACTCTCGGATAGCCCGCTGGAAAGAATTCTTCAGGTGGATCCCACGGCAGATGATTGGGCGATTTCATCTCCCACCGTCTTAATTGTCATGTGACAAACCTGGAGAAGGAGTGACCAATTGCCCTATAAAAAGGGATCGGACCACCCGCGGAGATTATTACCATGTTATAAAAGTTATCATGTTCAGTTATTATATTAATTCCTCATCAATCACACGTTAAAGACTACAAGAATCTTTTGAATCGAGAAAAAACAAAACAGTAATAAAAGTTGAAGTGTAGACATCGTAACGGTAAATAAAATTGATTTTTGTTACATTAAATCAGTGAGTGAAGTGTTCTACCTCAAATTCCAATCCTCTTTGATTTGACGTTTGTCTTTTGCTAAAATGAAATAAATTACGAAAATGTACACTGATAATTCACGGGTTGCGTTGAATGATGGTATTACCTATGAGCAGAACGTTGCCCGCGGTTTTACCAGAAATCAAGCGTAAACCTTGAGAGACGCGATTTGTAAAATATTAATAAATTCTAATGAAATATTTGCAATTACATCGAGCTTGCCTTCCCCGATGGTGCTGTTGAAGAGCAGAACGTTGCCCGCGGTAGCACCTGGTGCGGAAGGTGGAGATTGATGCATCGGTCAATTAATAATTGCTGGTTAAAATACCAAAGGACAAATGCCAAGGAATCATCGTGCGGGGCGACGAGTGCAGCTACGAAAACTGAATTGTTATTATCGTGAAGCGCCGGCGACCGGCGACGAGCTTCTTGGTATCGCTACACCTCCGATCGTCAGGCAAGAGATCGAACCCCCTGCATTTGGGCGAACCCTGGTTGTTGGCGAGTGGGCCACCCCGAAACCCGACCAGGCCCAGGAGATATCAGGGGTTTCATCAGGTCCCATCTCGTGGAAGTTAATCCAAATCTCACAATAAGAAAGGTAGGGTACTTCACAGAATAATAATATTGAATATCTAAAACCGTTGTCTCAACTATCCCAGAGCGTAAATCCCTGGATTAGCTCAAAAGTGGTTAAATACGAGAACTCCCGAAAATCGCGCCCAAATAGAAAGTAGGGACGTAACATTAGGAGTTATTTTATTGGTGGCAGCGGTGGGATAATCCGCAATAGTTGAGAAATCAAATCAGTAAAATCAAGCGCGTAAAATCAAGAATCATGTCGGATCACGGTGAAAAGGACGAAGAGGAATTGCGAAAGCAAACAGAGATAATCCGACAGGCAAAGACAGCGTTAGAATCAAAGGGTGAATTGACCCCTTCCGAAACTTTATCTCAACTCCTCACAATATTAACGTTGTGGGATGAAAAATTCGAGCATTTAGAGTCAGTAACAGCAAGAGTAAAAAGATTAGAGAGGGAGCGTGCCGAAGACGTTCACAGTATCAAATCTGAGATAATTACCCCAAATCCGGTCGAAAAACGTCCAGTAACGCGTGAACTAGAAATTCGCGACTTTAAATCTAAACAAGATCCGATGGACGGAAAAATTCCAATCAAACTCGCGTTAGAGGCAGTTCCTTTCTTCGATGGCTATCGACCATCTGTTTTTCAATTTTTAAAGGCATGTGAACGGGCAAAATCAATGTTAGCCCCTCAGCAAGAAATGCAATTAACAAAATTATTAATGAATAAATTACGCGGACATGCTTTAATTGCGATAGGCGATTCTGATCTAATCACTCTAGACGAGTTCGGAAATAAATTGAAACAGTACTTCGCGCCGTGTAAAAATGTGAATCAATATAAAGGCGAATTGGGGTATACATTTAAAAAACCAGGAGAAAATATTCTCGATTACATAACTCGCGTTCAAAATTTGCGCTTAGCTATAATAGACGGGGAAAAACGAAATTATGGAGAAATATCCGCTACACTGCAGGAAAATATCAATGCGGACACACTGGAAGCTTTTATTAAAGGATTACCTCGTGAAATTTCTTTACGCTTGAGACAAGAACGTCAAGGACTAGGGCTGGATGAAATCTATGCTCTAGCCGTAAAAATTGACAAAGAAGTCAAACTAGAAGACGAGAGAATGAAGACAAGTTCATATACTCGTCAGCAACCTGTGTCCCGTGATCAAAGAGCGAATCCATCGGTACCCCAAAATAAACCAAATTCTGGACCGCCTAAATACGAAGGAGCCATACCGAAATGGCAAAATAACCAGCCGCGAAATAGCGGATGGCAAAACAATCAGCCGCGAAATAACGCGTGGCAACCAAATTCATTACAAAACAGCGGAGCTGCAACATCATCACCGAATCAATTAGAAATTTCTTGCAATTATTGTAAGAAATCGGGACATCTGATTAAGGATTGTTTCAAGTTCAAGGCCAAAGTAGAATCAGGAGAAATAGTCCCAGAATGAATCAGGGAAACGAGCAGGGCCACCCGGAAACGTCTGGCGCAATCCGGAGTGGGAACCCTCCACAGCGTCAGAAAATAATGAAAATAGGAGTCCCAAAAACGGAAGAAGCAAAACCATCAGGAAAATCAACGCCCTGGAAACCGACGTTGGAAATCGAGGAAAAAAAGTCAGTGAAGGAACAACAAACGAAGAAGGAATCAATGGAGGAAGAAGACGAACAAATAAACGAACAGTAACTGTTCCTATTAATACCGTACGAAATATTCCAACAATACTAATAACATCTCCAAATCTGGAAGGGAAGGCACGATTAATGGTTGATTCGGGATCCGATGTCAACCTCATCAAGAAATCAATGGTAACAGCATCGACAATCGTCAACACTCAAGAAATCATATATATCCGTGGAATAATCGATTCGAATCAAGCTACCTTAGGGACTGCATCAATAATGATTGCGAATCATCCAGCGAATTTCCACGTGGTAAACGACGCACTGTTTGACGATGAAGACGGAATCTTAGGATCCGAATTTCTGTTACATCAAGAAGCCAGCATCGATTATGCAAAAAGGCAAATCAAGTGGGGAAATAACTATATTCCCTTTAATACATACGAGGAGATATTCGTGCCAAAAAGAAGTTCAGTCCCTTTCCATATTAATATTGCAAATCCAGAACTGCGTGAAGGATACGTAGGAAAATTGCACGTCAAAGAAGGAATCTATTTGGGAAATGCCTTAGTAACAAATCGAGAGGGAAAAGCCCATATGAGAATAATAAATAGTACGAACGAGGATTGTAATGTTGTAGTACCTACAATCGAAATACTTCCATTTGAAGAACGTTCCTATAAACGCTGTAACTTGACGAAAATATCGAAAGAAAATCGATTCGAAGAAATCTTGAAACTACTCAGGTTGGATCACTTAAACAAGGAAGAAAAAGAAAATGTGATACAACTAATAAAGGAAAACGAAGATCGTTTTCATCTGGCAGGAGAAATTTTGGAAGGAACAGATAGCATACAACACAGAATTCATACTACAGATGATATACCGATAAATACTCGGCAATATCGATATCCACCAGTTCATAAGGATGAAATAAATCAACAAATAAATGAATTATTGGAAACTGGTGTGATAGAATCATCTTCATCTCCGTATATTTCTCCCATATGGATCGTTCCTAAAAAACCAGATTCAACAGGGAAAAAACGATGGAGAGTAGTAATCGATTATCGTAAATTAAACGAAAAAACGATAGGTGACGCTTATCCTCTACCAAATATTACAGAAATATTGGATCAATTAGGAAGCGCAAAATATTTCTCTACATTCGACTTAGCATCAGGGTTTCATCAGATTAAGATGGCACCAGACGACGCACACAAGACAGCATTTTCTACACCATATGGACATTATCAGTTTACAAGAATGCCCTTTGGATTAAAAAATGCTCCTGCAACATTTCAACGCCTTATGAATAGCGTTCTATCAGGACTTCAAGGAACCGAACTTTTTGTTTATCTGGATGACATAGTAATATATTCCCGTTCTCTTCGTGAACACGAAATAAAATTTACAAGATTAATGAAAAGACTACGGGAAGCAAAACTAATGCTTCAACCAGACAAATGCGAATTTTTACGACATGAAGTGATCTATTTAGGACACATAATTGACGAACATGGAGTAAAACCGGATCCAAAAAAGATTGAAGCAGTAGAAAATTTTCCTAGACCCAAAACCCCTAAGAACATTAAACAATTCTTGGGATTAATTGGATACTATAGACGATTTATACCTGAATTTTCAAGAAAATCGAAACCATTAACAAATCTATTAAAAAAGACAAAGAAATTTATTTGGGACAAAGAAGAAGAAGAAGCATTTCAAATATTAAAGAAAGCTCTAATATCTAAGCCAATACTTCAATACCCAGATTTCTCGCACCCGTTCAAAGTAACGACGGATGCTTCGGGTTACGCTATAGGAGGAGTGCTTAGTCAGGAATTTACCGGCGACGATCTTCCTATTGCTTATGCGTCCCGCTTATTAAATACAGCAGAACAAAATTATTCTACAATTGAAAAAGAATGTTTAGCAATTATTTATTGCGTAACACATTTTAGACCCTATTTATATGGTCGTAAATTTAAAATAGAAACAGACCACAAACCTCTAGTATGGATGAATTCAATAAAAGATCCAAATTCTCGAATTTGGAAATGGAAACTTAAATTATCCGATTACGAATTCGAAATAAATTATAAAAAAGGGGAAAGTAACCTCAACGCTGATGCGTTATCCCGCAATCCACCAGAAGTATGCCTACCGATAAGAGCAAGAGAGGAAGAGGATCCTCCAGAAGGCGAACCGCCTCAAAAGAAAAATTTACGGTCAACTTCACCGGAAGATTTCAAAGGAGCAATGACGAGAAGTAGACATTTAGCCTTCCCAAATAGGGAACTCAAATATTTAGAATTTCCAAAAAGGAGACGTAAACGCATACCAATACCAGAAGAATCAGAAGATGTAGATATGGAACAAAATACATTATCGTCAGAAACACCTCAAAATTTAGAACAAAAACGGAAAAGAACTCTATCAAGCGATTCATCAATTGCTGGTCCTTCACCAAAAAGGAAAATCCAAGAAGAACCAATTGACATCGCAGGAACATCACAAGAAGAAGAAGAATCAATTGAAACTACCGAAACACTACAAGAAGAACAATCAATCGAAACTACTGGAACACTACAAGAAGAAGAATCAATGGAAACCACAGAAACACCGCAAGACGAAGAATCCATGGAAATAATAGATATATCTCCATCACCGCCTCAATTATCACCAAGAACAACTACAAGTAGAAGCGAGGATACAATTCCTCATCAAAACCAATTGGTGATAAGAGAATCTAGAGATTCTCTTGCAAAAATAAAAGATAATAGAGTCATTTTCATCGGATTGGATGGAAGTCCAATCGATAGAGGTGCTAAAGAACTAGAAACAGAAAATCTACTACCAAATCATGTAGATCTTACCCTAGAAAGGGCCCGACCAGTACCAGATGGAGTAAGATATATAATAAGTTTACCAATCAAAGAAAATCCAAGAACTATTATACGACCTGATAACATTTTAAATGGTCTCATGTCATTATGGGACGTAGTCACGGAATTCGACCTGAAATCGTTCTCCATAAGTAGAACCCATAATATAGAAGACATACCATGGAAATATATCATAAATAGATTAAAGCACATCTTCGAAAACCTACCGATTACAATCACCATTTGCACTGGTGAAGTGGTAACACCACCTGAAAATCTGAGAGAACATATAATAAAAGAAAAACATACGTCGTCCAGTGGAGGACACAAAGGAGTTACGAAAACCTACCACAGGATACGACAAAATTACTATTGGGAAAATATGAAGAAGGAAATTCAAAAATTCATCAGAGAATGCCAAGACTGTCAAATGAAAAAGTTAACAAGAATAAAAATAAAACAACCAATGGTCTTGACAGATACTCCAGGTAAAGCGTTCGACAAAATCAGCATGGACATCGTAGGACCATTGCCAAAAACCAGAAAAGGAAGAACACACATACTAACGATACAAGATTTATTAACGAAATATTCAATAGCGATACCTTTAGCTCGAACCACCTCTGCCGATATAGCAGACGTATTTATAAAACGGTTTATTTGCCGATTCGGATCACCTAAAGCCATTTTAACTGATCAAGGAACAAATTTTACTTCAAATTTGCTAAAAATCATCGCTAAGCGATTCAAAATTAAACGTTATGTTACTACAGCTTATCATCCACAGAGTAACGGTTCGATAGAAAGATCGCATCACGTACTAACAGAATATTTAAAACAGTATACGACAAATGATGATAATTGGGATAATTGGATAGATTTAGCAATGTTTTCATACAACACTGCAGTACATGAGGGTACTAAATTTTCACCACATGAATTAGTTTTCGGATGCATAGCACGAGAACCTTCAAGCGAAAAACCTATTGGTGAAGATTTGGAACCTACATATGTTGAATATCTAAGAGATTTATTTTGTAAAATAACTAATCTGCAAACCCAAGCCCGAGAAAATTTGATAAAGGCAAAAGCCAAATCTAAACAATATTATGATCGGAAAATTAATCCACAAGATTTTAAAGCAGGAGATTTAGTATATCTTTTGAAAGAACCTCGGAGGACAAAGTTCGCAGATCAGTACTCAGGACCGTATAAAGTACTCGAATTGTTGCCTAATCAGAATGTTAAAATATTATCTGATGGAACAACTCGTACTGTACATATAAATAAACTTAAGCTCGCGTATATTAAGTCCTATCCAGGATGATAATCAAATAAAATAAAATTGTACACAAATAGAAATTTGATCGACAAAATGACTGAGTAATACAATACTTAGATTGTCGTCTATTACAGACCATAAAATTCTGTTCAGGAGCTTTCCAAAAGGAAAATTAGATAATTTTAATACGATTACTTGCGAGAGGAGACACATGGGACGAAGAGCGGGTACCCATAAAATTTCTATATATATATAGAATAAGATTTCGAGAGTACGAAATACTAAAGGGAAAATTATAAATCGTTATTAACATAACGATAGTTTAAACCAAATTTTTTTTTTAAAAAGGGGAATCACCATGATTTTACCATGGATAATTGTAATTAACTTGAATCTTGTTTCGGCCCTCATTGGATACGATTGCAATGGGCAACATTTAAACGTGACAATCGTTTCATTAAATTCAGTAGGAGATTGCGAAATTAACCCAATCTCCACAACAACAAAAGAAAGAACATTTGCATCTTTACACAAAATTCCTGTAGAAAATTTGGATATTTTTACGTATGTAAATTCCAAATTTGTCTACGTGGAAAAACACATAAGAACTGAATTAAAAACTCTATACAGAGACATAATTATTCAAAAATGCTTATTGGAACAGCAAATATTAAACAATGCTCTAATAATTGCTACACTGAAACCAGACGAATTTGCCAATATAGTCATGAAATCACCAGGACATATGGCACTAGTAGCTGGCGAAGTGATTCACATTGTTAAATGCATTCCTGTACAAGTTAAAATACGTAAAACCGATGAATGTTATATAGAGTTACCTATATGGTTGAAAAACAATTCTATGTTTTTAACACCGAAATCTCACATATTAACTACTCAAGGGACACATGGAGAATGTAGTCCCATTCTACCAGTCATGTATGAAATTGACCAAGCATGGCACAGAATTTCACCACATCCAATTGAAGTTCATCCACCTCAAATATTACATCCAAAAACAAAACTCAACTGGCATTATACATCTCCTTCGGATCTCGCAACCAGCGGAATATATACACAGAAGGAATTGGAAAATTTAAGGGACCACATTATGTTCCCTGCAGAAAAAGCAGCGATATTAAATACACTCGCCAGAGGAGTATCCGGGAAAAATATTCCCGTTGGATCAATTTCAATAATGGGAATTTTGGACGAAGAAACCATCACCACGTTTGCCGAAAATGCAGCAGCCAAATTCTGGAATGGATTTCTTAAATTTGGAACAGTCACCGCAGGACTACTTGGAGTTTTTATTATCATTAAAATAATAAAAACAGTATTTGATACCATTGTACACGGATATCAAATACATGCAGTCTATGGATGCGGACTACACTTGTTAGGGGCAATTTGGAGCTCCTTAACTACTTTAATAATACATTTTGCAAAGAAAAAGCAACCGTCATCGCAGAATGCAGATCAACCAGCAACAACTGACGAGGGACAACAACCGACTCCAGCAGCAAGAGAATTCAAGGAAGCCATCCAAGAATTGAAACAAATTTCCTCTGGAAATTTGCTTTCTAAGGGGGGAGGTGTCACGTCCCGCGACGTGGAGTCTACTATTATCTAACCCTTTAAATCGAATATATTTACTATTTCGTACTTTGGTGTATTGTAATCACCTAGTATACAAGTGTTGCCGATAAGGCATTGTAATCCGTAATCTACAAGAAGAAATCAAGTCAAGAATCAACGGACGGCAACAGTGAGCAGGAGGACCAGCATGAAGGAGGTAGCCGCACAGCTACTAGCCGCACACCAGCTAGCCAGTCGTGCGCACACAAAGGGGACCAGTGGACGCCAGCTGATGGGTCAGAGGCCCCTTCCGCCAGCGGAGTCGACACCTTCGCGAAGCTGCGCTCCTGATCATCGCCACAAATTTGCCCTCCCTATTATATCCCGTAAATCGAGCTCCAATACGGAACCGATGTATTTTAACTTCAATCCCTAGTATGTGGGCTGTACGAAACCAATCGTACAGAGCACGTCGAAAACCCAGTAGCGTAAACTTCTAAAAAGGAATTAAAATAAGAATTTAACTATCGACGCTACTGAGGGTTTCGTATAACTGCAGAAATACGTCTTAAGTAAAGCAGAAGACACCGAAATAGGCGCGCAATAGCTCAAATTCTGCAGTAAACAAAACTCTCGGATAGCCCGCTGGAAAGAATTCTTCAGGTGGATCCCACGGCAGATGATTGGGCGATTTCATCTCCCACCGTCTTAATTGTCATGTGACAAACCTGGAGAAGGAGTGACCAATTGCCCTATAAAAAGGGATCGGACCACCCGCGGAGATTATTACCATGTTATAAAAGTTATCATGTTCAGTTATTATATTAATTCCTCATCAATCACACGTTAAAGACTACAAGAATCTTTTGAATCGAGAAAAAACAAAACAGTAATAAAAGTTGAAGTGTAGACATCGTAACGGTAAATAAAATTGATTTTTGTTACATTAAATCAGTGAGTGAAGTGTTCTACCTCAAATTCCAATCCTCTTTGATTTGACGTTTGTCTTTTGCTAAAATGAAATAAATTACGAAAATGTACACTGATAATTCACGGGTTGCGTTGAATGATGGTATTACCTATGAGCAGAACGTTGCCCGCGGTTTTACCAGAAATCAAGCGTAAACCTTGAGAGACGCGATTTGTAAAATATTAATAAATTCTAATGAAATATTTGCAATTACATCGAGCTTGCCTTCCCCGATGGTGCTGTTGAAGAGCAGAACGTTGCCCGCGGTAGCACCTGGTGCGGAAGGTGGAGATTGATGCATCGGTCAATTAATAATTGCTGGTTAAAATACCAAAGGACAAATGCCAAGGAATCATCGTGCGGGGCGACGAGTGCAGCTACGAAAACTGAATTGTTATTATCGTGAAGCGCCGGCGACCGGCGACGAGCTTCTTGGTATCGCTACACCTCCGATCGTCAGGCAAGAGATCGAACCCCCTGCATTTGGGCGAACCCTGGTTGTTGGCGAGTGGGCCACCCCGAAACCCGACCAGGCCCAGGAGATATCAGGGGTTTCATCAGGTCCCATCTCGTGGAAGTTAATCCAAATCTCACAATAAGAAAGGTAGGGTACTTCACAGAATAATAATATTGAATATCTAAAACCGTTGTCTCAACTATCCCAGAGCGTAAATCCCTGGATTAGCTCAAAAGTGGTTAAATACGAGAACTCCCGAAAATCGCGCCCAAATAGAAAGTAGGGACGTAACAGTCAGGCGTCCGAAAGACGGAACGAGACAAAACATCATCCGGTCGTCTATCTCGTACCGCCCTCGCTCGCTTTCAGTGCCTCTCGCTCGCTCTCGCCTTCGCCGGACAAGAGTGAGACAGAAGTGGTGGAGATAGCGAAAAGTCCACATCGTGTACATCAAATCGAGCCCGTAATGAGACAATACTGTAGTATATTTTATTTGAGTTTATCCAGATATTATCTTTGCCCATCTCTGTTCTCCAACCGCTTCGCCGTAATTCATTCAAGCCTCCCTGACGACAAAATAGTAATAGGGGAAATGCGGCAACAGCGCAATTCGACTCTCGATACATCTCGGCAATTATGTCTTTCCTACATTTATCGGCTAGATTGGACTTCCACCGGTTTTGATGGTACAATGCACGAATATACCATCAGCGCCGGTGACGGAGAAGCCTTGAAGCTTCATTCTGTCATTTTTCGGGCTGTCCTGAGTACACGATTCATAAATTCATTATTATTTCAACGTACGGTGCTTATTAGCGTTCAAACGCACCAGACCACCCTGCACGAATGTCTACTGAAGGCAACTAAACCCGCAAAAACGTCCACCGTGCCGATTCCAGGACGAAAGTTGTAATTTACGGTTTGTTTACTACATCGCGTATACACAGGCCCGGCGGAACCATGCGCCGCACAAGGGCGCCAGCCGAATGGGAAGCTAAAAAACTAGATCGTACGCTTAATAATAAAGGAATCTAACACCCCACATAAACTAAATATAAATGTAATTCTTTTAAACATATTAAATAGAAAACAAGTGCAAAAATTTGGGGACACCAAAAATTTTTTTGCACACGGGCGCTAGCTAACCTCGCGTCGGCCCTGCCTATACGTCACGCTGGTGCTACATGGCTGCAGTACACCATTAGCGCCACCAACGGAGAAGCCTTGAAGCTTCATTCTGACAGTTTTCGAGTCATAAATTCATTATTATTTCAAAGTTGGGTGCTTATTAGCGTTCAAACGCACCAGACCACCCTGCACAGATGTCTACTGAAGGCAACTGTACCCGCAAAAACTTCCTTCGTGCCGATTCCAGGACGAAAGTTGTAATTTACGGATGGTTTGCTACACGCGTATACGTACACGCTTAACTTAGCTGGTGTGATTTTACGCACAGATTCAAGGCCCGGTGAGACGGCCCCCTTAAGCACTAAACTCTTCTCGCTGCTGATCGCTGATTTGGAAGAAAGTGTGGAAAGGAGGGGGAAAGGGGGATTGGCGATAGCGGGAAGAAAGCTGTACAGCCTAGCGTATGCGGATGATTTCGTGCCCCTAGCGCAGGACGAGGGGGGTCTGAGACTCATGATGGGGGAACTTAGGGAGTACCTAAGGGAGAAGGATCTCGTCCTGAACGTGGGGAAGTCCAAAGCGATGGGCTTCGGGAAGGGAGGAGGGAGAAGAAAGGAAAGGAAGTGGAAATGGAGGGATAGGGAAATAGAAGAGACGAGGGAATACGTGTACCTGGGGTACAAGTTGCAGAAGCAGGAGGCGCAGGTGAGAGAGAGAGAGGGAAAGGAAAGCAGCGGGGGCAATGCGGGAAGGGCCTGGGGAAAAGGTTTTTCGGGGCTAACTGAAGGAGGAGGATCTGGCTGTACGACACCTTGGCGTGGACAGTGGCAGGGTACGGGCCGAAGATATGGGGGTGGAAAGAGAGAGAAAGGGTAGATGTGGGTGATGGGGCTGGACGCAAGTACACCGGGGTACATGGTGAGGGAGGAGAAAAAGAGGGAGATGATGAGGCTAAGAGCGGGTAAGGGGGCATGGAATTATGAGGAAAGGGTTAACAGCGGGAAAGGTGGGGTATGGGCAGGCAGATGTCTGAAAGAAATTAATGACAAAGCATGCAGGGAAGCGGGGAACTCAGTGTGGGAGAGAGAAAGGACGGGGTACTTGGAGGGGAAAGGCGTAAATGCAAAAGAGGTGGGAAGGACAGAATAGCTGTGGGAAAGGATGAAGAGAGGGAGGAGAAGGATACAGGCAATGGAAAGATGGGAAAGGATAGTACAATCAGAGTACAATAGATCGTACCGGGTAATAAGGGTGGAAGGGGTACCCGAATACCTGGAGGCAGGGTGGATAGAGGAGAGATGGAGAAGAGTGGCGAGATTCAGGTTAGGAAATGAAATGAGAGGGGAAAGGTATTGGTTAAAGAAGGAGGACTGGGAGCATACTCGGATGAGGTGCGAGGGTGAGGAGGATGAGGGGGAGTGGATGACGGACAAAGTGAGGAGGGTCCTGGATGGAAGCGGGAAGGGAGAGGTATGGATGAAGAGACGGATGGAACGAACAAGGATGGGGGAGTTGGATGAGTGAGGAGTACAGCGGAAGCGGAAGTTCCAAGGAATGAGAGGGAGAGAGTGGAGGGATGTGTGAAGAAGTGCGGAGTGCGATCACAGAGGAGAGAGACACGGGGCAGCGGTTACGGCGTACGAGAGCAAAGCGAGACGGCAGAGAGGACAACACGAAGGGTAGCGTGGGAGTGACAGAGAGGAGGAGTATTGTAAGGCAGAGCGGGTCTGCCAATGTACCCCGTTAGGGAAACATTAAACTTATACTACTACCACTACCACTACCACTACCACTACCACTACCACTACCACTACCACTACCACTACCACTACCACTACCACTACCACTACCACTACCACTACCACTACCACTACCACTACCACTACCACTACCACTACCACTACCACTACCACTACCACTACTACTACTACTACTACTACTATTAAATAGTGCATTGAATAAAAAATATTTTAAACATACATATAAGTCATATTGTGTTTAGAAAGCATTGTGTTGCGAGCACCCTATAGATGAGAATCCATGGCCCGCTAGTGCTCGCGACGATGACAAGAGGGCAGCGAGAAGAAGGTGATCGGATCGATCACCTGTCAAGCTGTCATTCGGGAGTCTTGGAATATACGCGTGCGCGGCCGGACGTGTTGGCCTACGTTATATTGTCCTGTATAATGTAAATATAGCAGAGTTGTGCAATGAGCACTCGCGTGTGATTATTCCTATATTCCTTTGCGTCGGGGTGGCCTGCGATGGAAACGCCCCGGCGCAACATTGGTGTCAGCAGTGGGATCCATAGCCACGGATCTCGAAGAAACGGAAGGAGCTGTCGCGTGCTTTACGCGAGGAGCCGTTGCGTGCGATTCAGCCTACAGCTGGACAACGAGGGACAGCCACAAGAGTAGCGGCGACGGTGGTCGAGGCCCGCCGACATTGAGGGACACATGCAGGAGCGGCGACGGCGGTCGAGGCCCGCCGACATCGAGGGACACACGCAGCAGCGGCAACGACGGTCGAGGCCCGCCGACATCGAGGGACACACGCGGGAGCGGCGACGGCGGTCGAGGCCCGCCGACATCGAGGGACACACGCGGGAGCGGCGACGGCGGTCGAGGCCCGCCGGCAGCAGAGCGACTTCGAGGCTTCGGCGAGGATGCTGCCGAAGAAGGAAGGAGTCCAGGAGGTCATTGCTGGGTCGGCTCTGGAAGCTGGAGAAGTCGACCTACGAAAAAGAATCCACATCCGGGTTGTATCGGTTTCATTGGGTAACGTAGAAAACGGCCACCCACCGGTTTTGGTCTCCCCACTGTTCCCATATGTTCCCCCACTGTCTCCATATGTAATATGTTCCCCAATATGCTCTGACGACTCGTCCTGTTCTCTTCATGTGTTCTAATCGCCCATCTACACCACTGACAACTGCCGTGGACACCTTGCTGCGTCGATCGTCGTTATACGAGGCCGAGTTGGGATGCTATAGAGGGAGCGTCGGAGAGTTGGTGGCGGAGATGCGACTCCGGTAAGGATGCGGAGACGTCCAGGAGTGCATGGGCCGCACCAAGGATTGGTGGGTGTGCGGCTCTGGGTGACGGCCAGGGATCCATGCAGTTGTGTTGCTGGCGAGCGGCGTGCCCGGGAGTGCGGCATCACCGAAGCAATGAAGACGTGCCTGGAGGGCACGAAATTGCTACAGCCGCGGCGGAGGAGTTCGAGGTCGAATACCGTCGCGGAATCGGCACGGGATCGGCGCGGGTTCGGCGAACCCAACCCCCTGAGAGAGAGAACCCAACGAGCAGGGACAAGAACTGGATGAAGGGTGGTGCACGAAAGACGTTGGGCGAGGAGAACAACGGAGGAGAAGAATTAGCTGCCGACAATTCCAAGTCGCCCTTGGGATAGAGCGGCTGCAGGAACACTTGGGAGGGGACGGGGGAGAACTCGACAGGATTCACTCCATCTTCATTGGACCGGACTACGGCGGCTATCTCCGCAGCCCGGCCCTTGTCTTTATTGCCGTTAAAAGAGGACGTTAACGTTTATTTGTCTCTTTTGCAAGGGAACAGGGCTACCAGAAGGACGTTGAGGATGAACCCCTAAGGCTGTCCGCGACTGAGGTTTCGACAGGGAACCGGGTCCGAGAGAATATGACGCCGGAGAGGTGGAGTCGTCGTTGGACGTTCCAGAGCGGAGTTCCCGGGACGTCGGGGGACACACGGAAGAGGACGGGAGTTCCGAAGGAGCTCCGTCGTCGGAGATTTCCGCCGAGGCAACTCTCCGACGCAGCGTTGGACGATTCACGGATCCTGGAGTGGAAGACGTCGCGGGACACACGGAGGAGGACGGGACCGTCGTTGGAGTCTCAGGGAAGTCGTGGGACACTGGAGCTAGAGCGTTTCGGCGAGGAATACATCCGGAGTTCTCCGTGGATTTCATGGCGGGACCCACGGAAGAGAACAAGGACACTGTTGGAATTACAAAGGAGCTTCGTCGGTGGAGACTTCCGCCGACGGAACTCTCCAACACAACACAGAGGATTCGTCGTTGGATCGGAGGCATCGAGTTCCAAAACGTTGTATAGAAGAGATCGCACCAGCCGTCCCATGCCCAGGGTTTTTGGGTGGTTTTCCCTTGGGCGTGAAGGCGAATGCCGAGGCGGCGGTCTGGAGGAGCCACGCAGTCAACACGACCACTTCTTCAGACCAGGGTACGAAGATTCCGAAGAGGAGTCAACGCGGCCGGGACGCCCGCTTTTCCGGAGGGGGAAGCAGTGTTGCAAGCACCCAATAAATGTGAATCCATGGCCCGCTAGTGCTCGCGACGATGACAAGAAGGCAGCGAGAAGAAGGTGATCGGCTCAATTACGAAGAAACGCAAGGAGTAAACGCAAGGACTTAACTTTTACAAATATTGTTAGGATGTAGTTTTGAAATTGGCGCCATCCTGCTCGTGCCGGTTCAGGTGACGCGTCGTGAACGTACCTGCACTGAAAGCAAGTCGTGCAGTCTCGTAATCGCTCTGGTACGTTGTGGACGCTTTGGACGTGTGGGTCGGGACGTGTGGGTCGGGACGTGTGGGTCGGGACGCGTCCGTATACGTCTGAACACGTGTGTTGGCCGGGTGTGTCGGTACGCCGAGGAAATCGCGCCTTAAAGAAGTATACTCTTCTAGAGGCGTCGGCCGTCGGTTTTAAGCGAGATTTGGGACAAAGGATTATTAGATTATGTGATTGTGTATTATGTGTGTCTTGGGCATTGCCAGGGCACAACATTCATAAGTTTCTAATTGTGAAAGTAACAAGCCACGTTATTTTTCAAACAATGTGATATAATGTTATCTAATTTACTTACAACTTGGTATGAGAATATAAAAAGATAAAATATATGATAATATGTAACAAAAACAACATGATTCCAGTTTTTAATGTAAAATTTTGCTTACACCAATAAATAATCCATTTGGTACCAATGAACCCTTGTTTGAAATATTTTTGAAGGTCACGTAATTCATATGTATGTATTATAACAGTAAACAGTTGCATTATTTCCTAACGTATTTGAGATAAAAAAATATTGTTTATATGCAATTGCATGGTTCGAGGGGACAAATTTATTGGCGAAGACGATTTTTTTCTTACATTATTATTTTAAGAGATATGATAGTGAAGTTAGATTTTTTAAATAGAACTATATATTTTTTAGAAATCACTTGAAAGTGCGTTTCGAGGCAAATTCTATAACATTTAATGTATGCACCTTTTCTCAACCGGTTTTCGAGATATTGCGCTTACAAATTTATTGATTTTCACTGAGAGACAATGCCTAACACGCAAACAAGACCACCCCCGGTGCTTCCTATTCGGGCGGGTGTTTTTCCAGTAAAAATCAGTAAATTGGTATGCCATATAATAATAGCAATAATAAACATGTTTCAAGAACTGTCGATAAGGTGCCAGTTTTCTCACGAACACACTATCAAATATTTAAGATACTAACTAAGAAGGACTGGCATATGAACTGCAAAAATCAGTTTGCATCGCTGGCAAGCTATGACAAGAGTTACTTAACCTAAAACATTAGGTCTCATGAGTGTCAATAGCCGAAATCACGTGATCATTTTATTCGTTCGTTGAGTCGACTAAATTTTTATTCGAATAAGAAATTATTCGATTAAATTTTCAGTCTAATAAAAAATCATTCGTTATCGTCGAATAACTTCATTTTATTCGAATAAAAATTTATTCGCACAAATTTATTCGAATACTTATTCGAATGAAAATTTAGTCGAATAATGCCCAACTCTGAGCACTACAAATGGATGGGCGAGGTTTTTCCGATGAAAATGACGCGAAATGCGACCTGATTCGGACTATTTTTAATTAGATATACATTTTTCCAACGACTTCTGATTTTCGTAGACTAATTGTATGTTATGTTTAATTAATATTAGTTCAAATGAGGTCGAGTTTAAACTCATTTTCATCAGACAAATTTCACTATAGTTTCATTTACTAAAGAAGGCACTTGGGCGGACCGTAGACCCGCGCGTATTGCTCGGGAGAGACCCAATGTCCGTTCCGTACTTTGTGCGACGTTGTCACATTGTGTAGCAGATTGGAAGTCTCTTTCTATCTTCAAGCGCAACAGTGTCTCCCTCACTAGCTCGATAAACCAGATTCCTTCATCTACAAGTCACTCCACGCCAAATCGATCACAGTTTTAGACACTTTGATCACAACGCAATATGTAGGTATTATGTGAATCACATGAAATTATGAAAAGATTTGAGTCATTGTTTAACGGGTTTTGAACTTGATTATAAAATATACGACTTTGAATTTTGCGACTTGTGCCTATGTTCGTGTAATGATACTGTGCTTATGAAATTATATCTCAAAAACTATCAACAGCATTGAGTTAATTTTCTTTTATTTTAATCCAGAAGAATTAATCTTTCACAATAAAGCTTCGAAATTGTAAAACAATTTTTGCATGATAGAAATTTGTAGGCAAATGTTCATTTCATTTTCGACAAGAATTTATTCCGTCAAACATGGCTTAAGGCTGCCGTCAAACCGGGTCTTTAATGTGTGCGTACACTCACACAGGCTAGGAAAAGTGTGTACGTATACGCGATGTAGTAAACAAACCGTTTCAACCAACTTACGTCGTGGAATCGGCAAGAAGGAAGCTTTTGCGGGTATAGTCGCCTCCAGTAGACATCCGTGCTGACGGGTCTGGTGCGTTTGAACGCTAATAAGCACCGTACGTTGAAATAATCATGAATTTATGACTCGTGTACTGAGACAGACTCGAGAAATGACAGAATTAGGCTTCAAGGATTCTCCGTCACCGGCACTGATGGTATATTTTTGCCCTGTACCATCAAAACCGGTGAAAGTCCAAACTGGCCGATAAATGTAGGAAAGACATAGTTCCCGAGACGTATTGAGAGTCGAATCGCGCTGTTGCCGCATTTCCCCTATTACTATTTTGTCGTCAGAGAGGCTTGAATGGATCACGGCGAAGCGGCTGGAGAACAGAGATGGGCAAAGATAATATCTGGATAAACCCAAATAAAAAATACTTTATGTTTATCCGTTATTCGAAGCACCACGGATAAATATATTTTTTTGAAGTGAATTTATTCGACGACGAAAGATAATTTTTTTATTCGAAGATTGTTTATTCGAACCGTCGAATAAGGTTTTTATCTTTATCCGTAGTTTATTCGGCTTTTATTCGAAGGCTTTGAAATTTCAAATAACTTTCGGCAGCATGTTAATCCGAATCGGCGCGATCTCTCTTCGTGCTGAGGACTTGGGCTGTTCGGCGGTGGCTTCTGATCTCGGTTTGACCCTCGGCTCGAAAGACATACACTCATACAGTATTGCTTGTAGCCGATTATGTATTAATAAAATGTAAAACGTATCTAACATATTCGGTAACATACTGTTGAGATTTTCCAGATTAAAATGAGTTCAAACATGGTATAAATCGGGTTATTTCTAGAACTGCACTAGATAATTAAAGATAAACGTCTAATGTAGGGTAAAACTGTACAATATGCCCCATTTGACAAAACGCCCTAACCTTTACGCACACAAACCAGGATACATCGACGCGATCGTCAAATTCGAACTTGCCTCAGTCGACCACAACTGCCGCAATAAAAATACGAGGAAATATTACGGCTTTTAAAAAAATATTCAAGAATTGATATTTTCGGCCTTCAGATAATTTGCGGTAAGTATGTGAGAAATTCAATTATCTAAGTCACTATTGTTTTTGCGATAAATTCACATATATATTTCGAAAGTAGACAAACTAACCTCTTTAAATTGTTATTGCCCAAACCTTTTTTCACTACGTTGTTGCTAAATCTAAGCCGGGGCGTTTTGTACTCCAGAATTTACAATATGCCCCAGTAAAAAATTTACAATACGCCCCACCTCAAAATCATAATTTTCACAAGTAACGTATTTCTTTTTTTTTTCGTGTATAACAGAAATGTCACGCAAATATATAAGGACTACATTACGAGCATCCTGGTCAGAGAATGACCGTAATGAAGCAATGGAAAAAGTTAAAAGTAAAAAAATGGGAATTAATGAATGTAGCAGAATGTATAACATACCTTTAAGGACCCTAAGAAAACACGTACAAACTGGAATGTCTAAAATTCCTTTAGGTTGTTCTCCAACTTTGAATGTAGAACACGAGAAATTAATAGTGGAACATATAAAAAAAATAGAAAAAGTCGGCTTTGCTCCTGATCGCAAAGATGTAAGAGAAATGGCGTATCAATTTGCGGAAAAACTCAACATAAAACATACATTTTCAGAAACTTCCATGTCAGCTGGTAATGTGTGGTTAAATGGATTTTTGAAACGTAATAAGGAATTAAGTATATGAAAATCTGAAGGACTTTCGCTATCCAGAACCCATGGTATGAACAGGAATGATATCCAAATTTTCTTTAATATACTTTTGAAAATATGTGACGAAGGTAACTTATTAAATAATCCTGGTAAAAATTTTAATATGGATGAAACAGGAATCCAGATTAATAATAAGCCAGGTAAAATTTTATCCACAAAAGGAGCCAAAGATGTATATAATTTGACTAGTTGCGAAAGGGGAGAAAATGTCACTATAATATCCTGCTGTAATGCAGAAGGATACTTTTTACCACCAGTTTTGATTTTCAAAGGTACCTACACAAAACCTCAATTTGTGGAAGGGCTACCTCCAGGCTCCGACGTTTATATGAATAAAAAATCGTCATATATTAATACTGATTTGTTTATGAAATAGTTTGTGGAAATGTTTTTACCTAAAAAAGGCCAAGGCAAAGCTTTGCTACTGTTAGATGGTCACAGTTTTCATAGCAATAACGTACGTTTGTTAGAATTGGCTAAAGAAAACCATGTCACATTGTTATGTTTCCCTAGTCATACCACGCACGCACTGCAACCGCTCGACACAGCCTTTTTTAAACATTTAAAAACGTATTTCACCCAAGAAGCAAAATTGTGGATGATAAATCAGAGGGACAAAAGATTGACTCGCTATAATGTGTCACAATTGATTGGCAACGCTTCGAGCAAAGCTGCTTCCGTATCTAATGGCATTTCGGCGTTCAAATCAACAGGCATATATCCGTATAACCCAAATGCTATCTAAGAGCATTTTTTTTGCATTATCTGATGCATTATATGAACAGAATTTGTTCGAACATGATCCAGAAAATATTCCAGATAACAGACAGATTGCTACTTCAACGGATGCACCAACAATTTCAACGATGTGTCCAGTTGAAAAAACTAATTGTAATTCTGTTGAACCACAACTAAAGTCCGTTTCATATATATTGGCTGGTGAGTTTCGTGAGGGGTATTTTCCCACCACGCCGCTTGCCTCTACCATTTCTTCCAATCCTCTATAGTAATTCTGTTTATCCCGTCATGCACTAATCCTGTTACTGTTGCCATGGTGAATGACTTGTTGTGTTCGGATACATACCGCTTCACTTGCGCCCAAATCAACTCAATGGGGTTGGACTGGCAATGCTAAGGTGGGAGTCTAATAACTTCATGTCCCATTTCCAAAGCAATTTCATCCAGTACATATTGTTTTGCGAGCTTGTGCTGTTTGACTATGGTTAACAGCTCTGGTTTGGTCAATGATTGGTCAAAATTTATTTCCTTTCTGCGCAGCCATTCGATTATTTCTTTTTTTCGTTGGCGGTAGTTGGAGCCTTATCTTTGACGACAGAATGATACCGTTCATTATCCATCACAATAATGCAGCCTTCCTCCAGACCTTCCAGCAACTGGATAATCCAACTTGTGAAAAGCTCAGCATTCATCTCTTTATGGTAATCATCATTCGTGTTACCAGACTGAAAAACTAATTTCGCGTGTGGCAAGAATCCGTGTTGCGCTGATCCTGCGTCCTCCTTTTCCTGTTGGAACATTTACACCTCCACTGTTGGTCGTCGAGTCTATCCATACATGTTGTCTCGTATGGTTCTTATTAACCCAGGTCTCATCCAAGTATATAACAGGACGAGAGTCTTTACATGGCGGGATTCTGTTCATTCTTCTCAAAAACGATATCCTTGCTACTACAATGTCAACACGTTCCATCAAAAACTTTCTTCCATCATTCCCTTTTTTGTATTGAAATCCCAAATTCTTTAAAACGCACCATAGCGAAGATATTGAGCCCTCAAAATCGCCAGACTCGTGTAACTTGGTCTGCACTTTCTGTATCGTTTGGAATTATTTTCTGTCATAGAATTCCAAAACGGTGCATCGAATTAATTCCTCCCTTTCATCACCAATATGGGTCGTTCTACAACGTCGATGCCTCTTTGTGGGGGATGAAAATGATGGGCTGGGTGCATCATTGTCGGCGGCTCCTGGTAATCTACCTTCTGCACAAATTCGGCATACAGTTCTTTCCGAAACACCACATGCTTCGGCCGTCGTTAGCTGTGGCGTATTCACTACACTCTGTAATATATCGCCGTGTCTTCCACGCACGGCTTTAAAAAAGGAGTACACTTTGTATATTATTTGCTTCGACTGGTTTTGTGTGTCTCCTGATTTTCGAGACATTATTGAAATTAATAATGTTGCGAGCACCCCATAGATGGGAATCCATGGCCCGCTGGTGCTCGCGTTGATGACAAGAGGACAGCGAGAAGAAGGTGATCGGATCGATCACCTGTCAAGCTGTCATTAGGGAGTCTGGTACCGAACGCCATAGCGTTCGGACGTGCGGGTTGTACCGTATTACTCTGTATACCGAAATATAGTCGAGTAACGTGTATACCCGCGTATCTTTCTTATTCCTTTGCGTCGGGGTGGCCTGCGATGGGAACACCCCGGCGCAACATTGGTGTCAGAAGTGGGATCCGTGGCCACGGGAAGCCGGCTCACGGAAAGGAACCGGCATTCTAACAGTATCGTTCTAGTTGGGTAACGTAATACGTAATACAAGCGTACGTCATATAGAAATGACTACGCGCTGAAGTTGGCTCTTTCGCGGGTAACGAGCAAGATCGACGTTTTGACACATTGACGTTTTGACATTGACGTTTCGTCTTTTCCCGAAACGGGGGGAACGGTTTTCCGCGAGGACGGCGTGAGTCGTTCAACGCCATCCGGGAACGACGTTCAGGAATGCCGATTTCCCCCGTCCTCGAGATAGGGAGTGCGAGGCTTGAACCTCGATCGCGGTACTTCGGAAATTCATTCTATTGCGGGAGCTCGAAGTAGGAAGTCACGACGAACCAGAGAGCCGTCTGGATACCGCGTCAAGTCCGCGAAATACGAACGGCCGAAAGTAATTCGTGAAAGGGTAACTCCATCCGACACACCGTGAACGGCCTAGCCGGGAGAGCCCTTGCGCGTCACTCGTAATCGACGTAGGAACGCGTAGAACGGACGATTAGAGACCGCGAACAGCGACGTGACCGACTTCCGTGTGCTACGATAGAGCACAGCGAGCGACCGCGACCTACGCTCGGTCAACCGACACCTCAGGCGTGCGAATAACCGACGGCAAGCGTGTGGTGCGAGGTCAGCAAGAACCGGCGAGCGACAGCTGAGACGGAGCGCCTTCTTTAGGTATGATTAACTGATTTATGTAACAATATACTTTACATCTTGGATTTCCCTTTATACCTATTGTACCGATGTATTCAATCCCTTGTTATCCTCCCTCTCCTTGGTAAGTATAGTCAAGGCGTGCTTTAGCACCTTGATTGAGCAGCGAACCCGGTAAATCATTCCAACCGCTCGGGGTGATTTACAAAAGTCGAATCAGGACGTAACACCGGGGTTCTCCGGGAGTTTCGCCGTCGGACAAGGAGCTGCAGGGTGGCAGCGACGGCGTGGGACAAGGTGCCGCGGAGCTTCGAGAGCGACGTTGGAATTTTCCGTGGACCACGTCGCTGGAGATTTTCGCCGAGGAAATTCCCGGATGCAGTATCGGAACGGCGGAGTCGTCGCGGGACGATCCAGAGCGGAGCTCCAGAGGCGTCGCGGGATAAGGAGCTGGGACGCCGGCAAGGACAACGCACCGGACGGAGACTCGCCGGAGGACGAAGACTTCCGGGAGGCTGGAGATCGTCGGCGCTGTGGATCTCGTCGAGGGACATGCAGGGGAGGGCGAGAGCGTCGTTGGACATCCGAAGATGCTCCGCCGCTGGAATCAACGCAGCGGGAACGCCGTTGGAGGGCAGAGCTCCGGAGATGACGAGGGACAGAGGGCTGGAACGCGCGACGGAAGAGGATCACGACGATAGGATTTCGCCAGCCATCCCGTCTACCCACGCCTTGCCCCAGGTTTTTGGTGGTTTTCCCTTGGGGCGTGAAGGCGGATGCCGAGGCGGCGGTCTGAGGAAGCCACCCAGAAAGCACGACCACTTCTTCAGACCAGGGTACGGAGATTCCGAAGAGGACTCAACGCGGTCGGGACGCCCGCTTTTCCGGAGGTGGAAGCAGTGTTGCGAGCACCCCATAGATGGGAATCCATGGCCCGCTGGTGCTCGCGTTGATGACAAGAGGACAGCGAGAAGAAGGTGATCGGATCGATCACCTGTCAAGCTGTCATTAGGGAGTCTGGTACCGAACGCCATAGCGTTCGGACGTGCGGGTTGTACCGTATTACTCTGTATACCGAAATATAGTCGAGTAACGTGTATACCCGCGTATCTTTCTTATTCCTTTGCGTCGGGGTGGCCTGCGATGGGAACACCCTGGCGCAACAATAAACACAAATTCACTTAACAGAAAAAAGAAAATGGTTGATATAATACTACGTATTAATTTACAAGTTGTAAAATGTTTTCGCAATGCGTGGACTGCATTTTACTAAATCTCGGAGTACAGTACACATTCGTTATAACCCGGTTTCTATCATGCGTTAGGAGCAAGGACCGGCGGACTCCAGCTACCGCTGATGGAGAGGGAAACATCTACAGGAGCGGTGGTTATGTGTGCGTGACTGACGCAGCGCAGTTCACGCACACGTTACCACCGCTCCTGTAGGTGTTTCCCCCTCCATCAGCGGTAGCTGAAGTTCGCCGATCCCTGGTTAGGAGCCCGGCGACTCTCCTCACAATTTCTAGGAATTCTTTGGTCGAGGGTGAGAGAATCGGAGAACGAGCGAGAGCGGACAAAAGAGTCACACGTAGTTGCCGTCGACTACGAAAGAGAGAAAGCATGATACTTTGTCTCGCTTCGTCGTTCACGTGCATCGTACGCTCCAGAATTGGGCAAAAGTTTATCTAAATAAAAATCTCAAATAACGAACCTAAGATAAATAATTTTTATTTGTTATTCGAGGCTCGAATAATCGAAGTTATCTTTATTCGAAGAGCAACGAATAAATAATTTTATTCGATGAGAATTTATTCGACGAATAAAAATAATTTTTTTTATTGGATAAGAATTGATTCGACGAATAAAGATAATTTTTTATTGGATGAGAATTTATTCGACGAATAAAGATAACTTTTTTATTCGACGAGAATTTATTCGACGAATAACGATAATTTTTTATTCGAATAAATGCGTCGGTAGCTGGAGTCCGCCCGCTCTGCACCAGAGCCCTGCAACGGACGCGTTTGATCCGCCCGTCACCCGACCGTATCTCGATGCGCCCGAACTTTCACTAACCCGCGATACCCGCAGCTAACCCGCCTATACCCACCCGACGCCGCCGAGCGTTTTTCCGACCCGCCCGTATCCGCGGCGGATGAGTCGGGTCATCGTTGATTGCTATCCGCCCATTACATACGCCTTTACTTTATTCATTGGTCGCTATTACAAGACACGAATTTGTTTCGTTCTATGAATGAACAGTTGGGCATACACTAGGCCAACATGAAGAAATTATGCACACATACAGAAAGTCTATGAAATTTGAAATAAAGAATCCTCAAAATCACTATTAATATGCTTTCGTTTACAGTGCGGAACAAATTCATTAGTAGGACACCTCACATATTTGTACCTATATTTCGTTGACTGAAATAACGACGAATACACAACGGTTCTCGTTATTTCTCTGTAACAGTGCCATGTCCCTCCATACCTTTCACAAAACCCAATTTCCAATTGCAATCTGTCACACATCTCTAATAATATTCAGACAATCCCTTTTTTCCGTAAAATTGAACAGCTGGAGACTGTACTCTGGATTCCTAATTGTAAGTTTAAAGCAGGCCTGGGAATTAAGTTAACGCAGCAGCCGATTTTCAGAGGCAACGCCTCCTTTCTCCCGCCGCGCGTCTTGGCCCCCGCGGCGGCCAAGGAGCTTGGAGCGCCTCAGGCCCGTACCATATGAACCGCGCGTAGCGCATTGGGGCGCCCCCCATATCAATAGGTTTCCACATCACCCATGGGGTACTATTATCGATGCATTTTTTTTGTCAGTGGAATCCCCTATAGGCCTATTCCACTGTGTCGCGCGATAAAAGATGGATTGGAAAAACGCGTTTTACTATGAAATTTTTAAATATGTTTGGGAAAACTAGATTTTCGCGCACGCACAGTGGAGTATTTGGCCCTAAAAGCTGGCCAAAAGTCCATTTGAACAATTTTGTCCAAACTGAAAATTTTTTTTCCTGATATAGTTGAATGTATGAAGAACAATGTGGCAATATTGTTTTTTTTCATTTATTCACTCGTAAAGAGTTATTATTTGTTAGAAGTGAAGAGTTTTCATAGTACACGTTTCTCTCTTGATCAGTCTCTGAAACACCGTTCGCTAAACAGTCATTTTTGTATGTCGTAAACAAATTATGTCAATTTTTTTCTTACAGAAGCCGTTCATGTAGGTATGTACTATACTTTCAGATGATATTTACTTTCTTATTACCTATCTTTTTGTGATTATTGATGTTTGAAAATGACGAATAATTCAGTGAGGTATATTACAGTTCGAACATTTCATTAATGATTTTGTTATATTTAGGTGTGAGATCGAGTGCTTCTTTTGACGTCATTAAATTGAGTAAAGGTTTCTCTTTACAATAGAAAAAAGAATGGCTGCCTATTCGTGCCATTTTGGTTTTCCCAGCATTTTCTTTGTCGCAACGCACTGAGCAATCACATTGCATGTCGCGTTGCGTTCGCGTTGTCCATTGCTAACTGTACTTTTATACCAGTTTATTATTACTATACGCACTAGTCGTTGTTGAAGCTTTACTGATCATGTGTAGTGTCAAAACCATAATTCATTTTATAAATATTTTATGCATCTGCTTATGTACTAACACCCATAAACGTCTGCAAATCCCAGAACCTTACAGTAAGACACGTAATGCCAATAAACGTATAAAACCAACAGATGTGACATAAATTCAAACATTTGGGATACACTTTATTACCTTTTTAACCTTAGCGGCAACGCGACCCATGGCTCCACAGGCTTCGTGATTTTTTATGACTTTATTGCTTATACCACCCTTATACCTTTACCCCTACTTAAAGTTAATTGCACCAAGCACATTTTACGCATATATATGATTTTACCTGTTTTCTACCAATCATAGCCATTAACAAAACACGCCTTCTTGACACACCTCCTATTCTAATTCCAAATAAATAGACGTTTTCCCTCCACAAGAAGCAGTATTAGTAAGCACGCTAAAGATCACGCAGTTCGCAAATCTCTAATTATAGTTCACAGGTTTAAGTTATATGTGTCATTATGGAATCTTCTGAAGCAGGTTTGTACTACAATTTTCAAAGTTTTGGAGCTCCATTCGTGTGTGTTCTTGAAGTAAATTATTACGCAAAGTGATAGAAGTGATTACGAGAAGTTACTATTGTGTTCAATTAAGTTTATTCTAGTGGTATGTTTGTTTATTATTAGGGACATCTGGAATCAAATTAATGACACGGAGACAATTGTATGAAATCATGCAACAACGCACGAACGATGATATCAATGGAAGACTTACATATTTAGAATCTTTTTTGCTGAACCTAGGTAATTACTTAGAAGAAGAAAGTAAAGCTGTGAAGCGTACATTAACCTATTTAAAAACGGAGTTTAAACGCAGATGGTCATCTTCGAGAAGGACAGATAAGATGTTTACAAAAAAATATGAAAATTGGCTTAATGGTTCAGTTGAGTTGCCTACAGAAAGAAGAGGAAATGTAGGTCGCCCAACGAAAGGTTTTGAAGAATTGAGTGACAGAAGCAAGCGCCGAAGAACAGAATATTTAAGACAAAATACTTGTGCCGATGAGTTATCTTATGCAGCTCACATGAACCACCGAGCTGAAGGAAATGTGAATGTTTCGACAATAATAAGAAGCATATCCAAAACGCCAACAAGAGCAGCTAAGTATCGCAAAGCATTTAAAGGCTCAAAAACAAGTGTCGCAATTGAGAGACACACATCGTCACAGGCGTTAGCCATGTTCGTCGAGGCAAATCTTACGAGAAAACAATACGAAGTCATTCAGGCTGCTAATAAAAAATTATATCCTTGCTACTCCATTTTAAAAAATACTAAGAAGGAGTGTTATCCGAAAGCAGAATCCATACGCATCACAGAGTGTTCTGCTGAAATTATTTTACAGGATCTGTTAGATCACACCTCTCAAAGATTGTGTCAATATTTGGACGAGGTACTGGATAAATTATCAGCACAAGAGAAATGTAGTTTGGAACTATTATCCAAATGGGGTTGTGATGGTTCCCAACAAGTCCAGTTTAAGCAGAAATTTCATAACGAAATGGATGCATGTGACAAGAATATTTTTCAAAGTTCCTTTGTCCCTCTAAGATTGAGAACCAATATCAATGGAGTAAAACACATTGTATGGCAAAATCCAGTGCCCTCATCTCCAAGATATTGCAGACCGATCCGAATACGTTTTGTTCGTGACACGAACGATATTACAAATGAGGAAATTGAATATGTAGAAAACCAGATAAAAACACTTAACCCGGGAGTAGGCGCGCCAAATAACTTACGATAGTGGGCGCGCGTCGGTCATTTCGACCGATGATAATGCAATGAGAAATAAATTAATACAATGACTAAAATACTACAAATAATGTATAACATTGTATTTTACTTATTTCAGAATAGTCATACATAAATGATTTTCATTTTTATGATAAAATAAATAATAATCTGTTAACGAAACACATAATAATAAATGAAAGAAAATAAAACATAAAATATAAAGTAAATAAATTTAATTAACTGTCAATGAAATAAATAACTAATTATTCCTCGCTTGATAAACTAGAGTAGCTCGCATCATTACAACATTCGTTACAAAAGTATAGTGTATGTTCATTAGAAATGAATGCGTTACATTTCGTACAACGTTTTCCCCTTTTTCTATTCTTTATATAAAAATTTGTGCGAATGCAAAATATAAAATTATATTTTCTATTTATTAATTTGAATTTATCACTTGATTTTTAATTTTTCATAATAACAATTATCCAATATATTTTATATTTATATTTGTTTTTCAATTTTGGTTTTTAAAAAAATATACTTATAAATTTATGATTTTATAAACGTACTAAATTTTTATATTTTCCTCAGATTAGAAACTTGAAAATAAAGAATAAATACTTACGTTTCCTTCACTCAAAGTACATTTCTCCTCTACAGCTGATATCTCTATATCCGCATAATCAATTTCCGAATCTGTATCGTGATCGGATTGTATAACATAATCGGAATCTTCTGCGGAATCACTGACCTCGTCTTCAATGTTTTCATTCAATAAGAAATCTCGGAAATCAGTATTAGCGATGATTGCCACACAGTTACGCGTTGTATGCGACAGGCGAAACGAGACTAACGTTAGCAGGCGCGCTATGGTCGAAAGGACCGACGCATAACAATGTATGTTTTAAAACCTACACGAGTGCACTAAGTGTCGCTTCACAACATAAACAAGTCGAGACCTCCTTCAAATGAGAATAGCTTCACGGAAAAAGTAAACAGTCGCACGCTATGAATCATGTTTCAAAACATACGAAATCATCGGTCGAAAAGACCAACATGCGCCTACTCCCGGGTTAAGAAAACTGAAGTGCCGATATCCCGTGGGGTCCTCCATATTAAACATTTCATGTCACCAACTATGGTAGACGCTAAAGTTTGCAATGCTGCAACGAGTACCTCTTCTACCATGAGGTGTTACATATGTAGGGAAACGATCACAAAGTTTAATAATTTGAGCCTGGGAAAGGAAGAGAATCCTGAGAGTCTGAAATTTGGGCTGTCAATTCTTCATGCAAGAATCAGATTGTTTGAGTCACTTCTGCATTTATCGTATAAATTACCAATTTCAAAATGGCAGGCCAGAAGTGATGCGGATAAAGAAATTGTATCTGAAAGAAAAAAGGGAATACAACAATCTTTCAAGGAAGAAATGGGCCTCTTAGAGGATATACCAACAGCAGGGTTTGGCAATACAAATGACGGCAACACGTCACGAAGATTTTTTGCAGATATAGAAACTTCTGCTCGAATTACTGGATTAGATATCGATCTGATCCGCAACTTAAAAGTAATTATAGAAGCGATATCAAGTGGCTACACAATTGACATGGACAAATTTTCAATGTATGCAATGGAGACAGCTAGGCTCTATGTGAAACTGTATGGCTGGCAGCCAATGTCACCGACAATGCATAAAATTTTGATACACGGAAAAACAATAATTTCACATGCGATGCTACCGATTGGCCAGTTGTCAGAGGAAGCTGCTAAAGCCAGGAATAAACACTTCCGTTTATACAGACAGAATTTTGCAAGGAAATTTTCAAGAGAAGCCTGCAACAGAGATATATTAAACCGGTTATTATTAACTTCGGACCCATTAATAACTAGCTCCCGACCCAAAATACAAAAAAAACCAAGCCATTTTCACCTGAAGCGTTGCGGCTTTTAATCTCAGAGTAAGTCGAGACAGATGAAAGATTTTCGTAAATGTTTATTTTTTGTTATGTTTTATTGTTAACTGTATTAAATGATCACACTATTTCCTCACATGAAACCATTGTATTTCTTGACACATATGTAACTCAGAATACGAAAATCTCAATACGAGAAATGACACAATAAAATAAATCTTGTAAATAAATCAACTTATTTCTAAATTTTTTTACGTCCTGTGCATATTTTTGTAAAATTCTATGAAATAATTACATTGCGTCACTTCTAACTACATTTGGCTACATTTAAACGAAACAAATAATTTTCCCCAGCTTTTAGGGCCAAATACTCCACGGCTAGCCGTGGACATCATCATCTGATTGATCTCGAATTATTTTATTGTAATACAAATAAATTTTTTGAGATCAATAAAGTATTTCTGTTTTTCATTAAACAACAAAAAATAATTTTGGCCAATTTTCTGCAATTATTGACGCCATATTGGAGCTGTCATTTTGAATTTTGATGTTTTGACATCAGATTCAAAATCAGCGACCCCAAAAACCCCTATATACCAAGTTTGAACAAATTCTAAAGCATCTAGAATTTTGGCCAGCTTTTCAGGCCAAATACTCCACTGTGGCACCGTTTAGACGTGCTGGGCAAATCTAAAATATTAACGGGGAGGCTGGTCGTGCTGAAGATCGCACATTTCTTTGAAAACGAGGGAAGAAAAAGGAGCCGAATTCTTCAAAACACTGGAAGAATCGACATACCCAAACTTAGGGTTTTCGCGCTCCGAATTTTCCCCATGTTTGGATCTACATATTTGTGCGAACGTTCGTTCTCGAAAATGCGTAGCATTAAGACCGAACAGCGCACGGGGCTAAACGATTCCTCGCTTTCAACTTTGATACGTACATCGTCGTCCAACCTCCCCGTTAATATTTTAGATTTGCCCAGCACGTCTAATCGTGCGCGAAAATCTAGTTTTCCCAAACATATTAAAAATTTTGAAAGTAAAACGCGTTTTTCCAATCCATTATTTATCGCGCGACACAATGGAATAGGCCTACAGGGGATACCACTGACAAAAAAAACGCATCGATAATAGTACCCCATGGGTGATGTGGAAATCTATTGATACGGGTGTCGTCCCAATGCGCCACGCGCGGTTCATATGGTACCGGTCTGAGGCGCTCGAAGCACCTTGGCCGCCGCTGGGGCCAAGACGCGCGGCGGGAGGAAGGAGGCGTTGCCTCTGGAAATCGGCCGTCAAGTTCACTTAAATGGCATGCCTGATCTAAAGTTAAAGTAACTTTTATTTGATTCTTATTTACATAATTTTTATGTAATTAAGGAAGTAGTTAACTACGTCGGGTTCAGATATATTGGCCGGTGAGTTTCGTGAGGGGTATTCTCCCACCACACCGCTTGCCTGCCTCGGTGCTCCTTTTCTCTACGTTCTCACTCTCTCTCGGGCTACGCCTGGTCGTTGGACGGTGGGTTAGAATAAACAACAGCTACACGGCTTCGTTCAGGCGGAGTCGAGCAGCGTTCCCGTTACCCCACCATACCCTTCGGGGACCAAGCAACTTCAACTGCCAATCCACAGTTGTCAGGTGGTGGTGGCTGATTTCTCCACACGCGCTGCTCGCGAAAGCGAACTCACCGGCCAATATATCTGAACCCGACCTTAAATAGTTAATGCCCAACTATGCTTGCAAATAACACACTGGATAACTTCTTCATTAAATCCTAGCTTTCTGATTGTTAGGTTATCATATCTATCGTTATTTACTTTATTTTTCTACGGGAAAAGGTAGAAAGAAGTTTAAATGAACATCTTATAAATTAATCTGAGTTGCTTACAGATTGAACTTACAGATAAGAAAAATTTGGTCTCGACTGGTTGACAGAGTCTGTTGGTCGGTACTGCACGATAGTTGGATGGTTGGTACTGTACGATAAACACGGGGAAACATTGTAGATCATGGTATATTATGTACAAAGAAATATTGCAAAACTAGGACATTTTATTAAACTTAATAGAATAAAGATAGTATACATAATAGAACAAAATCATTTACTTACACGAGAAACAAACGATCAGCTTTAAAAAATAACTTTTAACCCACTGAATATCAACGTATACATTTAATGCTTCAGAACATGGAGAGCAATGGAGTAAACCATATGACCCCGAAATAGGTTATAAAGAATTGTGATTTTCATTGATTAATTCAAATAAAATGCTAATATCTGATGAAAGAAGTGAGAACTAGTTTTGGTCGATACTGTACGCTGGTCGGTACTGCACGACTCTCCCCTATAATGTCGCGAAAGTGTCGAAATCAGCCAGATTCATTTTGCTATATTTGCGGGGAACTAGTTTTAAAGTTTAAGCATAGAAATATAACTCGTACAATAAAGTTCGCATATGAACAGTATTTTGGATGCAAACTCGGCGATCAAGACAAATATTGGGCTCCTCATATTTCTTGTCAACGATGTGCCAAAGTTCTTCTAGCTTGGGTACAGGGAATTCGAAAGAAAATGCCATTTGCAATTCCAAGGATATGGACAGAACCGACCAACCACGCTACAGATCGCTATTTTTGCTTAAGCAAAATCTGCGGGTTCAATATGAAAGGGAAAAACAGTCTCAAATACCCAAACGTCTCATCTGTAATCCGCCCTGTAGCACATTCTAAGGAATTACCCGTACCAACACCATCGCCAACGATACCCGATATATATGAGGATGCTACCGAAAAAGCCAAATCCGAAGAAATCATAGATGTTTATGAACCTTCCTCATCATTACCCAAGCCACATTTAATCACTCAATCGGATCTCAACGATCTCGTACGAGACTTGCAATTGTCAAAAGACCAGGCTGAACTATTACCCCGGGTCTCCACCAAGGCGAACACGAACAAAAACATTGTTCGCGAATGTTTTCGTCGTGTCCACACCGCCGCGAACATGAACAGAACTCCGCGTACGAACGTTCTCGAGAATGTTCGCGACGGTAGGAACGCAGCGAACGAACATTTCTGACGATACCTGGCAATCCGCATCCCTTTCCATTGTGGGACTGCTCGTAAACAGGCGACCTTCTACAACCATCCGCCGGCAGGTACTGCACAGAAATGGTATGCGTGACAAGCTCGAATAAAATTTTTATATTTTTTATTTTAACATAATGAGAATATTTCCAAAGTATGGATGAGATATTTCTAATAAAAATGAAACCAAATACGGCGGACAAATTCGGACAAATTTGAGTTCCGCGGATAACACTAGTTTACAAAATAAAATAAAAAATAGCGCAGCAGATGCCACTATTTTTTTCTTGTGTAAAATGGCCTGCTGATTCCGAAAATAAGGTCTAACAAAAATTCTATGGATACCTTTTCGAGATATCGACAGGTGAACTTTTTACCTGTCTGTCAAAAAGGTGGTCCCACTTAATTGCGAATATCTCGGGTTTGCGAATGATCGATGTGGTCGAAAATTATCTGAAATTAAAGCTAATTGAATCACCAACAAATCTATCTCATAACCTTTTCAAATCGGTTCAGCAGTTAGGGTGAAATCGATGGAAACATGGGAAATAAGTCATTTTTTTCGATCAAAATTGACATCGACAATTCATTTACAAGTTTGTAAACATATGTATGTATATGCATATCTATACAGTAGGTACCTATATAGTTATAAATGCACATATAACTCGTTAATACCTTCTCCTTATTTCCTAATAATACCCCACAGCTTTAAACACGAATCACCACCTAACAAAAATTTGATCTTCTTTTTCAAGAAAATCTGAAATTTGATCTTCTTTTTCAAGAAAAATGTTGATATTATAAAACCATTATATATTATCAGCGGAACTCAAATTTGTCCGAATTGCGTCGTGTTTGGTTTCATTATTATTAGAAATATTTCATCCATACGTTTGAAATATTCTCATTATGTTAAAATAAAACATATACAAATTTTATTCGTGCTTGTCACGCATACTATGTATTTCTGTGGAGTACCTGCCAGCGGATGGTCGTAGAGGGTCGCCTGTTTACGAGCAGTCCCACAATGGAAAGGGATAGCAAGACCCAAGTTTCATAGGTTTGAAAAGGGACGAGAACGAGAAAACAGCCGATGTTCGTCACAAATGTTCGAGCCTGGTGGATCACCGTACTTTGTTCGCGAACACCCTCTCTCCACGTCTACCGTGACCATCCGGAAGATTTATTGCCTATTAGTAAGGTTATTTGTTATTTGGCGTCCACACCGAGGCGAACGCCGTGTTAGCTATCATGTTCGCGAAAAAATTTTTTTGTTCGTGTTCGCTTTGGTGGAGACCTCGGGTTAGGATCCCGACTACAAGGCTGGAATTTACTTAATAGCCAAACAAATATTACACATTTTAGAAAACGCGGCAACGCATTGTAGGAATATTTTTGTATCAATGAAGAACTTTGAGTTTGCACAAATATCAATGGATTAATGGAAACCTTGGGAATGAATCATGAACCAAAAGAATGGCGTCTATTCATAGACGCATAAAAAAGCAGTTTAAAAACTGTATTGCTGCACATCGGAAATGTGGATCCTTCCATCCCGATTGCATATAGCACAACAATGAAGGAATCTTACGACTCTTTAAAGATGATTTTGTCCAAAATACAATACGAAAAGTATAAATGGCATGATTGTGGTGATTTGAAAGTAATTGTGATACTACTAGGTCTTCAAATGGGCTACACTAAATACTGCTGTTTTCTGTGTGAATGGGTCAGCAGAGCAAGGGATCAACATTATTCTAAAAAAGTTTGGACTCCGCGACACGAGTTGATTTCCGGGCAAAAAAATATACAACATAATAACCTAATTGATCCTAATGTGTTTTTACCACCGCTGCATATAAAATTAGGAATTACGAAAAACTTTGTGAAGGCAATGGATAAATCTGGAACTGGCTTTGCATATTTAAAAGAAACATTCCCGTTCATATCCGATGCAAAAATAAAAGGAGGAATATTTGTTGTACCCCAGATCAGGACTTTAATGAAAGATGAAAATTTTCCAACGAAATTAAATACTTTGGAAAGAAAAGTATGGTACTGTTTTATAAAAACTACAGAAAATTTCCTCGGTAAACAGAAATAAAAAACTATGTTTCCATTGTAAATCAACTTTTAAAATCGTGTAAAAATCTGGGCTGTAATATGTTTTCTTAAAAATGCACTTCTTACACTCCCATTTGACATTTTTTCCGCCAAATCTTGGTGATGTGAGTGACGAACAAGGAGAACGTTTCCATCCAGATGTTTCCAAAATGGAAAAGCGTTACCAGTGCAAGGCTATGGTTGCAATGCTTTCGGACTATTGTTGGACGCTTATGAACGACAACAAGGACCCGATGTACAAACGTAAAGCAGCACGTTAAACATTTTTAAATTTGTTTGCGTGAGCGATGCTACAGATAATTTTTCATTTTGTATATTTCATTTTTTCTGCAGTTTAACAAAATTTAAACAATGTTTTTTACTGGGCGACCGTCAGAATTTTCACCAATTGAAATTGATTAGAAGGTTCTGTACAATTCTGTGAATAGTATCTGTTGGAGACTCATTTAGTTCTACTCATCACCACACCGACTCACCGCAGCACCTCCTGGGCTGCGGAACGCACGGCTGATCCACAATCGATCGGCCAATCAAAAGTCAACGACACTCGATCGGTCAATCAGAAGTCAACGACAATCGATCAACCAATCAGATTTTTCCACGTTGTCGATCTTCAAGAATGTTCGAGACGACGCGTAACGGAAATGATCATCGACAACATTTTTCAATCTAGCTCATGTAGCGTGATAGGCAAGACGTGTCGTGCGCGATACCGTTTTCAACTTCAACTCGTGAATTCTCAATACTTCTCAACTCTCGCCATCTCTGCATACTGTAGTGATCTCTGTGATCTCACCCTCTCAAACTCAAGTCTTTATTCAAGTAAGAATACCGCGGATCGATTGTGGATCGTTGCTGGCGTGCGGTCACGTGGCGGTTCCCTGCATATCGATTTTCTGTGCAACTTGAATAAGTGCGGTTTGTGCACTATTAGGGCCCTTTACACGGACGTTCCAGCGCGCGTTCCGGCGCGCGTTCCGGCGCGTCACACGCCGCGCAGCACGCAAAAGTACGTGAACGCCGGAGCGACGCTCCTTCGTGCACGCCAGAAGGTTATACTCGCCACTACTTAGAGACAGCGAGTTCGGCCTGATATTTCTACGTCGACTCCATCTACATGTTTTTTCCACGATCCACCGCAGTGGTGTATTGTGTACTACCTGTTCGATGTATATGATCGATCTGCGAAACGATCGGCAAGACACGATCGCGATATATATTCGCGAAAAGTATACGAATTCCTCGATATACCTGGCTAGTAGAGGATATCATAAATACTGTTACTGTAGGGTACACTGAGACATCTGTTTTTAGGAAGCTACATTTGGTTGACCTGAAGGTGCTACAAATTCTGGAAATGTTTTATGACTCAGTTATAACGACTGTAAAATTTTACAAGGGTACTTTAAAAAATGTCCAAATGTTTCCCCGACAATGCGATGGCAAATGAAATTGCATTTAACACATTCCCTGTTGTGACGATCATAATTATTACTATCAACGGCAATAATTTACCATGTCACTGCTTGTTTTAATATAAAAACTAATATTGATAGACAATACATACACATAGGTATGCAAGTGATGTTATACGTAAGATAAATGATGAAGAGATGTAATATGCAAGATGTTTTGAAGAAGGGGGTAGTCTTCTGATTGCTCGTGATGCAGGTCAAATTTTTCACCCACGCTCTTGCGTGGCGCGCAAGAAAGCACCACAGTCCTGCCCGCGTGCTAGAAAGCACCACGCTCCTGCCCGCGCTCCAACCTCGACTCCAGAAGAGTTTACATAAGAGACAGAAAAGGTAGTTAGAAAAGGAAAAAACGGCACTTGAAATCAGGCTCGTCGCGCGCCTCAGGATTTCTAACAGTGCAGAAATCCTGAGGCGCGCGACGAGCCTGGCAGCCGATCCTGGCAGCCAAGACTCCAGAGGCAACGCCGTCGATAAGCCGTGCCTCGATGGGTTTCGAGGGCTTCGACCCTCGAGACCAGGGGGGCCGTACAATGTTGCCCCCTAAGACGTGACGAATCGAAAATTCTACATTTCTCACCGGATCTTGGCGAAAGTGACGTGAATCGTTTCCTTATGTTTTCCCGATGAAAATGGTCCAAAAACGACACAAATCGGATTATAATTAAGGAACCTTCATAATAAATTGATTTCCATAACTTCGTTAAAAATAGTTCGATTTATATGAAAGTTGGTAGGCATAATTTTCAATTGAAAAACATGAGAAATCCATCGGTATCACTTCCATATCGATACAATAAAGAATAAAGTATACAGTTTTTCTGAAACAGGTACGAATCCTTGGCCGACCGCAGCGAATCGAGGCCAGCGACTCACAGTGGAGGGTGAAATATTCATTACAGTATCATTACTCTTTATCGTATCGATATGAAAGTAACACCAATCTATGCCTGGCGTTCTCCCCATTAAAATTATCCAAAATGTCGTGCAAATCGGACTACTTTTACACAAACAATACAATTCATAAAAGGAGTAGGCATTCCATTGTCCGAACGATGACCAGAACGAGCAAAGAACCTAATAAAAAGAAAATAAATAGGGTAAAAGACCCAATTACTGACACCTAACCAATTACTGTCACCTTAAGCTATTTTACTTAAAATAACGAATAAATAAACTATAGTATATAATCTATAGTATAGATTATAGGTTGAATTACGTAATTCTTTTTTCGTATGAGTTTACAACGTTTATTTATTGGTTATTTTAAGAAAAATAGCTTAAGATGACAGTAATTGGTTAGGTGTCAGCAATTGGGTCTTTTACCCTATAAGGAAAGCAACCGTAATAAACGTACTAGCCAGGTATATCGAGGAATTCGTATACTTTTCGCGAACATATATCGCGATCGTGTCTTGCCGATCGTTTCGCAGATCGATCATATACATCGAACAGGTAGTACACAATACACCACTGCGGTGGATCGTGGAAAAAACATGTAGATGTCGACCGTAGAAATATCAGGTCGAACTCGCTGTCTGTAAGTAGTGGCGAGTATAACCTTCTGGCGTGCACGAAGGAGCGTCGCTCCGGCGTTCACGTACTTTTGCGTGCCGCGCGGCGTGTGACGCGCCGGAACGCGCGCCGGAACACGCGCCGGAACGCGCGCTGGAACGTCCGTGTAAAGGGCCCTAATCACTCACTCACGACTCATTGCATTTACTCATTGCTCACCCTCACTCAACGAGTGATTTTATAATAAAGACATGTACATATAACTCATATACCTGCAGTGTCGTGGTAACCTAACCTCACCGGCATTCACTCACGCTCATCGCGACATTTCTTTCAATTTCGCGAACAGTATCCATGAATACACGAAAAAAATAAGGCTGATACATATAGCAAGTCGGTGCTCACTGTACGGTACCATCGGCGCGTCGGTTACGCGTTACGACAGCCCTGACGAGTCGCGCCAGGCGAGCAATCGCCGCCAGGCAGCAAAACACCGCGAACGCGTCGCCAATAGCTGGCCATACACGAAGAGGTTTCTCCGCGATCTTCATCCATAGCGGACAAACCCGCGATCAAAGTCTGCGGTGGATCAAAACTGCAAATACCCACTAACATACAACGAAAGTTGACAGACAAATCACGTTGGATAAATCGGTCACAGATAAAACTGCGTGTTAATGGATGAAAACCGCTAGTTTATCCGCGGATTTGATGGAAACTGTGGACTTTCGTTTTGCTGAAAGATTTAGCTGGCCACACACGGGAAGGTTTCTCCGCGGTCTTCATCCGTCGCGGACAAACCCGCGATCAAAGTCTGCGGCGGATCAAAACTGCAAATACCCACTAACATACAACGAAAGTTGACAGACAAATCACGTTGGATAAATCGATCACAGATAAAACTGCGTGTTAATGGATGAAAACTGCTAGTTTATCCGCGGATTTGATCGAAACTGTGGACTTTCGTCTTGTTGAAAGTGTTCTCAGTTGTCATGCAGACTTGAATGGACAACTGTTTTGTCACGCGGTTGAAGTTTGTCACGAGAACCGTGACGGTATAAATCGTTCATAGACATGCACCACTAACATACAGTTATGTCCGCCGATTTGAAACGCGACGGATGAAAACCGCCGGGAAATCTCTCCGTGTATGGCCAGCTAATAGATATTTTCTCGACTAAGTAGTTCGAGTTAAAAACAGTTCCGACAATTTTCCTGTATGGTTTACTCTTCAGAAATGTCTACAGAATCCGATGCTGGATAGCGTTTCCGGGCTAGGTAAACAATTTTTCGTAAAAATGCAAAAATATTGCGTGGAAACCATGCACATCGACACTTTTTCAAACTTTGATGGCCATTTAAAACAATTCTAAACATTCAAATTTAACAACTATGTACACCAGGCATGGAACTAAAGTGAACGCAACGGCCGTTTTTCGGAGGCAACGCCTCCTTTCTCCCGCCGCGCGTCTTGGCCCCCGCGGCGGGCCAAGGAGCTTCGAGCGCCTCAGACCCGTACCATATGAACCGCGCGTGGCGCATTGGGGCGACACCCGTATCAATAGATTTCCGCATCACCCATGGGGTACTGTTATCGATGCGTTTTTTTTTGTCAGTGGTATCCCCTGTAGGTCTATTCCACTGTGTCACGCGATAAAAATGGATAGGAAAAACGCGTTTTACTATCAAAATTTTAAATACGTTTGGGAAAACTTAATTTTCGCGCACGTTTAGACGTGCTGGGAATATCTAAAATATCAACGGGGAGGCTGGTCGACGTTGTACGACGTACGCGAAAATTAAGTTTTCCCAAACGTATTTAAAATTTTGATAGTAAAACGCGTTTTTCCTATCCATTTTTATCGCGTGACACAGTGGAATAGGCCTACAGGGGATACCACTGACAAAAAAAAACGCATCGATAATAGTACCCCATGGGTGATGCGGAAATCTATTGATACGGGTGTCGCCCCAATGCGCCACGCGCGGTTCATATGGTACGGGTCTGAGGCGCTCGAAGCTCCTAGGCCCGCCGCGGGGGCCAAGACGCGCGGCGGGAGAAAGGAGGCGTTGCCTCCGAAAAGCGGCCGCTGCGTTCACTTTAGTTCCATGCCTGATGTACACTGATTTATTCAGTAAACTCTCCTCTATCTTTTGCGACTAAGTTGAACTTTCTAGCGTTTTTAGTTTTCACGTAATACATCACTTTTTCCCAAAATCGTGTTTTTTCAAAAACTCATGTTTTTCAAAAGCTGAGGGTGATAGAGCAATTTTGCTTACGGATTCGTGTTCAGGGCGAAAAACTCTACAAGAGTCACCCAGTGGATATTGCGGAACAGAAAAAAAGTTTCATTTTGTCGGACTGTGAAATTTGATGATGTTTGTCAACTGCTACAGAGTGCAGACAATATTTTTTGCAAATTTTATGTTCGCTGTCTGAAAATATGATCATTTGCCTTGAAGATAAGTTAAATCTCATCGAAATGGGATGTTTTTTTAACAAAAATACAGCCATGGCCAGAGATGTCTACGATTCGTCCCACTGTGCGACGTTCATGTTCATACTTACATACTCATACGGCCTCGGGTTGCCTCATTCGCATTGGTGCTCAAGTCTGTACGCGCCGTAAACGCACGACCTTTTCGAGCACTTGAAAGGACAATTTGATGAGGGACTATGCAGCGAAATGGGCCCACCCTCCGCCCGCCGCGCACGCGAATGCTTGGCGTACACATCGAAAACAGTGGATGATAGACTACACTACGTTCCATATTAGAGTGTACCAACGCCCCTACGGATTTGCGACAGATCTGCGCAGCTCCCACGGATCTGACACACGCGATTGGTCGTAGCACTTTCCCTGCCGGTTTACTACCAATTAACAGTGTATCCCTGCGCAAAACGAGTACGCTCTAATGTGGAACGCAGTATAGTTTCAGTCTACGTATCTTGCTTTGCGGTTATTTGGTGCCGGCTGTTGAGTTCAGTAGCCGAAACAAGGGTTTCACACTCCGCTGTCGTACAGTGGTAGGGTAAAGGTAGGTAATATGGAACATCTGATTTCAAAAGCTTGTCAAAAGTAGGGGAATTTGTTTTTTTTTAAAGAAAACTGACATGAGGGGACGAAGGAACTAATGTATAATCATATTTACATAGTCAAATGTGAAAAATCCATTTTTTTTGCAATTATAATAAAAAAATGAAGAGTGAAAATCGGCCGTTCGAAAAAATGGGTCCTAATACGGAACACCTATGAAATTTGTAAAGAAAACTAAAAAATCTTTACTTTCTTTTTACTATAAATGAACATTTATTAAGTAGAAGAGAAAAATAAATAAATATACATGATTTTTGGAATTTATTCCTGCTTTCTGCGTCTTCTGCACGTTGGGCACGTGAATAATATAGTCCGCGAACCTGCGACAGTTTTTGATGTCTCATTTGTTTAAAGTTGGTTTATCTTTTTTTCTACAATATTTGTGCTACATGTGCACAAAACGATCTCCCGCCATCACGATAGTGGAACAACGCTTAATAGCAGCGTGTCAATTATGTAAGAAAATATTATACAAAATCCTTACATGTTTAAATTTGAAACTTTTTGTACTAATAATAGACACCATAAAGCACCGAAAAATGCCACCTTAGTTGCGGAACGGCATGCCACTGCCACTCGTATAAACATGTTTAAAAAAAATTAAATCGATTGACTAAAATGTTTGAGGTTGAAAAAATTTTTGGTGGTAGTTTATATTACAAAATTGAAGAGAACCGATTACTGCCAATCCAATTACGGGATAAAAGTCTTGGCAGCAGTCATCAAAGGTGCAACGCCACGCGCCGCGCCGTGCCAAGTTGCATCTTCAGGACGAGTGCAATTCAACGTTAAATTTTTCCGATTAGGCCATATATTTAAGGGTTCCCCCAAAACCAACGCGAATATCGCGGCGCGGAGCGGATCCGCCGCGGTTCAGCAGTTTTTTATACGTGGCGGCTTATAGGCAGCCTTATCTGATCCGCGTCGGATCCGCTCCGCGCATCGATATTCGAGTTGGTTTGGGGGAGCCTTAAAGCTAAATTTTTTGTACTAAGGTCGGTATCAGAACTGTTGGCCGGTGAGTTTCATAAGGGATATTCTCCTTCCACCACACAGTTTGCCTGCCTTAACCCTTTCGACCCGACATTTTTCTATCTGGATTTTATTATATTTTCTTGCAGATATCGATTATACTAAGTGGCGGATAGGTACTGATCAAATTTGACAGTCGAATGTTAATTTTAAAAATTGGGACACATGTGTCCCAACAGTTTTTTTCAGTGGGACATATGTGACCCGGAAAAATTAAACAGGGTTTTTAACTTCCAATCTTCTGTGGGATTGTTATATAATGTATTTTTATTATATATAGATATATTATATATACATACTATGAACGTATTTATAACATTATTACATCTTACTGCTTGTGATAAAGAAACAAGAACAAAGTATGAAAATACCTAATGGGACATGTGCGTCCCGGAAACGCATAGGCACTTCTATATGCTTAATAAGATAAGTAAAAACATAATAATGTAAAAACTTTTTAGCAAAACAGTTATATCATACTATAAACTGAAAGGCTATGTGAAAAGAAATCAGAAAATTGTTCAATTACGCGTGTAAACCACGAAATTTCTATAAATGCGACTCTGCAGCCACACACCCTGCTAAAATAAAACTTATCTAGCACGTTACTACGTTACTTCTCCTCATGATTGCCAATCATAGATAGAAGTATATAGTCAGATTAACTAAAAAAGAATAAAACAACGCACATATATGGCACGTATTGTTCCACAGATAATCATAAACATTCACTGGGACAGATGTGTCCCAAGAGGGCCGAAAGGGTTAATGCTTCTTTTCTTAACGTTTTCTAACAAGAGTGAGCCAGAAGTGGTGGGATGGTGCCAAGCTTCTGGCGTGTAGGCCAAACCGAGCTGTCAGCGTAGAAATACACACATCACAATAGGTGTGCGTTAGCTCCGAAAAAATTCTGGAGCTTTATTAGTCAGAACATTGATTCTTTCTCGATAGCTTCATCTAAGGTCGGTATCATATATATTGGCCGGTGAGTTTCGTGAGGGGTATTCTCCCACCACACAGTTTGCCTGCCTCGGTGCTCCTTTTCTCAACGTTTTCTGACTCGCTCTCGTTCCATCTCGCTCTCGTCTTCGCAGAACAAGAGTGAGCCAGAAATGGTGGGGATAGTGCCAAGCTTCTGGGGTGTAGAACAAACCGAGCTGTCAGCGTAGAATACACACATCAGAATAGGTGTGCGTTAGCTACGACAAAATTCAGGAGCTTTATTGGTTAGAACATTGATACTTTCTCGATAGCTTCATCTCGTATTGGTCTACGCATAGCTTCGTAACGCACACAACTATTACGCTAAGAATAAATAATAGCCAAACGGCTAGGTTCAGGCGGAGCCGAGCAGCGTTCCCGTTACCCCACCATACCATGCGAGGACCACGCAACTCCAACTGACAAATCCACGATCGTCAGATGGTGGTGGCTGATTTCTCCTCGACCGCTGTTCCCGAAAACGAACTCACCGGCCAAAACATCTGATACCGACGTTAAGGCTGCCGTCTATTTTTGTTATGGTCTGAACCGATCCAAGCGTCCCTTGTAAACAGACGGACCCTAATGAAACTATTACGGTCGATAAAAAGAAGTTGTACAGAGGTGACATCTCCAGGTCCTCTATGTAGACGAATTTTTTACGCATAGTTGCCACAATTTCTGTTCTCTCTGTCTCTGCCGCGCTGTTGCCACAGCTCCTTCTGTTGAGAAGGCTTGGAGCAATACGGCACGAGAGCTGCGTCTAAATAGGCAGGGATCGGCGGGCTCCAGCTACCGCTGATGGAGGGCAAACACCTACAGGAGCGGTGGTTATGTGTGCGGAACTGCGGTGCGTCAGTCACGCACACATAACCATCGCTCCTGTAGGTGTTTCCCCCGGCATCAGCGGTAGCTGGAGCCCGCCGATTCCTGGTTGTATGTGTTACAAAGTGTTGGAGATGTATTTGCAGTTCGCGCGCATGTGAGAGAGGCGGTAGTGTTTTTCCGGTTTCTGCCGGCGCGTCTGTCTTGTAGCGTTCGGATCGGATGCAGTCGCTAACCGATCTTTGGACGAATGGTTGTAGTGTTGGAGAATATATTAAAAACCTCAATAGCTCTAACAGGTCATGGGCCCAGAGCGAAAGTAATTAGTTAAAGAATAGAAAAGAAAGAAGTGCTTAGTATGAAAAGTGATTAAAAAGTAAGAAGAAGGGTAAAATTTGAGGTTAGGCAGACACGTGGCATGATGACGGCAAGTATCGGAAAATCGAATCAGATCGAGGTATTAACAAAGGATAATTACGATACGTGGTGCATACAGGCAGAAGCCCTGCTAATAAAAAACGACGGCTGGGAATATGCGAATGGACAAAAACGTAGGCCTGCTGAAATTGAAGCGGCCTGTGCATGGGATGTCGCAGATCAGAAGGCGAAATCTGATATTATACTCGCTATAAGCGCTAAAGAATTAAAACAAATTAAAGGATGTAAAACTGCGCATGAGGTATGGGAAAAGCTGCAATCCATATATGCGTCCAAAGGCCCGGCGAAAAAGGCCGCGTTACTGAAAAAGCTGACCAGTCACCGCATGGCGCATGGTGCGGATGTGCGTGAACATATAAATAACTTCATCGAAGTTGTAGATAAGCTTGGTGATATGGGTATAGAAATTCACAAGGACCTGCAGAGTCCAATGCTGTTAAATAGTTTACCAGATACGTACGAAAACTTTAGATGTGCAATGGAATCCCGTGACGAGCTCCCAGATCTTGAGATGTTGAAGATAAAGATTTTAGAAGAATTTGAGACCAGGAAACAAAAACATAGTGATGAACCTGGTGCAATGGCAGCGAAGCAGAATGAGCAAGGAAAGGGAACGAAGGGGAAGTATAATAAGTATGACAATAACAGGTATGACAAAAATACAAATAATAGTAAATTCCCCATAAAATGTTTCCACTGTGGCAAGTTGGGGCACAAAGCCATTAATTGTTATGCCAGAAAAGGTGCTACAAATAAACCAAGCGCAGGTTCGGTGCAAGAAATGTTTTATGCAAACCACGTAGAGAGAGAAAAGGCATGTGCTGTTGCGATGGATTCAGAACACAATAATTGGTGCTTAGATAGTGGTTGTACTAAGCATTTATGCAAAGATAAAGAAAAATTTATAGAGTTGCAACCATCGGAACATAAGAAATTGAGTTTAGCCAGTCACATGTCAGCAAATGTTGAAGCGAAGGGAAATGTACAAATTCAAACATATCTAGATAATAATAATATTAAAGATATAGAATTTCAAGATACCCTATATGTTCCTGATTTAAGAGTCAATTTAGCATCGGTAGCAAAGATTACAGAAAGGGACAATGTAGTAATCTTCACCAAGCATGGAGCTGTTATAAAGGGAAAAGATGGAAGAATAAAAGCCAAAGCAAATAGAGTTGGCAATTTATATTACATACAAGAATATACAGAGCATGCTAGAAGTGTGGAGTGTCGAGACAGAAATTCTAACCTAAAACTATGGCATGAACGTCTCGGACATTTGAATGTGAGGGATTTAACGTTTATGGTAAGGGCTGAGAAGGCAATAGGAATTAAAATTCAAGGAAACAATACCATTCCATCATGTGAGAAATGCATACAAGGTAAGCTGACGTCGACACCTTTTCCAAGAGAATCGAAAAGAAGTACAAGGTTGTTAGAAATAGTACATTCTGATTTATGTGGACCTATGAAAACAGAATCGATAGGTGGATCAAAATACATATTGACATTCATTGATGATAATTCAAGATGGTGCCAAGTGTATTTTTTAAAAACAAAAGATGAAGTGTTACAGCTATTCAAGGAATTTAAGAAATATGCTGAGACGTTAACCGAGAAGAAAATAAAGTACTTGCAGACAGATAATGGTCGGGAGTATTGCAACACAAGATTTGATGAATTTCTAAAAGAAAATGGAATTCAAAGGCGGTTAACAGTACCGCACACGCCGCAACAAAATGGTTTGGCTGAACGAAAGAATCGCACGCTAATAGAGACGGCGAGATGTATGTTGTTGCAGGCAGGACTATCACACGGGTATTGGGCAGAAGCAGTTTCAACTGCTAATTATATTAGAAATAGATGCCCGGCCAGAGCATTGAATGGAAGAACTCCATTCGAATTATGGACAGGAAGACTACCGATTTTATCACATTTACGAATATTTGGAATGGAAGCATACATTCTAAATAAAGATCCAAGAAAGAAAAAATTTGAAGATAGGACGAAAACAGGGATTTTTATAGGTTACTGTGAACGATCCAAAGCATACAGAGTGTGGCTACCAGCAGAAAGGAAAGTGGTAGTATCGAGGGATATCAGAGTTATCGAACATAAAGACGAGGAACATGAAAAGGAAGCCCCTGATGAGAAGAGGAAGCAAGAGGAAGTTAAAAATGTAATACAAGTTCAGGATGAAATTAGTCATACTAATGTGGATCCTGACATGGCAAGTGATGTCCAAGCTACAGGTGAGACTGCAGAGGAAGAAAATGTAACCAGTGCATTGAAAAGGGCACCTGGGAGGCCGAAAATGGTGAGGACAGGTATGAGGGGTCGTCCTAGGAAATTATTTCACTACAAGGATGCACAAAATGAAGATTACCCACCAAATTCAATGCAAAACGATGAAGGGGTTGAAGAGAATTGTAGTAACCAGATTGCAGAGGCCAACTTGGTTACATTAGCTGCCAACATGGCTGACATATCGGTAAATGATGCACTGCAAGGAGATGACCAAGAAGAGTGGAAAAGAGCCATAAGAACAGAGGTAAAATGTTTAGTTAAAAATGATACGTTTGACATTAGAGAGAAGCCAGTGAACGGAGGGGTAATAGGGTGTCGCACAGTTCTTGCGAATAAATACCGGGCGGATGGATCGTTAGAAAAACGAAAGGCGAGGATAGTGGCCAAGGGGTTTACACAACGCCCAGGAATTGATTTTGGAGATACGTTCGCACCGGTTGCGAGGCTGGATTCTATCAGATTACTGTTAGCCTTGGCGGTTAAATTGAACATGATGGTGGAACAAATAGATGTAACAAGTGCATATCTTAATGGGATTTTAAAAGAAGATATTTATATGGACGTGCCTGAACGATTTGAAGAAAGTTTAGATGAAATAGTAGCGGATACGAGAGAAGAGAAGAAAATACAGGAAAAGGCGAAAAGCATATTAGAACAAATAAAGTCCCGGAATCGTCCTGTATGTTATTTGAATAAGGCTTTATATGGTCTGAAACAAGCTGGGAAACAGTGGAATGAAAAGTTGGATGAAAAATTGAAGAAGTTAGGATTAAGTCCTACAGTTTCCGATCCATGCGTATACAGTGGCCAAAGAGGAAATACCAGGTTGTATATAGCCGTGTATGTAGATGACATCATAATTGTATCTGATGATCATAAGTGGATCAAGAACGTAAAAATTGAATTGGCCAAGGAGTTTGATATAAAAGATTTAGGAAAAATCGGGTATTGCTTAGGTATTAATATTAAACAAGATGCAGAGGGGGTAAGCATGACGCAAGAAAAATATATTACCGATTTATTACAAAGATTTGGAATGGATGGCTGTAATCCAGTATGTACGCCAATGGATAAAGATGCAACATTAGAAAATAATAAAGGCGTAGAAAACCAGAGGAGGCCTTATCGCGAACTGGTTGGTTCGTTAATGTATTTGGCTGTGGCAACCAGGCCTGATATTGCTCACGCAGTGAGCGTCCTGGCCCAGTTCAACGATTGTAATACGGAGGCTCATTGGCAAGCAGCTAAGAGGGTATTACGATACCTTAAGAGAACATGTAATTACGGTATTGTTTTCAGGAAATCAGACGCCGAGATAGCGGCTTATGTGGATGCCGATTGGGGAAGGTGTAAGCTCGACAGGAGGTCATACACCGGATATGTATTTAGAATGTCGATGGGTCCAATCAGTTGGAAATCACAAAAACAACGAACAGTTGCCATGTCCTCAACCGAAGCAGAATATGTGGCAATCGCGGAAGCTGTTAAACATGCATTATATATATCTGGGTTTATCAAAGAGTTAAATGTAAATAATTTGGATAGTATTGTAATTTACAACGATAATAAGGGAGCGCAATTATTGTCAAAGAGTGCCATTGTACATCCGAGGACAAAGCATATAGATATTAAGTTTCATTTTATAAGAGATGCTTTGCGGAATGAAAGTTTGAGTTTACAGTATATGTCAACCAATTGTATGCCTGCAGATGTACTCACCAAACCGTTGTCAAGAGATAAGCATTATTTTTGTATGAGTGAGATGAATGTAAAAGAGATTGTTTCGCGCGCGTCTTGAGAGGAGGTGTTGGAGATGTATTTGCAGTTCGCGCGCATGTGAGAGAGGCGGTAGTGTTTTTCCGGTTTCTGCCGGCGCGTCTGTCTTGTAGCGTTCGGATCGGATGCAGTCGCTAACCGATCTTTGGACGAATGGTTGTAGTGTTGGAGAATATATTAAAAACCTCAATAGCTCTAACACAAAGGTATGCGTAGACCAATACGAAATGAAGCTATCGAGAAAGAATCAATGTTCTGACCAATAAAGCTCCTGATTTTTTTCGTAGCGAACGCACACCTATTTTGATGTGTGTATTTCTACGTTAGACAGCCAGAGTTGGGCATTATTCGACTAAATTTTCATTCGAATACGTATTCGTATAAATCCCCAAGATTTATTCGCGAATAACGAATAACGATTTTATTCAACGAAAAATTATTCGATATTCACGAATAACTCTGTACCGTTATTCGAGCCAGACTTATTTTTTATTCGCTCGATCTCTTCGAGCTCGATCCACGTGCGCGACTATATACAATGTATCAGTAAAGAGGTAGTGAGTATCAGAGTTGGGCATTATCTAGATAAAGAATTATTTAAATAACTATCTTTTCGAAGCCTTCGAATATAGCCACGAATAACTTTCGTCGGCGTCGAAACTTGGTGAGTTACCAAAACCGCAAGTCGCTGTCGCCGTCGCCTGTCCTTTGTGTTCGGCGCTCGCCACTCGGCCGGGCTCGACCCTCGGTCAAGCGGATCACTTGGAACACTCAATGTCTGAGATTTTGTTCAAATTGAAACACGTTATACATAGTGCATGTGAAAATAAGTGGTGTTCAAGTTGTCACATTTTGCCACATTGAAACGTTCAAAGAACACAACTTTCATCAATTTTTTGAAAATTACCTTTCGAATTTGGCAAAATGATTATTTAAATCCTTCTTATTTTCAAATGGACGCTAACATATTTCAATTTGGACAAAATCCCCAGGACGACGCGGAGGACATAGCCGTGGGGGAACAATATTTATATTTACTCATAAAAAATATATTAAAATGGGCTGTACTTCCGAAAGGGACCGGTGGCCGATCGAGATGAGGTTTGGGGGGAGGGGTGGGGAGGGTATGTGAACCCTAAATCTAAAATTATAGCTTCGGGTATTTATTAGTTTCCCCCCTAAACCTCATCTCGATCGGCCACCGGTCCCTTTCGGAAGTATATCCTTAAAATGATTGTTTATGTAGTTTGTTTTGATAGAATCTAAAACTTCCACATTCGCTATCGTATCGGCATGAACGTTTCAATAACATACTCCTGAGATTTTCCAGATGAAAATAAATTTAAACACAGTATAAACCGATTATTTTTAGCATTTTTAGATTAGAAATGTTACATTTATATTTAATTACCAAGTACAGTTCTAGAAATACTCCAATTTATACCGTGTTTGAACTCATTTTAATCTGGACAATCTCAGCAGGATGTTACTGAATACTGAAAACGTCACGTTTTACATTTTATTAATACATAATCCACCGCAAGCAACACTGTATGCCTCTCAAATCAAAATCAGAAGCCACCGCCAAACAGCCCAAGTCCACAACTCGAAGAGAGTTCGCGCCGGTTCGGATAAACACGCTGCCAAAAGTTGTTTGAAGCCTTCGAATAAAAGTCGAATAAACTACGGATAATGATGAAAACCTTACTCGACGGTTCGAATAAACAAATTATTCTTCGTCGAATAAAAAAATTATCTTTCGCCGTCGAATGAATTCACTTCGGTTCATAACGGATAAACATGAAGTATCTTTTATTTGAGTTTATCCAAATATTATTTTTGCCCATCTCTGTTCTCCAGCCGCTTCGCCGTGATTCATTCAAGCCTCCCTGACGACAAAATAGTAATTGGGGAAATGCGGCAACAGCGCGATTCGACTCTCAATACGTCTCGGCAACTATGTCTTTCCTACATTTATCGGCTAGTTTGGACTTTCACCGGTTTTGATGGTACAGGGCACAAATATACCATCAGTGGCGGTGACGGAGAATCCTTGAAGCCTAATTCTGTCATTTCTCGAGTCTGTCTCAGTACACGAGTCATAAATTCATTATTATTTCAACGTACGGTGCTTATTAGCATTCAAACGCACCAGACCCGTCTGCACGGATGTCTACTGGAGGCAACTATACCCGCAAAAACTTCCTTCTTGTCGATTCCAGGGCGAAAGTTGTAATTTACGGTTTGTTTACTACACGCGTATACGTACACGCTTAACTTAGCTTGTGTGAGCGTACGCACACATTCAAGGCCCGGTGAGACGGGAGCCTTAATTGTTTACATTAACAAGTATAAGAAAAACATTTGCTGCCGGTCCTATCGTGGAACAAAAACCTTGGCAGGAGCCACCAAAGGTATGGCGCGACTAGGGAATACAATCCGGGCCATTATTTACTATCCCGCGATTGCCGAATTTTTTAATGTCTATCTCGGGATTTCGGACTAATTCCGGGATTGGCTAATAGAAAATTTCAGTAATTAAAATGATTTATTATTAGCTAAAATTCTAAATCTTTATTTAATGTAAACAAACTTACTTTCTATCATTAGTCAGAAACATAAACTAAAATCATTTTTCACAATAAAAACAGTAATGAAGAATAATAACGTCTGAATAAGTACTAACGAAGAAACAACAAAGCACCTAAAGTACGTACATATCTAAGTAAGTACAATGTTTCGACTTTACGTGTTCAGACAAGTTACGATCTGCAACTCTCGCGATTTCGAAATAGCGGAAAGTAAGAATATCATTGTTGTTACATGCCCCTATCGGTTCATCCCGTGCTTGCTGTCCTCGCGTTGCTTTCCGTCGAATCGGCGGAATCGCCTCGCGCGCGGCAGACAGATCGCCGAACCGCGGAATCCATCGTCGTAGGCACAACGTGACCATCGACGGCCCGGGCCCCGATATTTCCTAATAAGGAGCGATCGACAGGTGCCGACGGGGCGATTTCCCCCTACCGACTTCTAAAACGCGAGGCACGGAGGGTAGCAGCGAGACGCGGAACATACATTCAATTTCGGGAGCTCAAGCTAGGAAGTTGCGACGAGCCAGCCTCGAGCCGACCTCACCTCCACGTATCTACCGCGAAGCAGGCTTGGCCGATCAAGTTCAGCCTAAGGGTAACTCCATCCGACGCACCGAGAACGGCATAGCCGGGAGAGCCCTTACGCGCCGATTCGGACCGCCAAATACCGCGAGGACATGTGGCAGTACGAGCTAGTCAGCGAAACGGCGGTTCCCGCGTTCACCTACTTCCGTGTGCTACCCGAGAGCACAGTGAGCGACCACGACCTACGCTCGGTCAACCGACACCTCGAGCGAGCGAGAAAACAGACGGCAAGCGTGCCGTGCGAAATTGGTGAAAACCAGCGAGCGACAGCCAAGACGGAGCGCCGTCTCTAGGTATGTAAGTTCGATCTCATTCTATGTAACAATATATTTTGTATCTTTGATTTTCCTCTAAATTCCTTGTACTTATATATTCAACCCTTTCAATCCTCCCATTCCCTGGTAAGTATAGTCGAGGTGTGCTTCAGCACTTAAACAAGAGCAAGAACCCAGTAGAATATTCTAACCGCTCAGGGTGATCTACGGAAAAGTCCCTTCAGGACGTAACATTGTAAAAATAAATATGGTTCAGTTAGTTGTATACGACCTAATATTATTATTTAAATAAATCATTATTCTTATTATTGTCCTTATCGTTATGAAATGACTATGTTTATTTATTCTGTTGATTTTTATATTTGTCGGGTGTTCATAAAGTATTTTTGTGTTCATAATACATTTTTAACGAATCCCGAAATTTTCGTGATTAGTTATATCAAATCCCGGGATTTTTGGAATCCCAAAAACACGCGGGATCCCGGGATACTATATCCCGGGATTGTATTCCCTAGACGCGATGCATCGCGCCATGTTACGTTCATAAGACGCAATTGTTGCAATTCAACAATAATTTTCTCCGCGGTCGTCATATATTTAATGCTCAATTTTTTGTACTAATTGTTTACATTCAGAATGATAAGAAAAACGTTTGCTGCCAGTCCTATCGTAGAATAAAATGCTTGGACGAATCATTATGTACTAAGATAAAGAGAACAATTTTATTGCACTTTTAAATATTCGGGTTAAATTCATGCAACTCGCCACACTGCACCTTTCTTTCCCTCAGCCAACAGCAGCGCCTTTGGTTGCTCCTGCCAAGCCTTTTGTCCCACGACAGGACTGGCAGCAAAGATTTTTCTGACACTTGTTAATGTAAACAATAAGTACAAAAAAATTCAGCTTTAAATATATAACCGCAGCGGAGAAAATTAACGTAAAATTGCTCGCGCCTTGTGAACGTAATTCGGTGCGGTGCGTCGCGCCACACATTTGATGGTTCCTGCCAAGCCTTTTGTCCCACGTCAGGACTGGCAGCAAACGTTTTTCTTACACTTGTTAATGTAAACAATTAGTACAAAAAAATCAGTTTTAAATATATGACCGCAGCGGAGAAAATTAACGTTAAATTGCACTCGTCCTGGAGATGCAACTTCGCGCAGGGCGTGGCGTAGCACATTGCTGACTCCTGCCAAGGCTTTTGTCCCGTGATAGGACTGGCAGCAATCGTTTTTCTGCAATTTTGTGATATAAAGTACCAACAAAAATAATTTTCTGCCTTAAACATTTTAGTCAATCGATTTCATTTTTTTAACATGTTTATACGAGTGGCAGCAGCATGCCGTTCCTCAACTAAGGTGGCAGTAGATCATTTTTCGGTGTTTTATGGTGTCTATTATTAGTACAAACATTTTCAAATTTAAACATGTAAGGATTTTGCACAATATTTTCTTACATAGTTAACACGTTGCTGTTAAGGCCGTCGCCCATTTCGCCAAAGCGAAGCGCGGCGACCAAAGCTCGTCGGCGCTGTTCTGTCATATAGGCGATGCTTGGTCGCCACGCTTCGCTTCGCGGCGCTTCGGCCTAGTGGGCGACGACCTTTAAGCGTTGCTCCGCTGGTGCGCTGGCAGGAGGACATTTTGTGCATATGTAGCACAAATATAGAAGAAAAAGACATAAACTAACTTTAAACGAATTGGCTAAAAAAATGTGTTGCTGGCTCCCGGACTAATACGTCGGAAGCCCCACATTTGCTTCGTGTGCCCACTGAAAGCAGCGAATACATTGGGTCTACTTTTCATTATCATTATTTTTATAATTTCCATCGCAAAATAAGCATTCCACATCATCGTCGTCATCGTCATTACCAACTTCATCTATGTTACTCGGTATGTTCCATATTACGTAAACTCATGTTCCGACAAGAAATTAAGAATTATACTAAGAAGAAAGTAACTTTATTGGTAAACTATTGTTGAATAATCAAGTACATGCATATTTAATGATAAATTATATCAAAATAATACTTTGTAACATACCTTCACTACAATATTTAACTGTTTGATGCGCTTTTCAGAAACTTTTACACTCCACGAAAAATATAAACGTTTCTCTTTCAATGATGGATGTGCGACTGATGCTTAATTGTCAGTATCACCGTCTATTGTGTCTAGGGATCTAGTATACACGATTGCCTGAAGAGTTCGTTATTTCTTTATCGAAATTTTACGAAGTTCCATATTACGAGCCGTTCCATATTACCTGCCTTTACCCTACATACATAAAGAAGTTTTTTTTCAAATTAGTTTACAGATCGTAATTTTTCAGTAGATAAACTTGCCAATTTTTTATTTAAATTCTTTGTAATGAAATTCTCCACCGATCTGTCCAGCCGGAATTCTGAATTTCGTTGTTAATTTTTTTATGTTTGGCGAAATATACAGCATTTTAAGATCAGTATCTGTAGACGCATTCTTATTGTTAGCCACTGGTTCCGAATTTAAAGTAAGATTTTCGAAATTCAAGATGACGAATTCAATATGTCGAAGCAAAATTTGAGAAAATGAGTTTATTCGAAACAAACTTAGTCCACATAGATTTTCGAGGATGCTGATTACTCATATGAGGTAATTATTATTAAGATCAAAATTTTAATTTGTACCACAAATCTAATATTGTACATGAAATTATAAAATTTCAAATGGCGGACCGAAATTTGAATTTTACCATTTTTTGGGGCATTTGAAAAAGGTGTAGGCAATTTTGCATGTTTAAGCGTGTTCGTCTGTGTTCACTGTTCATACGCGTTCTTATAGTTGACTTTTCTGACCCAATATTAATGTGCAAGATTTTTAGAGTTTTTTTTTTACAAAAATATTAAGAGGTGCGGAGAAAATAGCGCACAGTAATGGACACTTACCCATACAAACGAGGACATAACACATTATTTTAATATCTTCAAATTCATATACCTACATATATCAAGTTTAAGTGGAGAAGTCCGAATACCTAAACGGCTTATTTTTTTATCAATTTTTAAGAATATTTTGCAAAGATACCAATGCGCTAATCTTTTTGAAACTTTAAAGCAGTATCTTAAATAGGCTTTTATCGAGGTACAAAACGGCGCCAGTTGTAGCATCTCTGGCAGTTATGTAAAACAGACAAATACAATTTTTGTTCAATTTATTTGACAATTGTAAGAATATGAACCAAATAAAGACGATAAATAATAATAATAAAGTATAAAAAAATGCATATTTTAAAAATGGCGGCACTTCAAACAATTAAGTTCGCAAAAAATCTGCGCTTTATTAGTTTAAAAAAATTGGTCAAAGTTACAAATTTGTTTAAATATTTAGGCTCATGTTCTGAGGAATATTATAAAGTAAAAGTGTACAAAGTTTGAAGTTGATCGGTCAAATATTTTTTGGGTTATCCCCGGCGCCAATTTTTAAAACGTGGTTCCGAGAAAAACGCGTTTAAAATGCGTTTTAGGTATGCTCGACGCTAGGAACCAGCGGCGGACAGGTTCCAACGGATACTCGAAGAAGTCTCCGAGAAGGAACTAAAGAAGAGGAAACAACCGAGGGGAACCAGGAAGCCTAACTTCTGGTGGTCCCAGGAGATAGCCCAAGCGAGAAGCGAGATGCATCGAGCCAGGAGGATCCATCAAAGGCCCCGGATCTCAAGGCTGATTGCGCGGCATACCGGGAGGCCATAAAGCACCTCCAGGTTATGATCGTGAGGGCCAAAGAGGGTAAATGGCGGGAAATGTGCAAACCGGGACTTGTCGACAGTGATCCATGGGGCAAGTCCTATTTAGCTGTGATGGCCAGGGTCAAGGGGAAAGGCCCTAGGAAAGTAATGACCCCGGAGCAAGCGCGAGGGATTATGTCCCACCTCTTCATCACGGATCCGGAGGAGCAGCGCCTGAGGACGACGGCTACTCTTTTACATTGGAGCACTACGAGGGACGACAGGGCACTAGACATAGTCATCCCGGAGCGGATGAAGGTAGCCATCTCTAAGATTAAAGCGAAGAAGGCTTCGGGGATGGACAGGGTCCCCTCGGAGGTGGTGGCCAGCATCCTGAAGGCCCACACTGATGACTTTTGTCATGCTGTCAAGGACACCCTTAGGAGGGGTGCGAATGGAAGACAGCTCAAGTCGTTCTTATTCCTAAGCCCGGGAAGAACCCGACGAGTCCAGGGGCCTTCAGGTCAATTAGCACACTCCCAGCCCTTAGTGAAGCGTGAGAGTATGCGATTAAGGAAATTATAGAAGAAGAGATTGGCAGGGACCCCTTTCAATCAACACAGTTCGGATTCCGCAGAAGGTCCGAGACAGTAGATGCTGCAATGGAGATCGCCCGGTTCGCGGAGTCCTGCAAAGCTAAGCAGAGGACTTGCACGATGGTCACAATAGATATAAAAAACGCGTTCAACACTCTGAGGTGGAGCCTCATAATGAGGGAACTTGAAAAAAGGGGCGTCTCCAACCTGGTCCGGAAAGTTATGGCCTCTTATTTTGAAGGACGAAAAATTGTGGTGCACGCCCCACAGGGACAAGTAGAGACGCGGGGTCACGGCGGGAGTCCCGCAGGGCTCGGTTCTGGGCCCGCTGTTGTGGAACATTGTTTACGACAGGGTCCTAAAGCTAAACACCCTCCGAAATACACGGGCAATAGCGTACGCTGACGACCTAGCGCTCCTGTTCACAGCTACAGACGAGGTCCAATTTGAAAAATCAATGAACAGGGCTATGGGCGTTTCTGGACGCCTGGGTCACCAGGACGGGTCTTAAGATTGCGACCGACAAGATGGAGGCGATTTTTATCACAGGAAGGAGGATCCAGCAGATCACGGACCTGCGGATCCTGGGGTCCTCGGTAACAACGGCCACCGATGTGAAGTACCTGGGTGTGATCATTAATAATTTGCGCAGCTTCAGGCCACACCTGGAGAAAGTTACGATGCGGGCTGAGAGAGTGGTTGGGGCACTCTCGTCCCTCCTGCCGAACGCCAGGGGACCCTCACAGCACTCAAGGCGCTTATACTATGCGGTCTGGGAATCAATCGTAACATACGTAACCCCGGTATGGGCCCCGTCCCTGGATAGGGAGGCCTGTGTCAAGATTATTGGAAAGACGCAAAGGACGGCCCTAATCAGGACCACGATGGCGTACCGTACGGTGTCATATATGGCGCTGTGTAGCTTGGCGGGTAAAATGCCCCTGAAAATTAAAGTGGGGATGACAAGAGACTTTCCCTTCACCGCAAGGGAGGCGGACAGAACGGACCCCACGCTGGCGGGAGATACGCGGGCCCTGAAAGAGAGGGACGCGGCGCACCGTAGGGAGGCATTAGCGAAGGCCATGACACGATGGCAAGAGGAGTGGGTCCAAAGCGATCCAAATAATTGGACAAGAAGATTAATCGCGAACGTGGAAACCTTTGCTACGAAAGGCCGACCGGGTTTTATGATGGACTTCTTTACAATGCAGCTCCTCACGGGCCACGGTGGATTTGCGGGATTTAAAAAGATTGGAAAGTGCACACAGGGCAGCTGACGGACTTGCGGATCGACCGACGACGCGGAGCATGTGCTGCCCAGCTGCCAGGAGTTCGAGGAAGCGAACGGCGGAACTGGTCGCAGCATTAGGTGAACGGGTGGCAACCGGCACAATAATCGGTTTGGCCACAATGTCTGACGAGAACTGGACGCATCTTAAAGCATTTGCGAACAAGATCATGAAGACAATGATTGTGAAGACCCGCATGCTCCACGAGATTGAAGAGGAAAAGAAGGCAAGGCAGGAGAGACAAGGCCCGAGAGGAGGCGGCGAGGAAGGCCGCGGAGAAAGGTAAGATGGCCCGTAAAAGGAAACGCAGGTCCCCAGATTAACTGGCGAAAGAAGATGGTTTCCCCCTGGGGGGAACGAATTGTACAAAGGATTTGATGTTATTTATTTATTTATTTATTTAACTGTTATCGTCTAATTTCGGTATGGATGCGCGCATTGTGCATATAGATATTTATTTATACATTTATTTATTTCTTTATTGTAGGAAGGAAGGAGGACCATCACCAATTGGAGGGCGGATTTGAAGTAGTGACAGTTAGTCCCGAGTCTGGCCCAGGATGGTTTAGGCAAGGCGGGCCAAACGAGAGGGGGGTTTTTTAGTGGGTATTACTATTGCACCACGAGTCCCACATATCCCCGGCACCACCGCCGGGGTATGCGTTTAAGCATTTTTCCCCCTCTTCAAAAAAAAAAAGTATGCTCGGCGCTCGGAAGCGCGCTAATCCACCAGGCTATAGTATCGATACTGAGTTGAATTTCGGCCTATAACTTTGAGAATATATTTTTAAAATGTTTTAGAAGCGATGGAAAAATTATGTAAAAATTTTTGTTTGTATTTTTCGTTCGATTTATACTGTCTTCCCCCCTTAAGACGCGTACATAAACATAATATCATAAACATAATATCAAAAATTGCTTCCAGAAGCACAATTCCTACTCCTCAAACAATATTGCCCATAATAAAATCGGATTTCTAAAGGTAACTACCATACAATGTTAAGTGAATCGGGTCTCCTAAAAATATCAAACATTAAAAATCTTGCTTATCAATATTGAGTCAGAAAAATCAACTATAAGAACGCGTATTGGGATCTGATATGGGGGCGGGGCCTAGCAAGGTGGCGCGGATATGGGTACATGTGCTATATATGCGGTATTTTAGTTATTTGCGAAATTGTTCCTTTCTATGCAAAGTATATGTGATTGGGCAGGTTCAAATCCTACCCAGCGGAATTTTATAGAAGGTGAACGTGTACTTATAGGGATTGATGTGTACCCAACGAGCGCTTCTACTTTCGCCACCAGATGTCATGGTGACGGATGTCACATCCCAATGAACACAGACGAACACGCTTAAACATGCAAAATCACCTACACATTTATGAAATGCCTAAAAAATAGTAAAATACGAAATTCGATCCACCATTTTAAATTTTACAATTTTATACACAATATTAGATTTGTGGTACAAATTAAAATTTTGATCTTTATAGTAATAATTACCACATATTCATTATCAGCGACCTCGGCAATCTGTACGCACTAAGTTCCTTCCGAATAAGCCCATGTTCTTAAATTGCGCTTCGACATATTGGATTTACTATCTTCAATTTCGAAAATTTTACTTTAAATTCGGGATCTTCTTAAAATGCTGTATATTTCGCTAAATATAGACAAATTAGCAATGAAATTCAACATTCGGGCTGGACAGAACGATTACAGAATTGAATTACGAAGATTTTAAAAGAACAAAAACATCGTCAAGTTTACTGAAAAATTACGACCTGTAGACTAATTTGAAAACAATGTCATTATGTACCACTGTGCATCGCCGAAGCCTATTTCACCGTGCTACGGGCACAAGTCATCCTGTTCACTTTTTACCCAAATATACAAGATGTGAGGAAGATATCGGCAATGTGGTAATTAAAAAAAGTATTATCCACTGAACAGCTTATACCTAAAGTGCAATTGTTGTTCCCAATGAAAGAATTATAATGAATCTACAGGGTGTAACAAAAATGTTTCCGTTCCTTGAATGATATGATTGCAAACAACTATTTCCTGGCGAAAATATTGTCCGAAGCTTCGTTAACGAGATATTAACAAAAAAACCCGACCAGTCAGAGCGCGAGCCTTCCGCAAGAGCTCCCGCGGTAGCGTTGGCTACGCGCAATAGGCCGCTGCGCTTGTACTAAGAACAAGCAAAAAGGTATGCATCGAAAGAAACCGCGTAAAATAACAAATGAAAATGACGTAACATACAAAATCGAACTTTTCGTTATCTTTTGGTTGTCGTTTAAAGTGAATAACGAATACAAGATAAATCAAGGAAAATCATGTCAAACGTAAAAAGACGAATACACTGTTATTTTAAAGCAGAATCGAATATAATAATTATTTGAAGTGAGAGGACGAGAAATACGTAAATTTCATTTTCAAATAACAAATAAATGAAAAAAATAATGTAACAGGAAATGTACGACAAGTGATCGTAGTTCGTGATTGAGGTAAATATCCGTAGTTTAATAACGGCCAACACTGTTGCTGATAATAAATAAGTCTCCTTAAAAAGCCCGAAGAAAAATTTATGTACAAGAAACTTGGAGAATTATCGCCGGAAGTAAGCCATAGCCTGCGTGAAATTTGAAAAATAATATTAGGTGTATGAATAAATTCTTTCCGACTGGATTTACTGAATTTGTATCGCGGTGGTATTCGTAAGCTGACAGAAAAATGTCCAAGGTACTTAGCAATAATGCAAATTATTTCGATGATTGAGTTGTTTCCATATTTTTTTAATCAAACTGCAATAATACTCAAAAAACGGAAAGAGCACCTAATAATCATCAATAAATTAAATAAAACACCCTCTCGGACATTCCTTCCCTTCCATTCCTTCCTTTTCTTCCTTTTCGGAAATCTGTGTCACTAAGGTCGGTATCAGATATATTGGGCGGTGAGTTCGTTTTCGCGAGCAGTGATCGAGGAGAAATCAGCCACCACCATCTGACGATCGTGAATATCTCAGTTGGAGTTGCGAGGCCCCCGCAGGGTATGGTGGGGTAACGGGAACGCTGCTCAGATCCGCCTGAACCTAGCCATTTGGCTGTTATTTATTCTTAGCGTAATAGTTGTGTACGTTACGAAGCTATGCGTAAACCAATACGAGATGAAGCTATCGAGAAAGAATCAATGTTCTGACCGATAAAGCTCCTGAATTTTTTCGGAGCTAAAGCCTAAGGCACACCTATTCTGATGCGTGTATTTCTACGCTACAGCTCGGTTTGGCCCACACGCCAGAAGCTTGGCGCCATCCCCACCACTTCTGGTTCACTCTTGTTCTGCGAAGCCGAGAGCGAGATGGAACGAGAGCGATTCAGAAAACGTTGAGAAAAGGAGCACTGAGGCAGGCAAACGGTGTGGTGGGAGAATACCCCTCACGAAATTCACCGGCCAATATTTCTGATACCGACCTTAGGTCACTGCACAGATCCTGGTCATCGGTGGACGAAAAGATTTATGGTAGAGTAGCGGCCAGTGCTCAACTGATCGCAGGTACATACGACACCACCCAAAGCAAAGGGTCGCAACGTCAAGTGCATTCGGGTTAATGTACCCAATATTCACTTCACTGTACGGCTAGTAACACTAATCATATAATTTATTTTTCATGGAACGCGTTGTTCCTACGATATAAAAATTGGTGGAAATGAATTTTCACTTCGCGTTCGAAGTCGTGGATACAGCCGCGCAAATGTTTGTACAGCAGTAGTTGCGTCTCCGTTGTTCTGGGCATAAGCCCAGAACATAGCGTAATAATAAAGGCACGATGATTCGTCCGTTGCACTTCTGTAAAGCACGTGTGTTTCGAAAATGCACTGGCTTCTTTTTACCTAAAGCCTGTTATCCTGGTGGGAGGTAACTCATAATGGAATGAGAGAAACTACTTGAGGATGGTGGAAGCTCTTTGGAAAAAATCCTGTCAATCAGTTAGCAATTGCGTCATAGAAATGTTTTCTACACAAGAGTATCATGCGTGTTTTGGGTTTATGCCTAGAACAACGGAGCCGCAGCTACTGTTGTACGAACATTTGTGCGGCTGTACCCACAACTCCAAACGCCAATTGAACATTCATTTCCACCAATTTTTATATCGCAGGTAAACGCGTTCCATGAAAAATAAATTAAGTGATCAGTGTTAGTAGACGTGCAATGAAGAGAATATTCGACACATTAACCCGGACGCAATTGACATTGCGACCATTAGCTTTGGGTGGTGTCGTATACCTAGGATCAGCTGTACACTGAGCGCATCCGTCGATGACCAGGATCGGTTCTCAGTGACCTAAGGTCGGTATCAGAAATATTGGCCGGTGAGTTTCGTGAAGATATTCTCCCACCACTCAATGTTTTCTTACTCGCTCTCGTTCCATCTCGCTCTCGCCTTCGCAGAAGTGGTGGTGATGGCGCCAAGCTTCTGGCGTGTAGACCAAACCGAGCTGCCAGCGTAGAAATACACACATCAAAAAATTCTGGAGCTTTATTGGTCAGAACATTGATTCTTTCTCGATAGCTTCATCTCGTATTGGTCTACGCATAGCTTCGTAACGCACACAACTATTACGCTAAGAATAAATAACAGCCACACAGCTAGGTTCAGGCGGAGCCGAGCAGCGTTCCCATTACTCCACCATACCCTTCGGGGGCCATGCAACTCCAACTGACAAATCCACGGTCAGGTGGTGGTAGTTGATTTCTCCTCGATCGCTACTCGCTAAAACGAATTCACCGGCCAATATATCTGGCTTCGATCTTAGTGACACAGGTTTTCAAGATGCAGGTGAATTTTCGAAAGGGTGAGTTTTAGTTACTTTATTCGTGATTATAATTTTTTAAATTTAACGCAGGCTATGGCTAATTTCCAGCGATAATTCTCCAAATTTCCGTACATAAATTTTTCTTGGAGATTTTTAAACAGTCTTATTCATTATCAGTAACAGTGTTGGCCATTATTGAATTAGGGATTTTTATCACAATAATAAACTACGATCACTTTTCGTTAATTTCGTGTTACATTACATTTTCGTCTGTACGATATTAACAAAATGAAATTTGCATGTTCGTTATCCTCTCACTCCAAATAATTATTATTTTCGATTCTGCTTTAAGAAAAAAGTGTGTATTCGTCCTTTTACGTTTGACATGATTTTCCTCGATTTATCCATTATTCATTATTCACTTTAAGTGGCAACCAAAAGATGACGAAAAGTTCGATTTTGTATGATATGTCTTTTTCACGAAATAGAAGTGTTCTAGACGGGAATCGGTGACTTTACAGTACCCTACACCATGCTCATGAAATACAGTAGAATGTTAGCGACGGAAAAAGGCCAACCATGGTAAGCTATCCCACAATCGAATCTCGATCGGCCACAATGGTTTGAGCCGTGTGTACAAGCGCAGCCGCCTACCGCGTGGCCAACGCTACCGCGGGAACTCGAGCGGAAGATTGCGCGTTCTGATTGCTCGGTTTTTTTGTTAATATCTCGTTAACGATGCTTCGGACAATATCTTAGCTAAGGAAAAAGTTGTTTCAAATCACTCCCTGAGTCACCCCTTTCAGGGAACTCCACCATTTTGGGACACTCTGTATACACTGATATATTCAGTAAACTCTCCTCTATCTTTTGCGACTAACAAGGGACGTTCGGCAACCCGGAAATTCAGAAAATTATGAAACTCGGTGTGCAAGTAGAGTAGTTCATCCGTAACACAACCCAATTTTTCGTTGGTGCCATAAAGCATTTTTTAGGGGTGAAATCACCCCTTGAAAAAAATGCAGAATTTTCTTTTCCGTGGAATATCTCGAGAACGGTGAGAGATATCGAAAAGAAGTTTAAACAAAAGTTGCAGCCTTCTTTTATATCTACAAAACAGCGCGAAAATAATTTTCGAAAAATCCATATTTTTCAAGTTACCCCCACCACCAACTCTTAAAATTAAGTTTTTGTATTTTATAAATAATCGCTGGCATCCCTCTGGATAATCTCTTTTCATACATATAAATAGTTTATGTGTTATATTTTTTTTGTAAACAAATAAAACCTCTATTACCGAATTTGAAGTCCATTTTGGCAGTTTCCATTAATAACATGGTTTCCTAAACCCATATTTAAATTCTTATTTATGTAAGGTTCAGACAGCTTTCAATTATTTAAACAAGGCAGTACGTACGTAAGAATGCATCCAAGGTAAAACTCATTAAAACTAATCAGTGACGTGCATGAATCAGTATGATAACAGCACATTCGTACATGCATTACTTGAAGTGTAATCTTATTAGGCTATTTTGGAAACCACACGATAAATAAATAATGCGTGAAGATTCACAATGACTTTGCAAAATATATATGTTATCATTGAAATGACGCAGAATCGCATTGATGCGGATAACCTTGTCGAACCTTCAGATTTTCCGAGTTTTCGGTAAACTTGTTTTTGTACTCGCGTCTTTGAGTGATATAAATATTCCCGAGGATGTAGCCAACGGCAGTTACATTTTTGGCAGCAGTCAGTTACCATCCAATTGAAAAAAGTGAGTGATCATTGTTTGAAAGACTATTTTCTTTAAAATGCAGACGATTAATGTTGCTAACGTAATACACATGTTAGCCACTACATTTCAAATTGCAAGTATAACACAGACACCTATAATCCCGGTAGAAACGGAACTGCACAATGAAATTCGGGACATTATAAAAAAGTTTCAAAACATACATTCCCTACCATTAATTGAACATGATTATGTGCTCGATTATGCCGATCCATCAGAACCACATGGTGCACAAGTTGTAGGGTACATTATGCCTGCAGAAGAAGAAGAAGAAGACAGTTTTGAACCTGCAGAATGCAGTTGATGATGAAGGTGGACAAGTTGACTTAAGTTATAAGAGAAAAGCTGTAACGTTTTGGAAAAGCGCAAAAAAGGCACGTCGAACGCTTACCAGTGTACAGAAAAATTATCGCATGGTTAAATCTTTGCAGCAGCTATACAGGTGGGAGGCGAGTGTAGAGAGAGGTGGAACAAATGCAGATAAACTTGCATTTATTGCAGAATATGTACAGCAAAAGTTTGAAGAAGCTTGTGACAGAAGATCTATTGTTCATGACATGAATTTAAGATTGTGGGCCTTGGAGGCAAAAAACCAGGTGGACCTACCCCAATTCGTGGCAGGTAAATGGTGGATTTGGAACTTTAAGACTGCGCATAGAATTGTGTTCCGCAAGATAACAACATTCAGGACGCAATTTACATTTGAAGATATTGACAACATCAAAAATATTGCAGAATCGTTTGTTTCTCGCGTAAAGTTTAACATCCCAGCTGTCGGAGTTGAAGAAATTTATAATGCAGACGTGGTTTCAACCTGGAAATACATTCTGGGCGAACATTGGCAAAATTAGGAGTGAAAACGGTAGAAGCGACGATTCAATCGGTATCTTCTACAACACAAAGCTACACTATAATGCCTATTATATCAGCAAGCGGACGTCTTCTTTCACCACTATACATAGTTTTGAAGGAATCTACAGGAACACTTGGTCCGATAGTGCAAAGAACTCTATTCCGTCCGGTTAATATTTACATCGGAGCTTCAAAGTCAGGAAAACTCACGTCTGAACATTTTAAAAATTGGTTTAGCGAAGTGTATCTACCGAATACTGTGCGTAGAAGCATGCTCCTACTCGACTCGTGGACGGGACACTGCCCAAATGAGTTACAGCAGTTGATTCCACAAGACAAGGAAGTAACTTTTTCAATGATTCCAAAAAAAAAAACGACGGGCATCATTCAGCCTTTAAATGTGTTAGGATTCCGGATTTGGAAAAATTCCGTGCGGACATTTTCGGATAATGTGATTCTCCAAGAGAGAGATGTCGATTTGCACTTACGTAATGAAATAATTAAATTGCAGTCCCTAACCCACATATTTTTCAATATGCTTGGTTTAAAAGCAGATATCTAGAAACGCATCCCAGCGAATTTCAAAATCCTGTAGATTTCTGTTACTTCAGGAATGAAAAGCTTATACCCAAATGTAGTATTTGTGGGGAGCCGGCTTTTATGCGATGTGCATGGTGTGGCAAGTATTTTTGTTTGAATCATTTCTATGAAGAATATCATTATTGTACCAATTACGAACCGTAATTTTCAATGTATCAATCGCCTTCTATTAGTATAATTCTTTCAATGTATAATCAAACAATACAACATGTACAAAAAGACACTGCGAATGTTTAAATATTACTTTATGCGGCCACTTCATTAATGAAAACTGCTATGATGTAATATTATATATATATGTTATTAGTGGGATAGGTAAGTAAAATTGATGTAGAATGATTTAAAATTCATATACATATGCATTATGCAAATTGGAAGGCTCGACAAGGTTATCCGCATCAATGCGATTCTGCGTCATTTCAATGGTAACATATATATTTTGCAAAGTCATTGTGAATCTTCACGCATTATTTATTTATCGTGTGGTTTCCAAAATAGCCTAATAAGATTACACTTCAAGTAATGCATGTACGAATATGTGGTGGTATCATACTGATTCATGCACGTCACTGATTAGTTTTAATGAGTTTTACCTTGGATGCAATTTTATATACGTACTGCCTTGCTTAAATAATTGAAAGCTGTCTGAACCTTACATAAATAAGAGTTTAAATATGGCTTTAGGAAACCATGTTATTAATGGAAACTGCCAAAACGGACTTCAAATTCGATAATAGAGGTTTTATTTGTTTGCAAAAAAATATAACACATAAACTATTTATACGTATGAAAAGAGATTATCCAGAGGTATGCCAGCGTATATTTACAAAATACAAAAACTTAATTTTAAGAGCTGGTGGTGGGGGTAACTTGAAAATATGGATTTTTCGAAACTTATTTTTACGCTGTTTTGTAGATATAAGAGAAGGCTGCAACTTTTGTTTAAACTTCTTTTCGATATCTCTCACCGTTCTCGAGATATTCCACGGAAAAGAAAATTCTGCATTTTTTCAAGGGGTGATTTCACCCCTAAAAAATGCTTTATGGCACCAACGAAAAATAGGGTTGTGTTACGGATGAACTACTCTACTTGCACACCGAGATTCATAATTTTCTGAATTTCCGGGTTGCCGAACGTCCCTTGTAAGATGAACTCTCTAGCGTTCTTAGTTTTCACATAATACCTCAGTTTTGACGAAAATCGTGTTTTTACAAAAACTCCTGTTTTTTCAAAAACTGAGGGTGATAGATCAATTTTGCTTGCGGATTCGTGTTCAGGGCAAATAACTCTACAAGAATCGCCCAGTGGATATTGCAAAACAGAAAAGAAGTTTCATTTTGTTGGACTGTGTTATTTCAGCCTACGGATACGAGTCCACACGCACATTACTACAGTATTCCCTGCCCATTGTGCGCCTGTGATATGATAGCCATACCGCTCCCGCCTGGCTCTGAATCGAATTATGTACATATAATTAACGATAGCCCCAGTAAGATCGTATTTAAATTCATTTTCATCGGAACAGCCTTGCCTATGAACTGGTAGTAGTCTCATGAAGATTTAATAAACCATGTAGAAGCTTAAATTTTGATTAACACTTTAAGTGGTAGAAAGTTTTGAAAAATGCCCCTTCTCGTCGGTCAAGTCGTTCCGAGCTATCGATACTGCCGAGAAAGTTTTGCTGAACCCGACCGGAGTAGAACATTTGGAGACACTTGGACAACACTTTCGATGCTTTCCAGAAAATATGAACGTGAAAACGGGTCACAACCATGCACTGGGTGCACATCTCTCGACTTGAAAGCACATGGAAGCAACTCAAAGTACCACGGTGTAGACAAACGACTTGCGGCAGTTTGCCGCTGTGGCAATTTGATAATACTGCCGCAAAATCAAGGTTAACGGAACCCATTGTGCAAGTTATGCGCCTGACGTGATCAAATTATCACTTTCTATGCACAGGAGTTTTGTCTCATCGTTCATCGACGTCGTGCGTGGAGTGCAGGTGCCCCCGAGGGTCCCTCGCTCGGGGCAGTTTTAAGAATTGTTGGGGGATAACTCAGGTGCAGTTATCAAATCATTTCAGCACACAATCAATATATGACTAGTGTACATAACTCTAAGAAAAATGAAGCTTTCATGTCAAACATTTTTTAACATATTGTTTGAGTGATGGATATAAAACAATTAAGAACATAGATTTTACGATCTGATTATTTTTCGACGATGTTTTTAAAGAAAAGGCTGTCAAAAATTGATTTCAAAATTTGATGTGCTAAATAACTGATAATTGATATTCCCGCGAATGTTTTCTTTTTAAGACTGAAGAAACAGTATAAACAAATGTTTAATTAATAATCATAACAAATAAATAATCTATCAGAAAAAGATTACTGGTCAAAATTATATCATTTTACATTAAAAAATCTGTAAGTATACAATCCTCACAAACTATAAAACATTAAATGTTTAAAATAAGAAGTACCTTATTAGGGGTCGTAGCTTCTGGATCTGGTTCTTGAATAGTCTGGCGATGACGTTTAAGAATGCTGACACTAGGAGATGCAGTCAATGAAGGCGGATTTGCACTCGACCACTCTAACATTGGTAAATCATCAATTTCAAGCGAAGTTTCTTCATTCACCTTTTCTAGTTCAGTTTCAATTTGCAGAGCTATACAATCAACTAATTTGTCCATTTTTGAAAAAATCTTTTCACCATCATTTTTCAAATTGGAAAATAATTTTATTGGAGGGGACGAACAATAGTCTGTAGATTTCATGTTATTGAATATTTTTTCTTGGCGACTACTACACGATGCTGTTACTGCTGTTACTTTGTCAACTTCTTTCAATGTAGGTGCCCGTTCCTTTTTTCCAAGAGGTGTTTCATTGTCCATATCTTTGGCCTTTGCTTTTTTAGTTAAAGGTTCATCATCTATAAGTATAGTATGATTTTCAGCTTCCATTAGTGCCTGTTTTGTTACTAATCCCAGCATGTGTGCCGCACGACCTTGTGGCGGATATTGTTTTAATTTTAACTGGCGCTTGATGTTACCTTTTGGTGATGAAAATGTAACAATAGATTTAATTGATAACCCTTCACTTCGTTTTTGTACTTCAAATACATCTTTATCATTATCGAAAGAATTGCTTTCAATGCCAGGAGTGGTGGGAGTACTCCTGGGTTTATCGACACTAACTTCATTCGTTTCCTTAAATTCCTTAGTATTATCTTTAGGAACTTCATTATTGTCATTATCACAATTATTTGAAACAATCTTAGCCACTTCTTCATCATCACCTGTAACTTCCTGAAATTTTATTGCATTGCACACATCACCGATTTTATTAATCTTAATAAAACACTGTTTTTCATTACACCTCTTTTCCAGCATGGATAATTCTTGCGAATTTTCTATTATATCCTCTACATCATCTTGACTCAGCAGTTTTTTACCAATTGATATAACATCTTGAGTCTTTGTAACCTTTTCATTTAAATCGGTGTCACTGTTTTCTGGTTTATTACTCGACATATTATCCTCACATACCACAGTTTTCATTTTATTACATTTTTTGGTATCAAAAAAATCGAAATTAATATACGATGAGCTTGTTGAAGCAACTTCTGTTTGTTCTTGTTCACTTCCCTCTTCATCTACTTTCTTTTTTTCGTCTAGTTCGTTTCTTCTATTCTGTGAAATCTTTCTTGTTTCTTCAGTTTTACTAAATTCATTACTTTTTTCCATCCTTAATTTGGCTTTTGGTGGTCTGCCTCTCCGATTTGTGTCACCAGATTTTTGAGTTTTCTTCATAGTGTCGCCAGTCTTTGTATCTCCAGCCTTTAGTTTAGTGCCCTTGTTTTCAGGTGATTGCTTCCTAGAAATAGCTTCTTTATTATCTTCATGACCCTTGGAGCGACGACTATTTGATAAAGGACTGTCGAACACCATGTTTATACGTAATCGAGATATTTCATTTCTAGTACGCTGACTTAAATTCCCATCCTCAATTAGTCCTATATTCAATGCTGTATTATCACTTTCTGTAGATTTACAGCTATCACTATCACTAGCAATTTCTAATGAATTAGTCTTTTTTCGTCGACGTTGATTGCTTCCTTCAGTTTCACTATCTGAAACTGACTTCCGTTTGGTACCTCTCTTATCCTCTTCGTCTGGTTTATTTTCCGTATTATCTACCGCTCTTTGTTTAATAGCGACTTTAGGTTGACTTTGAATTACTTTTGGTCTCAATGTTCTGTGTAAACCTTGGGTAACGTTTGAGTGTCCTGGTTGACTACTTACAATTTCTTCTGATTTTGGTGAAATACTAGACTTTACAACAGAACTATAACGATTACGCCGCTTACCATTGTCTAATATAGAGGGGGACAGTCTTTGGTCATTATTTTTACTTTCTGAAAACTCCTCAAGAGAATTTGTCCCAGCATCTGTTGAAGTCCTTGATTCTGAACTTTCGCTAATCCTATCCGTTGTTAGCCTTACATTTTCTATTAGCGAATTTTCATTATTGATTGTATTACTTTTTGTGGTTTGTGCAGAGTCGAATGATACGCTTTGTCCAACGTTCTCTATCGACTTTGTATCGTTTTGAGTAATAGTTTTATTACTAATTTCTGGTTCTTCCATTTCAATTTTGTTCTCCTTGTTAGCATCGTCATTAAGCATATTTTTTATCAAAATATTATCCTTTTTGCTTGGTGTTATTTCTGCATCTTCTAAACATTTATTTTTTCTGTCGAACCATTCCTGCAAATTTTGTGTATCTTGTGAAGAAGATTGAGATAAATCGTTATATAATGCAGGAATATCTTCTCTTCTACGTTTTAAAGATTCCTTCTGGTGTTCAGTCAAACGATTAACGTCAAACCTTAGATCTGTCCTGATGAAAACATAGTCCTAAAATTGTACAATATCAAAATTTAGATATTATAGAAAAAAAATTAACATTTCTGAATGCCATGTGTTACACCAGTGTTTCTCAAACTTTTTCAGGCCATCGCTCCCTTAGTTCAGTTAAATTATCCTAACCACCCCTTGCCATATACAGGGTGTCCCATTTTAATTTTACCACGCAGTTATCTCCTAACGGTTAAGGCGACCACACACGGTCCGGCTGGCCTGTCAGTTCGGCCTGCGCAGACCGGATTGTACAAGTCGGCCGGACGCCCGTAGTGCCCCCACACACTCCGCCCGACCTGACAGGCTGGCCGGATGGTGCATCCACACGCTCCGGCGGCTTCAGAAAAAAATAATTATTTATTCTTTATCGTATCGATATGGAAGTGATGCCGATGGATTCCTTATGTATGACCAGGTCGCCGACGACCACGAAACACACGGGGATATATGAGTTCGTACGCACTTGGTCGCGAGGACTAGCCAGTCGCCGGCAACTTGGTCGCTGAGAGATCAAAATTCGGGCAACCAAACGAAGCGCCTAGACCGAGCAACTTGATACCTATCAGTTTCGTAGAGAGCGCCAAACAGAATGTACGCCGAGGAGATTGTTTCAATTGTGAAGTGCATTGAAAAAAAATAAATAAAGAAGAGGCAACATTCAGTGCATTCTTTATTGTAAGATCGCCGTAAGAAAGAAATGTTTACTGGCTTTCTCATTCCCAAATAAATGCACAATTTCTTCTTATTGTTTTTTAAATGTCGCGATTGGAGTATTCATTATATGATAAGTCTCAAATTGCCTTCCGAGATTCAATTTGCAAAATAAATTTCTGTGTATCTAAACTCATTTCGTTGCTTGCAGGTGTCTGGTCGCCAACAAAGTCGCTCGTCGTGTGAACGCGTGCATTGGAAACAGGGCACCTCGTTGGTCGCCGCGACCACTTGGTCTCCCATGCATCGCTCACGTTTTCGTGGTTGCCGACGACTGGTTGGTCGTCGCGACCAAGTGCGTACGAACTCATATATCCTCGTGTGCCTCATGGTCGTCGGCGACTGGTCGCAAGTGCGTAACGGGGCTAAGGAATCAATTGGCCTCGTTTTCGCAAAGATCTGGTGAGAAATGCGGGAGTCGAAGATTTTTCACTTCTTAATAGACAATCGAACCACTTCGAGGGTCGAAAGTACTCGCCACGAGGTACCAGGCCGCTACTCTTTGACGGGCGTAGCTCCAGAATCACCAGTACATTCGGGCCGCTTGGTTTTTTAGGACCGCTCGGAAAAGTTAGAGCTACTCAGTTTTTTCAGACCGATCGGTTTTTACGGGTACTCAGCTCAGCTCGGCTCGGCTCGGCTCGGTTCTTTAAGTAATTATTCCGATTCTAGTTGTTGCAATATTTCAATTCTCTACATTTGTTCCATCAAGTTCAATTTCTTGGAGGCTTTGGAGACATTCGGCAAATCCAATAAATCTCGAGCGTTTATGACCTACTCGTCTTGCTCCTTCTAACTACTTAACACATTCAATGGCAAGGACGACAGTAGCTCGTGAAACATTTCTTTAATGCGACGGGACTTTACCGACATGGGCTGGGAACAGCCCAAACATCGCAGCGAGCCTGACTTTCCTTTGATCAAGGGTCCCGAGGTCCCTTCCTCGGTGTGATATGGCAGGCAAACCTTTGGTCTCCATTACTCTAAACACTCACTGTTGTTCAATCTTTAGTTTTCGCGAGCTACGAGTCTCTGTCTAAACCGGCGACGATCGTTAGAAATATACGTTCCACACGTAAGAACTTGGCATTAGGGAGAATAAGGAGTCTCAAGTGGCGTTCGGTTCAGATCCGGCCGCGGCCACAGGCAGACCGAATCGTTTTTCGAATTTGCTCCGGCCGGTCTGCACAGTCCGGATTGAGCAGAAAAAATAAACTTTCTCCTATCGAAATCTACTGAATGTACACTACAGAGTGATTCTCCAGCGACGCCTGTCAAAGAGGTGCCGCCTGGTACCCCGTGGCGGGGACAGGATCCTCCAGTGATTCACCGATTTTGATGGCTCTCGACCTCCGAAAGGGTTGGAATACCATTGAAAAATCTGAAATGTCCAGGATTTCCGCATTTCTCATCAGACCTTTGCGAAAACGACGCCTACTAATATCTTATGTTTCGCCAATGAAACTAACCCCAAGAACGACATAATTCGGACCATAATGAAGGAAATTCCATTATAAATCGAATTATATAATTTCAAGCTGAATTTGTTAAAAATAGTCCGATTTACATGAAATTTTGTATGATTATCATCGGAAAAACATAAGGAATCCATCGGTATCACTTCCATATCGATACAATAAAGAATAAAGAATTTCTTAATACGCTGAAATGAATAAATCCGTTGCATAAATTAATAATAAATTAATAATAATGTTTAATTAAACTGTAGATTTCGTCACAATTTCTAATAGTACTATTTGGTTTTTCCTTATAATCGGAAACTAAAACTTTCTAAATTAACTATAAACTACTAAATAAACAGTTTTCAATTTTTGTTATAACAATTAAGTTGTAAAAATTGGAGAAAAAAACATTAAATGAATGTACAATATATTAAATTATAAATCATTAGAAAGGAATAATTTTTTCATTTTATGTTTTTTGGCGCCATTCCAATATCTTTTATACTTTAAAAGTTATACAACACGGATGTCACTAACTATCCCTATCCCGACTATTGTGCAGCGTCTGGCTGGCTTGCGCAGGCCAAACTGACAGGCCGGCAGGAGCGTGTGTGGTCGCCTTTAGGATCACATCGCCGCAACGCAACATTGTATGTTACGACAGTTACGACTATTCCGAGAATTCTAAAGTTGCAGTCCGTCGAATATTATTGATATTATTGATACAAAAAATATTCTATTGATATAAGAACATCTGCGTATGCGTTTACAGTTTTTCACACTTAATAAACTTTGTTGGGTAATCAAGTACAATCTCATGTTATTAAAATCCTAATCGCCCCCAATTCCACACCCTTATCTCTGCCCCCTTAATGCCTAATACCCTCGTAGATAATTTAAACGCCACCAGGGGGCCGGTATCGCCCCCTTTGAGAAACACTGTCTTGCACGATTTTTGTTTTTCATGTTACTTATAGTGCAACTCGTGGTTTTTGTGACTTCAAGTCATTTAAATTTTTCATTAAATGATTATATTCTTTCTTTCTTGAACGGAGATAGAAAAGGTACAATACAATTAATTCAATCATATCGTGTATATGATTTCAATAGAAAATTTAAAAGTAAAATACTTCTAAGATAAAAAGATAGAGAATACGTGGTTCGCTTGCTGCTACCCTTTGTCTTTCGAATGCAACTTTAAATATATTTTACTTAGATGTACAGGGTGTTAAAAAAGTGGATCGGTGGACACTTGCAAAAAAGAACTTGCCACAAAATTGTTTGTAACATTGAAAAGTAAACGTTAATTTATTTTTACATCAACATATTCTGCTCGTTTGAAAAGAGAACAAGTTTAAAAGAAACCATATGTCGCAAACGCACCGTTTTCCTAAAAAAAGATTAATGAAATTTTGGCATGGATGAAGTAATCCATGTATTGCCTGAAACCATTTTTCACCTTTTCGTGGAAACGGTGCGTCCAACGATTCAGAGGTGTAGATTCGCCCCTGAAAGCAGTAACCATCACTTTTTTAACGCCCTGTACATACACATTAATTTTGTATGCATATTTACCTGGGAATCAGAATCTGGCGATACTTGTTTATCACTTCTCTCACTTTCTTTAAATATCGAGTTTCGACTGCTAGATCCACTGTTTAAAAAGCTACCAACTATTTTAACTTCGTTTGGTAATTTTTCAATAAGATCATTTTTCTGCGCAATGTCGGGTTTATTTACTGTTTTCAATTTACTTGCTTCTTTTTCTATTTCTTCCAATATTAATTTGGCTTTACTGCTTAATAGATTATGTATCTCAAAAAGAGGCACTGTTTGAGATTGTATATCAGGATTTACATGATTTAATGCTTGGAGAATAGCCTTCTTATAAGATGAAATAAAATCATAGTCAAGCAACTTATTTAGCCCTTTAAGTATACTAACTATAGTTTCCCATGTATTTGCTATCTGTAAGATGAAAATTAATTATTACAGTGTTTCAAAACAGTTGTGTACGACATGAATTAAATGAAAGTTAGATGTAAGAAAAATATACATTAGATACATACTTCTTTACATAATGGTTCTAATTCAGATGTAAGTATGAGTTCAACAGCTGGTTTACAAACTTGCAAATACGATATTACTTTTTGAGGATCATGTCCATATATTGTAATCAGTACCGCAGAGAGAGCCTTAAGAGTGGATTCACATTCTGTACTACTTTTATTGGATAAAGAACAAGTTATAAGTTTCGTAATGAGGTGAATAATAGATGGAACTTCCACATGTGCTGAAACAATTACATAAATGTAAAATTAGATATACGCGTTTCATACATATTATGTTAAATTATGATAATATGTTAACATACTTAGTAAAAGTTTATAATTGACTGTACTTAGCAACGTATCCAAACAATGTATAATAAGACGATAAGATTTCTCATTTCTCAGTAAACAACGTTGTAAGGCATTTGCAATACTTAATAAAATTTCATTAGGTTTTACAGTTGCCATGAGATTTGCTCGCATTTCGAACTGTTGGTATAAATACTTCCAAATTGATATTATTTCTTGTACCTACAGTAAGAATCATAAATATTAGGATGAAGAATGCACATATTACATTTATGAGAATTCAATATGGGTAAGTAATATGTTAATACGGAATTTTTTGAAAATTGTCGTAAACTTATTTAGTATGGCCGAGCGAACCTGATTTTCATCTTCGGGAAACATGTACAGAAATGGAAATATTACAATTGATTCAACAGTCTTTAAGCTGTGTTCTGTAGCATTGCCTTCATTAATTTCTTGTAGATCATCCATGTATTTTGTTAGTACTTCGACTAAAATACGCCACAGTTCAAAAGTAACAATTCTAAACAACAGTAAACAACATTCATAGTAAGGTGCAGTACAATTAATTTTACAATATATTATTTTATATTATTTGTAACTTACTCATTTTTATGTTCACCGTTTGATAATGTATTTAACTTCTCATATATTTGTTTTAAACACTTAAATGCATGAGAATAATACTCATTCTCTCTTTGAGATTTAATACATTGCCAACATAAACGTTGTAGGGCATCATAATGATTCCTTAAAAGAACAGTTTTATATAACATTTGCATACATTTTCATAATAATGATAAATGTATTATAAATACATCCGTTTTGACTGCTTTAAATGCGCTGTGTACTAAGGCTGTTCGAGTACTCGGAAAAAGCGAGTCGAGCCAGGCTCTCTTTTTCGAGCCGCGCCGAGCGGAGTACCCATAAGAACCGAGTAGCTCGAATTTTTTCGAATGTCGAGTAGCTTGAAGCTTGAAGTTTGAACATTTCGGGCAATACGAATGTTTCGCATATTTTAAGTTACGTTTATCTACTGGAATATAAATAATGGTTCTCAATAAGTAATGTGAATAATTAAAATGTAAGCTGTAAATCGAAATATTCTGTAACTTTTGAAAATAAGTACTAAATTCAAACCTTGCTATTTTTTCATTTTTTCGTGTATTTATGAAAATTAATTATCTATTATTTAATTATTACTCTACAATTCAACTGTTTAATATATTGTAAATACTACATAATATATATTATTAAAACATAATTTTTATATGCTTATTATCTGTCGTGATTTCATACGTTCTTTTACAAATATTTCCCATCCCCATTCAAACAGATTGGTACTGCAATTTTACATTAATTAAATAAAAAATGGGAAATTGAAAAATTAATAATGCAAGGTTTACATATGCAAATGTTTACAAGTACTTCACGATTCTTTGTAATTACGCTTATTTATATTTATTTAATTATTTATTCATTTATTTATTTATTTATTTATGAGCGGTTAAGGCCCTGTGTTAACAATGGCACGACAGAAGTAAAACCCATACGAAGAACGCGAAAAAGTAAGAAAAAAAGAAAAAAGTTAGAAGAAAAAAAGATAACATAAAGAAAAATGTATGAATACGTTCATAAATACACGAAAAAATGAAAAAATAGCAAGATTTGAATTTAGTACTTATTTTCAAAAGTTACAGAATATTTCCTTTTACAGCTTACATTTTAATTATTCCCATTACTTATTGCGAACCATTATTTAGATTCCAGTAGATAAACGTAACCTAAAATATTCGAAACATTCGTATTGCCCGAAATGTTCAAGCTTCAAGCTTCAAGCTACTCGACACAGTCGGTCTGCTCGAAAATTTCGATCTACTCGAAGTATAATCGCGCAGCCTGAAGAAATTCGAGCTTCTCGGTTCTTTCGAGCTGCTCGGTTTTTACGGGTACTCGGCTCGGTCCGAACTTCAAGCTACTCGAACAGCCTTACTATATACATCAGCCATTTTTTCTTAAGAATTGCGTAATGAAAAACTTATTACATACAATCATACATATTTAAGGGGTCATTCTACTTTGATCGGCCGAAAAATTACGCTACTTGTAAAGATTTTTTTCTCAAGAAATACAACATATAATGAAATAAATCTTTTTGGTATTTACTAAGCTACTCTTACATTATAGAAAAAAATTAAAAAGAATTTTTTTTAATTTGTTTTAATGCTTTTTTTACAGCGTCAATGTGCCACCTAAAAAATAGGTATGTTCATGGCGTAGATCAGGCTTGGGAATTAAGTGATCTTTTCGGCCGAGTTTCAGAGGCGACGCCTCCTTTCTCCCGCCGCGCGTCTTGGCCCCCGCGGCGGCCGAGAAGCCTCGAGCGCCTCAGGCCCGTGCCGTATGAACCGCGCGTGGCGCATTGGGGCGACACCCGTATCAATAGGTTTCCACATCACCCATGGGGTACTATTATCGATGCGTTTTTTTTTGTCAGTGGTATCCCCTGTAGGCCTATTCCGTGCGCGAAAATCTAATTTTCCCAAACATGTTTAAAATTTTGATAATAAAACGCGCTTTTCCACTCTATTTTTTATCACGCGGCACAGTGGAATAGGCCTACAGGGGATACCACTGACAAAAAAAACGCATCGATAATAGTACCCCATGGGTGATGTGGAAACCTATTGATACGGGTGTCGCCCCAATGCGCCACGCGCGGTTCATACGGCACGGGCCTGAGGCGCTCGAGGCTTCTCGGCCGCCGCGGGGGCCAAGACGCGCGGCGGGAGAAAGGAGGCGTCGCCTCTGAAACTCGGCCGAAAAGATCACTTAATTCCCAAGCCTGGCGTAGATGATGTCCCTGCTCAGGCTTATTCGAAACAAAAAATTCCAAAAGATTCTTAATCTGTATGAGTGTCGCTATAACCCCTAGCTCAATTAACAAATTTTTGTCGAGAAATAACCGAGATTTTTCTCAGGGAACACCCGAGAATACATCCCTTTGGGTATTTTGTCAAACTTTTTTTTCAAATCGGCGTCATTTAGTTACTGTTCAACAAAACTTGTTAATTGAACTAAGGTCGGGGCCAGATATATTGGCCGGTGAATTCGTTTTCGCGAACAGAGATCGAGGAGAAATCAGCCACCACAATCTGACGATCGTGGATTTGTCAGTTGGAGTTGCGTGGCCCTCGCAGGGCATGGTGGGGTAGCAGGAACGCTGCTCGGCTCCACCTGAACCTAGCCGTTTGGCTGTTATTTGTCCTTAGCGTAATAGTTGTGTGCGTTACGAAGCTATGCGTAGACCAATACGAGATGAAGCTATCGAGAAAGCATCAATGTTCTAACCAATAAAGCTCCTGAATTTTTTCGTAGCTAACGCACACCTATTCTGATGTGTGTATTTCTACACTGACAGCTCGGTTTGGTCTACACCCCAGAAGCTTGGCACTATCCCCACCATTTCTGGCTCACTCTTGTTCTGCGAAGGCGAGAGCGAGATGGAACGAGAGCGAGTCAGAAAACGTTGAGAAAAGGAGCACTGAGGCAAGCAAAATGTGTGGTGGGAGAATACCCCTCACGAAACTCACCGGCCAATATATATGGCCCCGACCTTAGGGGCTATAGCGACGTTCATACAGATTAAGAATCTGTAGGAGTGGTAGGTGAGGGTGAATATTATGCTCACGATTAACAATAACAAGTTTTGTTTATTTACAAAGAGATGACGGAGAACACGATCACACAATTCGTGGCGCAGAACCGTTTGAGCGAAACGTCTCGCTCGACAGCTCGTTCTCTTCTACCGATTTCCACGGACGCCTAACGGTCGTCCGGAAGGTCGAGAGTGGGTGAAAAATACCCAGAACTATTTTAAGGGAAAGTCCTTTTTCCACGAGACCTTCGAGAAGGTTGTCCCGGCTCGCGCGACCGAACCGGGTCTCTGGCAATCGTCATTTTTATTGCCTGGCCTCCGCCCGGTTTTCCCGGGGTACGTACTTGATTGAGGGACCGCCTAACCCTGAGGAAATAAATCTTTCTCCAGTTCGACGGCCCGCTACAAATCTTTTAGTATTTTTTGTTTCGGATAAGCCTGAGCTGGGAAATTGCCTACGCCATGAACATACATACATACCAGGGCTCTTATTATCCGGATATCCGAGTATCCGGATTGCTGGTTATAACTCGAAATCCGGATCGAAATCCGGATCTGAGTATCCGGATATCCGTACTTGGATCCGAGTAACCGAGTACCCGGTTTCGGATATTTTATCATCATGATTGAATAAAGCTTTCTTTATATCGATTCTAATTAAAGAGAGCAAGTTTAACTGAAGTGATTAAGGGGTTATACCTAGTCAGCCGGTCGAAAAGAGGCGAATGTTTGTGATTTTTTTTTTAAAAAGCGGAAGCATATATTTTTACAAAACTTTTTGCACTTAAAAGAACAACATTTAAAGAATATTTGGTTTGGTAATTTTTTCATAGAAAAATATTTATGTTTATAACAAAGTAACAACCGACATCCAAGAAGCCTTTTTAAAAATGTGATTTTGCGGTGAGCACTGCCATTCGGAACCAGATTATTTAAAATTAAAAAACAAAAAAGATTTCGTTAGTATATTCATGTATCTTCCACCTAACGGAGGGAATTTCCGAAATATTAATTTAAAACAAAATGGCGGCTATTTAAAGTTGAAATCATGATTTTTTGCCGTGAATTTTTGCATGAAAAAATCAGGATTTCAACTTTAAATAGTCGCCATTTTGTTTTAAATTAATATTTCTGAAATTCCCTCCGTTAAGCGGAAGATACATTAATATACTAACGAAATCTTTTTTGTTTTTTGATTATAAATAATCTGGTTCCGAATGGCAGACATTTTTTCAATTAGAATCCAAATAAACAGAACTTTATTGAGTCATTATGATAAAATATTCGAAACCGGATACAGATCTTATCCCGGATTTCGAGTTGTAATGAGTAATTCGAGTACTCGGATATATCCTGATACACGGGTACTCGAATCTAAATTAAATAAGTATCCGGATATCCGGATATTCGAATATACATTTTGTGGGTATCCGAGTACTCGGATACTCAAGGCTCGGATAGTCAAAAATCGGGTACTTCAGACTCGGATACTCAAGACTCGGATACCCAAAACTCGGATATCCGTAAATCCGAGAAATAGTAAGAGCCCTAATACATACCTCTTTTTTTTAGGTGCCATATTGACACTGTAAGAAAACAACTAAAACAAATTGCAAATATTCTTTTTAATTCTTTTTCTATAATATAAGAGTCGCTTAATAAATACCAAAAAGATTTATTTCATTATATGTTACATTTACTACGAAAAATATTTTGAAAAATAGCTTAATTTTTCGGCGGTTCAAAGTAGAATGACCCCTCAAAGTAAGAAGTTTTTACATAGTACATAGACTCTTTTTACTACAAATCACTTTTGTATTCGTGTGACTCCGAAAATTATTTAGTTACGTATACGGCAGACTCAGTCTCTTTGAAATATGTCAATAGAAATCTTTGATATACGGTGTGTCACACTCGATGCAGACCATCTAATTATTTTCTGTTGTAACGTTACAAAAAGATGTTATTTCTGTGAGTCTCTAAAGTCATTAATACTTTGGATGCCGGAGGGTTTTGAAAATTACCTGTTCAAGGCGGTCAGGCCTTTCCGAGTAGTTCGGAATATAAAAAATTTAATTTTAACTGTCGTTAATGAATGACTCATATCCCAGAGGCAGCCATGTACAAAGCTAACTCCGATCTATTTTCAAACCAAACATCACGAGACGTTCGGACTATGCTTTTGCAGCTATTAAAAAATTATTGGCACTAAATCACGCCTAAACCGTGCTCAGAATAAAACTATTGTTACTATGCGCCCCTCCCTCTCTAATTATGCAACTTTTGTAGTAAACATTTTTATGGAAATTTAAATATAACAGAAATATATATCTTATTACTATATGACCTAACAAAAATATATATCTTAGGTCATATAGTTAGATGAAACACTCTGTATAGTAGGATAGTTACTACGGGTTGAAATCGACACAGGTGTGGAGTCCTACCCAGTCCCCAAACCGTTCGCCGTCCGAGGGTTAATGTCATACCATGATTCATCTTGGGCTTTTTATAAAATTTTGACCAAAACTATTCCAGTATCGCGTGTTATCATCCACGTAAGAATCACTTCGAATACGATGTATATAAGTGGGTCTTTCAAGGTGGCTACGAATCTGTCCTCGCCATGCCGGACCTGTTTAACGCACGCAGGCAGTAGTATATGTACATTAGGGTAGCTATTATTTACTCTTGGTGAAATTTTTTGTCAAGATTTTCTTCGCGGCACACCACAGAATAGTTCCAATTAATAAAAAAAAAATCTGTGTAAAGACCGAGTTGGAGGCCGATTAGATAAGGAGAAAGGGAGCCCCGGGCGCTTAACCATTTTAATAATTACTTAAAAGCGCACAAACTCGATTTTATTTATCTTTTATTCAGCGATTTTAACTTCTAACTTATTGATTACTTCAAAGAATATGTGAAACAACAGGTGTAGATCCAGATAAGGAGGATTTTTTATATTCTAGTACTTTTTCTCGTGCGACAAATGATTTTCGAAAAAAGTTTGAAGAACTTAAAAAAGTAGGGGACACCGGTGCTGGCAAGCCAGTTTTTCAGTTTTTGTTTTTTAATAAATTATGTGGGCGAAATATCATTAAACCGATTAGTACATTTGATAGGGTATACATTTGGCTATCTGATTAAATTATTAATGTTGAAACAATTAACGTATTTTAATGTTTTTCTAATACCTTCCATGCTGGTCAACCAGCCTCATGATCGGGGTTGGTTGACTTACAGTATGGGGTAGGTTGACTATATGTAGGTACAATTAGTTAAGAAAATGTTATTAGTAACTTATTTCAGTGGTAATAAAATAACACAATGTCACAAGAGTTGTTTCATTATAAAATATTAATTTCTTTCTTTCATATTTTAATAATAAGCTGAAAATTTTTTCAACTTATACATTAATTATAATGTATTTATAACATAGTGTAAACTTTAGGGTTGTTATCCCCATATCACCCTAACGAAAGGGGGTACAGATCTGAAAGTTCTCTCACAATCAGTGGTTTTTTAGGCAGAGCATTATTTGGTACACATAAATACTAAAACTGGTGCTGGGGCTGTTTTCCCTATGCTTACCCGGCTAGACCCTTTAAAGTTTAAACAAAAAATAAAAGTCGTTTTATGAATAACAAAATAAGAATTTAAACCTTATTAGTCAACCAGCCCCGACCGATCATTTCGACTTAAATAATCTATACGATCTTCAATTATTTATGTATAAACAAAAATACTATATTAGATGGTCTAATAAACAAACTTTAAGGTAGTCCCTTAACATTTATTCTATTGTAACTATATAGAGCGTGAAAAAATAAAATATTTAAGAAAAAATATTTACTTACGTAGTCAATTTTTCGACAAACGCTGATAACTGTTAAAAAACGTGCGTTCGCGGGGTCGGACATAAATGCATGGCATAGTAGAAGTGACTTCTTTCTATAGGGAATCTTTCCGCAGTAGAGCATATGTCGGTGCAAAATTATTAACAATTAGTCAACCTACCCCTTGAGACAATCAGCCCCGGTCTCCCCTAAACAATTTATGGCTGTACTACGGTATGACCCAACCAACGGAATGAACTGAAATTTTGAGAGACTGGGCGGGAGGGGGGGGGAGGGAGAATCTCTAATATAAAATTTCAGCTGTGGCTATTTGTTAGTTTCTGAGATATTAATAAAAAACTTTCGGCAAAATACATTGAAATCTACCTATACACACGTTACTAACACAACCATCTACTCGTCACCGTCGATTCTTTCGCAGCCGACGATACAATGTATAGGGATACGGTAACAACAACACATTTTGGTTTGTTTGAATAAATAAATGTATGTTAATCAAAACTTGTCGATCATTTCCAACATCTGTCAGATTTACTTTTCAGTTAGGTTTTGCGTACAAACTCAGATATTATTGCTGTTGACTTATTCCGACACAACGCATTCCACTTTCAAAATTCTCCCCAGTATTAGTATTGGTTTGGTCTAGATAGTGGGGGGGGGGCGCACACGGGCGCGTAAAGCATGTTACCGAACCGATGTGAGTTTGGGAATACTAAAAACTGATGCAGTTACAAGCATCGCGCGATGAGGTCAATATCGTACATTGTATCGTCGACTATGAAACAATCGACGGTGACGAGAATGATGGTTCTGTTAGTATAAAGTGACCAGACGTCCTGCATTACGCGGGACAGTCCCGCATTTTCCCGTTTTTGAGCCCTTTGTCCCGCATTGAGAAATGTCCCGCAAAGTGTCCCGCATTGGACAGTTTACATTTTCCTTAACCTTTTACATTTTACATTACTTCATACTAGATGGCGCTAATACTGTTAACTGTCAGCAAAGGTTTCTAGGGTAAAGGACCCAATTACTGCCACCTACCCGATTACTGTCACCCTTAGCTGTTTTACGTAAAATAACGAATAAATCTTGTGAAATGATGCATACAAAAAATTTAGCATACAATTGAAACTGTTATTTATACGATAGAAAAAACAGCACTTAATTTTTTCTTCGATAATTTGGATAAAACGATAAAAAATTTTGAGCGGATATTAAGTGAGTGAAAACGATGAATTCCGTACTAGCGAAAGAGAAAACAAGGCGTTAAAGCAAATGCTGTAATTGTAATATTTAAGCTATTAACATAACAAAATATAATGTTTTAAATAATATAAGCATCATAGAAAGTAATAAAGGTCCGAATTCAACGATTCATTAAGTCTTTTTACTTATTAATTGGGTGACAGTGATTGGTGTAAGCGTTTCAAGCATTTTGGTACTACTGTCATAGCAGTAGTTGCTCATGTACATGAGACGACATAACCTTAAAATGAGATAAACAGTATTAGGTTAGCTGGCAGTAATTCGGGTGTCAGTAATTCAGTCAAATACATTTGAAGGGTGTCAGTAATAGATTCCGAAATATATTTTTGAACTTGATGAATTTATTCATAAAAATGGAAGTTTAAAGATCCACAAAATTTTATTCATCAAATAAACATATTGAACAATAATAAATAACAAGAATAACATATACTTTTAATCTATAAGTACAAAACTATAAGATAATGTCAGCATCAACGCTTAAAGTGTCAGTAATTGGGTCCTTTACCCTACGTGTCTTGTCACGTTTGGCGCAAATAGTTTGAGAATACGTTTCAACTGTTCTATCGGATACGATTCGTATCCACGATTCATCAGAACATCGTTCGTACGAAAACGTTATTTGAATGTCAGTCATGTTCCTGTAAATGTTGTAATAAAGTAATTCTACGATCTGACGGCTCAGCTAACCTTTTCTTTCTTGCTTGATTGTCCAGCATTGGCGCCCAAAATATCTGGTCACTTTATGTTAGTAACGTCTGTATAGGTAGATTTCAATGTATTATGCCGAAAGTTTTTTAATAATATCTCAGAAACTAACAAATACCCGCAGCTAAAATTTTATATTAGAGGTTCTCCCCCCCCCCTCCCGCCCAGCCCCTAAAAATTTCAGTTCATTCCGTTGGTTGGACCATACCGTAGTATATCCCAATTTATTTGTAATTTTAAAAGTTTAAATTCTTTGCGAATACTTTTTATTTATGAAGGCTAAAAACAAAATGTGTACTGTAGCATGCAGAAAAGGAAGCTTTGAGAAACACTGACCATCGAAACGTTTCGAGAACACGCTTGTAGGCCGCCCGTGAGCGGAGACGTGCGGGCGCGAAACCGCGGCTCGCGAGGCCCGCGCTTGACGACGCGTCTGTTGATTTCTGCGGCCGCGGATAGCAACGATTGGGTATAAATTAGAGGCCCGCAAAGGCATTTCCTGCTTCGCTGTTCCGAGAGAGAGGACGAGGTAAGACCAACGGCCGCTCTCAGACAGCTTAGGGACTGCGGCAGGAGAGTTTGGCGATAATACCTGGACATCTGCTGGAGGGAGTACGCATTAGAGTCTGTTCCTAGACCAGCGCTGTCCAAGGTCGCTTACGCGTAAGCTCGGGGTTCTCCCACTCTCATACGCGTTGTCAGGGATACCGCGCGACGCTAAACAGGCGACAGGCCAGTCGCTATATAGCCTGGCTAGCCCGTCATGGTAGCGTTCGTAGCGTCGCGCGGTCTCCTTGACAACGGAAGGCACGCTGCGGGAAAGAAAGGTTGGAAGGGGAAACAGGCGCGTGAGGGCCCCCTGCGCTGAGCAGCGCTGTCCTAGACGCTCGACCGATATGGAGAGTACGGCGATAATACCTGGACGCCTATCGGTCGAGAGAGTACAGAGCATCTCATTAGAAAATAAAGAGGCGACTACGGGAGAATATTCCTGAACACCCGTTCGGTATGGAGAGTTTGGCGACAATACTTGGACGCCAACCGAACGGGAGAGTACAGAGTAACTCCTCGACGCCTCATTAGATTAAAGTAAAGTGCCGTCTGCACAATAGAATCTAGTAAAATTGTATAAACACAGCGAGACGCAATGTATGACTCCCGAAATTTGTAGCCCCTTCCTACCAATCAAACCATGTATTCCTACCTAATCCGAATAAACCTTATCTGTCCAGAATTATCCTTATTTCCAAAACCACGAAGGCTACAGTACTTTTTATTTTCAAGGACTATTTTTTACATATGTAAGGGGCACATAAACCTAAATATTTCAAAAAGATCGATTAGTTTTTCTTACATATTTTCGGGGTTTGATATGTGAAGAATTTTTCCTAAAATTTGTGACCGAAATTCGAAGAAATAACGAAGATATAGGCATTAGGAATGACGTATTCAAATGCATTTTTCTCGAAACCATTACTCAGATTTTTGTTCATTTTTGTTGCATAAAAGATGCAAAATTTCATATTTGATTTTCTTTAATTTTTAAAAATTTAAATGCGTCTCGAACAGTTCTTATTTATGAAGATTAAATGATCCATCTAATGTCGGTATCTTCAATATTTTTGCGAATTTCAGTCCCAAATTTGGGGAAATCATTCTTGACGTATCAAACACTGAAAATTTGAAAGAAAAAAATATCGATCTTTTCGGAATATCCAGGTGTATGTCTCCCCTTAAGGGGACCGTCCGGTCTAAAAATCGATTTTTCTTTTATTTCATTTTTCGAATGTTCAACCTTTTAAGAATGCGTGTTTAAAAGAATTTGTTGAAATTCGTAAAATTCTCGAAGTTATAGGCATTTGAATAGCGGGAAATGTGTAGGTAAAACCCAGCCACTTGGCACTCACGTAAAACTTTAAACGCATTTTTCTCGAATCATGATTTTTCCGAACGGTAGACAGCAGAACAAAAGAAATTATTAACCGATTCCATAAAACTTGGTGGCATTTTCTTTGTAAATGAATTCACTATCGCATCACCCTTTGACCATCAATTTTAGAGGTCATAGTTCTTCGGTATTAACATTTTTAGGCGCAGAATTACCCCCTTTTTCGCATGTTTGTGTTCAAACGTGTACCAAACATCGCCATTTTGCTTTATTTGCCTTCTTAAAGGCTGATGCGGTAGTGATGGATACAACCTATAAGAATATATTTGGTTTTTTTGATTTCAAATAATTCTACCTCGAGTTCTACTGTCTATCGTTTCCGTCGCTTTTGTTGCAGCAGTGCACTGAGAGCCACATAAAATTCGAACCATTATAGAAAAATGAAAAAAAAAGAAGTTTTTATATCCTTGAAGAACGAATAAAGAAAGGCCATAAAGTTTTTTACTGCAAGTTGTATACTTTTTTGAAAAAAAAAATCCTAAAGATCACCTATTTTTCGAGCGTTTTGACCGGACGGTCCCCTTAAATCTGTAACAAATAATCCTTGAAAATAAAAAATACACATTTTCTTGATTGCATTCATAAATAAAAAGTGTTCGCAAAGCATTTAAACTTTCAAAATTACAAAAAAATATTTACTTTATTCAGTTTTTTTATTTTTTCTGAAAACCGTTTGTGGCATGAGAAATAGTAATAGAATATAAAAATGCTATTGTCTGAATCTACAACTTTTATTTCATATGTTTTTAATGTAATCAATAACTTGGAGGATAATTAAATAAAATCGTCTTTGTGCGCTTATAAGTAATTATTTAAATTTCAAGGGTCCAGGGGCTCCTTTTCCCCTTATCCAATCAGGCGCAAACTATAGACAGATTTTTTTTATATTAATTGGAACTCTTCTGGGAAGTACTGTGAAGAAAATTCAAAAGTCGAAAATAAGAACCACCTTAATGTACTATTCCCCGGGCGAAAGAAGACCCTTAACAAGCGGTTTCGGGCGATGTAGTCCGTCACTGTAACGATTGATCGGGCCACCTATTTGGGCACACTTCTAAAGACGGGGCACACGTATTTTGGTTATTGGCTGAAGTCAGAGATGGACACTATTTAAATAAAAAATTATTTAAATAACGTATTAAATAAAAGAGCCTTTATTTTTATTAATCGTCGAATAAAAATAACTTTGGGTTATTTTTATTCGAAACACATCAAATAACTTTTTTATTCGACGTGATTCATTCGACGGCCACGCATGTTTTTATTCGACGGGAATTCATTTTAAGCTTTAAATGATTTTCTCAGTTTCATTCGTATTTTTATTCGAAAGTTATTCAAAGTTCGAATAACTTTGGGCGAGCCTCGAGAGCCTTTGATCGAAGCCGCCGGCTTCTCGAGCCAAGCGACATTGTATTGTTCGCCCGTATAAACTGCAGCGCGGAGTTCCTCGGCCATGTGTCATCGATTATACAGAAACGGAATTTCTTTATTTTTCGTCGTATCTATATGAAAGAGAGACCAATGGATTCCTTGCATTCTCCCGATTAAATTGACAAAAAATGATTTAAATCAGACTACTTTTAACGAAACGGGCTTTCAATCCTGCAAATTAATTTTATTCTTAATATCGTTAATTATAGTTCAAATTATGTGAGGTTTGGTATCATTTTCATCAGGAAACCCTAAAAAATCCATTGGTAATACTTTCATCAATACTTATAAAAAATATGAACAGTATGTGGCCCGTCGCTTTTACTGCTCTCGGCTGTCAACGGGCGGTCTACTGGGGCCCGAGGAAGCAAAACAGTGGGGTAGGTAGGTCTTTCCCGATAATCCAAGCCCCAAAGTTTTTCAACAATCGGAAGACTGTATGTGCATACAGTGAGTGTAAAAAGTATTCGTACAGCGACCAATTTAATGTAAAAATTTGTATATCCATGCGTGTAATAAATTTTAACGGAAAACAATGATTAATCAATATTCCTCGATGTTTGTAGAATAGATTTTGTATAAACAAAATTTTATTCCCTTTAACATTTACAAAGATATTAAAAAAAAAATAGAAAAAACGAGCAGAAATGGACGCGCAAAAAGTATTTGAACAGTTCAATAAAGAATTAATAAACTATGGAAATAAACTAAATATTTAATGTTTTAATAATTTGTGGGATTGCCTTTTGATTTTATAATAGCTTCGAGGCTACTTGGTATGGAATTTACTAAGTTGGATGTTATAGCAGGCTGTATTTTACATTACTCTTCTAGCAGAATGGCTTTCAAATTTTTCTTTAGATGTAATATTATGATTACATATTTTTTTGTCCAAATAACCCTATAGATGCTCTATGTGATTGATATGTGGTGATTATGGCGGCGTTTTAAAATATTTTGGTGGGCTAAATAAAACTCTCTGCCTAGTATTATATACAGAATGCTTTGGATCATTGTCATGGGTAAATATGAAATTGTCAGTAAGTCCCATTTTATTTGCACTAGCATGGATGTGCTTGCTGAGGATGTCAATATAAACACTATAATTCATAATACCATCGAAGCTTCCACTTCAGCTGCACTCATACAGCCCCAGACCAATACAGAACCCCCCGCAGTATTTTATCATAGGTCGCAAATTTTCTTTCTTGAACTCTGTATTCTTTTTTCTCCATACTGTGAAGTCTGTTTTGGACCCAAATATTTCGAATTTGTTGGCGTTAGTGAATTCGAAATATTTGGGTCTACAGCACACTTCACAGTATGGAGAAAAAGGAATACAGAGTTTAGGAAAGAAAATTTGCGATCTATGATGAAATACTGCGGGGGGTTCTGTATTTGTCTGGGGCTATATGAGTGCAGCTGAAGTGGAAGCTCTACATTTCATCGAGTTTATAATTGACATTCTGAGCAAGCACACCCATGCTAGTGCAAATAATATGGGACTTAATTACAATTTTATATTTACCCATGACGATGATCCAAAGCATTCTGCATATAATACTAGGCAGAGAGTTTTATATAGCCCACCAAAATATTTTAAAATGCCGCCATAATCACCACATATCAATCCCATAGAGCAGGCCTGCCCCATCGGGTGCAAATACCTCCTGAATTTCTGGGACCCGGGTAACAGCCGAGCGCGGGACTGTTCCATTGCTACCCGTTGCGAAATTTGTGAGAGAACTGCATGAGTGTGCGTCCATGTAGAAGAGGTCTTCGGATCCAAGCAATAGACTCGTGGTACGAGCCTACATGGACAGCCGCACACTCATGCAGTTCTCCCGCAACCCATGCTGTGGTTAGCAACGTAACCAGCCCCGCGCTCGGCTGTTGCCCGGATCCCAGAAATTCAGGAGGTATTTGCACCCGATGGGGCAGGCCTGCCATAGAGCATCTATGGGATTATTTGGACAAAAAAATACGTAATCATAATATTACATCCAAAGAACGTTTAAAAGCCACTCTGCCAGAAGAGTAGAGTAAAATACAGCCTGTTATAACATCCAACTTAGTCAATTCCATACCAAGTAGCCTCGAAGCTATTATAAAATCAAAAGGCAATCCCACAAATTATTAAAACATTAAATATTTAGTTTATTTCCATTGTTTATTAATTCTTTATTCAACTGTACGAATACTCTTTGTGCGTCCATTTCTACACGTTTTTTTCTGTTTTTGTTAATATCTTTGTAAATGTTAAGGGGAATAAAATTTTGTTTATACAAAATCTATTCTACAAACATCGAGGAACATTGATTAATCATTGTTTTCCGTTAAAATTGATTACTCACATGGATATACAAAATTTTACTTTAAATTTATCGCTGTACGAATACTTTTTACACTCACTGTACATATTCCTTCTAATGCTTTCGGTGGTGCGCGCAACCATTGCATGTGCGGCTTCATGTTGCACGTCCAAAAGTTTTCGTTTAATTACAATTAGTAATTAAGTTTTTAAGTGCAATTAAATTAGGTGTCATTAAAATCATGCACAATTCATTAATTGTAACTACTTAGTTGACCAATCCATTTATTTTTCAATTGATTGATGCGAAACTCTGGTTAAGAACATCGCAATACGAAGCTAATATTCTAGGCCCTAGAATCTTCGGTATTGCCAATAAGTATTGCAGTTGAAATGCGTGCCTGACCGTGTTAAAACCTGCGAACCTTCAGAACCGAGCGCTCGACAGCCGAGAACCACGGGGCCATAAAAGACATAGATAGCATTAGCCATTAAGAACGGAAAAATGTGAAATCAGATTCTTCATCGAATCTGCACAAAAGTGATATCAATCGTCTCCTTGTGTGTTCCCGGCGAAAATGATACCAAACCTGACATAATTTGAATTATAATTAACGATATTAGGCATACAATTAATTTGCAGGATTGAAAGTCCGTTTCATTAAAAGTAGTCCGATTTAAATAATTTTTTTGTCAATTTAATCGGAAGAATGCAAGGAATTCATTGGTGTCATTTTCATATTGATACGACGAAAAATAAAAAATTTCCGTTTCTGTATAAGCGATGACACATCGCCGAGGAACTCCGCGCTGCAGTAAAGGGGGTAGACACGTCACGTGGTCTGGCCGATTCGGCAGGTCCGTATTACAGCAGGTTTTTTCTGCACTGAAATGGTATTACCCATAGATACGCGGCTGTCTGTGCACGCGAGGGGGAGCTGTTTGCTATTTCCATATGTTATTTTGAATGTGGAAAGAAATTCTCAGCTGTTGCGTTGAACTTTTTAAACAGAAAGTCTGCTGGTACTGCAAACGTAGAAAATTCATTGTACATTTACTTGAAATGTGCTTATGCTACAATATTCTACGTTGGCAGTAAGGAATTATAAGTGAAAAGGAAAAATAGATGAGGGCATGTCCCCAGAAAATGAAGTTTGTTAGGATAGACATTTTTTAATTAGCAAAACACTGAAACAGAACATGAAATACACATCCTATGCAGAAAGCAGTTATGAACAAACATATATAAAATTGTGTTTGATGTTGAATCCAACGCGTGATTATTATGTGGTCCCTCCTCGAAGTGACAGAAAATATAACCTATGTATATGCTATAAGACAATAAATATTTAGCGACTATTTCGTTGTATTACGCTACATTTGTGAACTTTTCATCATCCTTCCGAAACATTATTATTACGCCGCAACAGTATCTTTAGGAAATCGGGTATAGCATATAGGTTATATTCTCTGTCACTTGGAGGACCGGATTTTCTGTCCTCGAAGTGACAGAAAATATAACCTATATGCTAGACCTGATTTCCTAAAGATACTGTTGCGACGTAATAATAATGTTTCGGAAGGATGATAAAAAGTTCACAAATGTAGCGCAAAAGAACGAAATAGCCGCTCAACATTTATTGTCATATAGCGTATACATAGGTTATATTTTCTGTCACTTCGAGGAGGGGACCATAGACATATATAGACGGCGGTGCGTAAGCTGAGGGGGGTGGCAAAGTTCGCGGTAAGGGGAGCGATACGAGTAAATCGGATAACGCTGTGGTTATGCATGCCGAATGCATCCGAAGCTAACCGACGCGCCTGTATCTGAACCTATGCCTTTACCCCTCCAAGCCTTCCTTCCCCACGCTGATAGTCCCATCTTCTGATCCGTCTATATATGTCTATGGAGGGGGCCACGTAATAATCACGCGTATCCAGCCTGCGCATTTTTTTAATGAAAAAATTATTTAAATCGGACTATTTTTAAGGAAACGGGCTTTCAATTCTGCAAACAAATTTTTCACGTAATTTTCTTAATTATGGTTTGAGTTGTATCATTTTTGGGGCCAATTTTATTGAGAAAGTATAAGGAATCGATTGACGCCACGATCGCAAAGATCTGATTAGAAATTGCAAAACTTCAGATTTATCAGTGCTTAGTGCGCAACATTGTATGGCCCCGCTGGTTTCAAGCGTCGAAGCCGACGAAACTCAGCGAGACACATGTGTAAAATAACATATTTGCAGTTTTATAATTGAAGATGTAGTGAACGTTACAGGACTGTCTTTATATATGGCTCTCACAAACAAAATCGCCTGACTTGTTAGACATGAAACCGGGCATACAAATGGTTGCGCATATCGCCGAAAGCATCAGAAAGAATATGTACAGTCTTTCAATGTTTCAATTGTTGAGAAGCCTTTGGGCTCAGTTTATCGCGAAAGACCTACCCACCCCACTGTTTTGCTTTCTCGTTCCGAGCGTGGACCTTCGGGTCCTAGTAGACCGCCCGTTGACAGCCGAGAACAATAAAACCGACGAGCTAGATAAAATACCCAGTACAGAAAAATAAAATGTTTGTGTTATTGATAAGTAGTGATGAAAGTATTACCGATGAATTTTTTAGGATTTCCCGATGAAAATGATATCAAACATGGAGCAATTCGATCAATTTTTATTGAACGTAGAGTGTGTTCTACACTGCATTCCATATAAGAGCATACCGACGCCCCTACCGATTTGCGACCGATCTGCACAGCTCCCACTACTACCCACAGTTTGAACCGCATGCGATTGGTCGTGGTAATTTCCAAGGAATAACGCGAGACCTGGCCGTTGTCAACGTAAACAGTGCACGAAAACTTAACAGAGAGAGTAGAGGGCCGTGCGACGGAGAAAAACATAGGCGGTTAAGTGGGGAGTCGAGCGTGCCAACGCCTCCTGAGGGTCGTGCCTGCGCGAAATCGGTATGCTCTAATGTGGAATGCAGTGTAATCATGTATTCATAAGAAAAAATAGACTGAATTGCTTCGTGTCTTGACTCACCAACAATCCATGAATGGTAACACTCTCATCAAGGTGTAATGAGAAATTTTGAACATTTCGTATTCAGTACTGGATGACTCAAGTCGTCGTCGACCGAGGGTGTACCGCTGGTGCGCTATTTCACTCGCACTCAGTTCACATCGTTCGGTCTCCTTGTCAAGCGGTTCGAGCGAGGGCCCTGATAGGGGTGAATTTATTTGGGAAACAAAAGTCACGTCATTCATGACACCTACTCGCGAACAGATATACATATGTACGAGAAGAAACAATGCAATTGCCCGATGACTTGAAGCAACATTTCAATAGGTAAATGCATGAAACTCTGGGATCAGGAATTCCGAACCCAGTGGGGCATATGTAAGAACTGGCGAAATTCAACAATAGTTCGTCGTCTAAATTTTACAAGTATTTATTTGACGTGAATATAAAGTTTGTTAGCAAAGTCTTTCTCGATTTGAGTTCTGTAGAAGGCTGATTTTCCTTCGCCATGGAAAGTCCCCTCTTGTCCTTCTCGCTGGCAATCATGCGACTCGCTGAGTTTCGTGGGCTTCGGCGCTCGAAACCAGCTCGGGGCCATACAATGTTGCGCGCTAAGCAGTGACAAATCTGCAGTTCTACATTTCTAATCAGATCTTTGCGAAAGTGACGTCAGTCGATTCCTCATGTTTTCTCGATCAAATTGGCCCCAAAAATGATATAATTCGGACCAAAATTAAGGAAATTACGTGAAAAATTTGTTTGTAGAAGTGAAAGCCCGTTTTGATAAAAATAGTCCGATTTAAATTATTTTCTGCCAATATAACCGGGAGAATGCCAAGAATCCAATGGTGTCACTTTCATATTGATACGGTGCAAAATAAACAAATTCTATTTCTTTATAATCGATGACACATCGCCGAGCACGGCGATCTCGCGCGGCTCGGGACACAAAGGTTCTCGTCGGTTATTCGAACTTCTAAGATCGTATTCAGATTTATTGGCCGGTGAGTTTCGTAACTAGGGGTGTGCGGTTACCCGATTTTTCAGGCTCGGGACGGGCCGGCAACTTTCGGGCGGGATCGGGCGGGGTCCCGATACTTTCGTATTGCTCGAGATCCCGACAGTTTCGGGACCCCAAGACTCGATTCGGGCTACAAGCATAGCCGCCATGAGCGGACAATTTGATTTCAGGTCGGCTCGGCAAAACTCGGACGCGATCGGACGATATCGTTACCAGTAATAGATTAAAATTATTACCTGAGAACATAGAAAAATTATGTTTCTTACACGTTAATTTGAAATATTAAAATATTCGCCTCCTGTATATTGTTGTTATTATGAAACATCCAGGAAATATTCCTTTTTGTATGCTTATAGTTCGTACGTTTTCTATTTTAAATCTGAACCTATCCGGAAAAAGATAATACCCTATATATTTCCTTTACATAAAGTACTAAGTATGAAGTATATTTTATTCAGATTTTAAAATATTATCGATATAAAAATAGTCTTCTTCCCAAGTTCTGAACATGGTATTTATTTAAGTACGTATATGGACGTATTCAGTATTCACAGACTATTTGGTAGCAATGAAAATACATATATATGTAAATAAATAATAAGATACAAATTATGATTCAACAGGAGACAGAAAGGTAAAAACTTATCACTCTGGTATCGATATAAATGATATACATAATTCTTTCCGTCTCGGTCCGCTCGTAATAGCTGGCTTTCGAGCCGATCGCGTCCGAGTTTTGCCAAACCGACCTGAAATCAAATTGCCCGCTCATGGCGGTCATGCTTGTAGCCCGAATCGAGTCTCGGGATCCCGAAACCGTCGGGATCTCGAGCAATACGAAAGTATCGGGACCCCGCCCGATCCCGCCCGAAATTTTCCGACCCGTCCCGAGGGCCGAGAATCCGAGCCGCGGGACGATCCGCACACTCCTATTCGTAACGCGTATTCTCTCGTCATCGCAGAACACGAGTGAGCCAGAAGTGGTGGGAATAGCGCCAAGCTTCTGTCATGTATAGGCCAAACCGAGCTGTAGCGTAGAAACACACGCATCAGAATAGGTGTGCCTTAGGCCTTAGCTCCGAAAAAATTCAGGAGCTTTATTGGTCAGAACATTGATTCTTTCTCGATAGCTTCATCTCGTATTGGTCTACGCATTACTTCGTGACGCACACAACTACATATGTACTACGCTGACAATAAGAATAAATGACAGCCACACGTCTACGTTCAGACGGGGCCGAGCAGCATTCCCGTTACCCCACCATACCCTTCGGTGGCTAGGGAACTCCAACTGACAAATCCACGATCGTCAGATGGTGATGGCTGATTTCTCCTCGATCGCTGTTCGCGAAAACGAATCGACCGGCCAACATATTTGAATACGACCTTAGGATAAAGATATAATGAAAGATGAAAAATTATTCGAAGCCAAAGATGAAAGGCCTTCGAATAAACAAAGGAAACTAATAAATACCTGAAGCTAAATAGAATTTTAGATTTAGGGTACACACACCTTCCCCCCAAACCTCGCGTCGATCGGCCACTGGGGCCATTCGGAAGTATATTCTTTTAATTAAATAATGCCCATCTCTGCATAGGAGCGTAAAGAATTACAAAAAAAATCAAGGAGTCAACTGTTGACCGATTTGGAGACTTTTCCTTGTTATATGTTATATACAATAGTCGGAAGAATAATAATAAAAACAATAATTGCAAATAATTGCGGTAACTTCCACATTCTGAAAATATGATATCAGTAAATCACTACTTCCAGTGTTATTAAAAAATTCCAATCTCTTTTTTTATTTGAAATAATGTGGCCATATAATTATAACATATATTCGGCAGCGGTGATGTATGTGTTACAGTAAAAGCGTGAATTTAGTAAATGTACACAGTTGCCAGCTGTTTCTAGTCAATGTATGCCTAAAATGCATATAATCTAACCTACAATCGTCCAAAAATACATACATTGACTGTATCACGCTTTTGCTGTGGCACATGTATCCAGCTAACGCTTCAGTTTTGCTATGATTCCACGTTGGCAGTCCTCCCGAGTAGGCGCCATCTCGTATCCACTAGCTCAACTAAATTTGTCACGTGACTTGCTCTGTATTATCGCCAATATGGCGGAACTCGTATTTGCGAACGCAATCACGCCCTGACGTTGTTTGTCCTTATATGACCAGATTTTGGGCTGGGTAAGGTCTCATTCGAAAGAGGAAAGTTCAGTGCAGCGCGCTCTGCTCATCGTTTGAGTCACAAAACTCTTTTAGTGACCTAAAAATACTTGGATTCTTGCGGGTGTATTTTGTCGACTTTTGCTCTACTTTGAACACTCGTATTATTGGATATCAACACAATCTCGTCGAACCATGAGCAGAGCGCGCTACACTGAACCTTCCTCTTTCGAATGAGACCTCGCCCAGCCCAAAATTCGATCATATAAGGACAAACAACGTCACGGCGCAAACCCATGTTTCGCGCCAGATTATGTCGGTATACAGAGCGCTGCATTACCCGTGTCTACCCCCTTAATACGGGTGAACGATACAATGTCGCTCGGCTCGGGAAGCCGGCGACTTCGATCAAAGGCTCTCGAGGCTCGCCCAAAGTTATTCGAACTTCGAATAACTTTCGAATAAAAATACGAATGAAACTGAGAAAATCATTTGAAGCTTAAAATGAATTCCCGTCGAATAAAAAAATCATGCGTGGCCGTCGAACGAATCCCTGTCGAATAAAAAAGTTATTTGAGGCGCTTCGAATAAAAATAACACAAAGTTATTTTTATTCGACGACTCTCGAATAAACTTTTTGTCTTTTATTCGAAATCAATTTTTTATTTAAAATAATTTTTTGCCCATCTCTGATTGAATTCCCACATTTAGCTGAGGACTCTGTGTCGTACCGGTATATATAACAGTTGGCTAGATAGGCCAGTTGCTGTGGTACCGGTTCGACGCTCGCCGCGTATGGAGTAATATCTTCACTAAGCAGAGAATATTTTCCGTTATATAATATTGCCTTTTATGCATTACATAAAAATATTATATTGATTTTTGAAAAAATTATTTTAAATAAAGGTAACTTGCAAGGGAACAATTTTAACCCGAAAATTCTGATTTTAATGAAACTTTGTGTGAATGTAAAGCATATTAGAGTATGCAAAGAGCAATATTTTTCTATGAAAATTCACTCTAACAGGGTGAATAGCAACCCTTAAAGTTATCGCGATTTTGTTTTTTTAATATAACTTTATTTTTCTTTTGGTGATGTGATAGAGCATTATAAACTGCACAATTATTATATTTAAAGTTTGGTTGTATCCCGCACCGTTACAATGTCATATTAAAAAAGAAAAACGTAAAACTCCTTTGGAGAGAATTTCCGCAGAAAAAAATTGCTCCTTGCATTCGCCAATATGCTCTGCATTTACACGAATTTTGATTAAAAATAGATTTTTGAGGAGAATCTCGTTAATTCAGTGATGATTAAAAGAAATTAAGGATATTCTTCCGAATGGCCCCAGTGGCCGATCGAGATGAGGTTTAGGGGAGGGGTGGGGAGGGGGTGTGAACTCTAAATCTAAAATTGTAGCTTCGGGTATTTATTAGTTTCCGAAATATTAATAAAAAATTGTTAATTTATTTTAGAATTTTTTTTTTGACGTTGGTGCTGGCCTCCCTACCCGGGAGCCCTTCCGTCGCCCATTTTCAACTTTTGAAATTTTGTAACCACTGTCTCATTTTTAGCATCGCCAAACTCACATCGGTTCGCTACCATGCTTTACGCGCCCGCGAGCGGGCGCGCGCCCCCCGCGCCAATCTAACCCAAACCAATACTAAAACCCGGAACAAGTTGGAAAGTGGAATGTGTTATGTCGGTATAAGTGAACAGAAATATTGTTAAGAGGGGGGACCGTAGTAAAGTGATTGAAAAAAATCGGTAAGGTGTACCCTTTTATGCACAATTACTTCTGTATCTTTTGAACGTATTAATTACTGAAGGTAAAATTTTATATTTGGGGTTTCATCTCGATCGGCCCCGGTTGGGGCTAGACCAGTGCGTGGGGCGCGGAAAGCACGACAGCGAACCGATGTGAGTTCGGCGATGCCAAAAACGAGACCGTGGTTACAAAATTTCAAAAATGAAAAATAGGGGGGCGGGAGGACTCCCGGATAGGGAGGCCTGCACCAACGTCCAGAAAAATTTTCCAAAAAAATTAACAATTTTTTATTAATATTTCGGAAACTAATAAATACCCGAAGAAACAATTTTAGATTTAGGGTCCACATCCCCTCCCCACCCTTCCCCCCAAACCTCGTGTCGATCGGCCACTGGGGCCATTCGGAAGTACAGCCTTACTTTTCATCGCAAAATAAAAAAATCCACTTCTATCTACATTCTACAAAAAAGTGTTCGAATTGTTACATTTTATGCATTCGTTTCGAAATTATGGTCATTTAAAATCAACAACCTCCGGTTTGTCGCCCTATGGCCTCTATGCACCTTACGATTTATGTGCTTGTTGTGCAACTTCCCTATTGTATGTATTTCTTATAAATAGTTATGCATTTATAATTCCTTGGGACCAATAGAATTATCCCCCACTCGTGGGCAGATTTTGGAGGATTTGGCGCCCCTAGGCTAACAAGCGTCTACCGCCCTGTCCGTGACATACATATCGCAGAATATTTTAATTTAAAAGAGTTGAGACAATTTTAAAATTAATTGAATATGACAACTCATATATGAATTATTGGTAATTTGGTACATGAAAAAAGTGAATTATTTTTAAAGTTGTCTCAAGCCTCCGTGTTTAAACATTTTTCAAATTATTTCACCCAAAATTTACAGCCCTCGGCTGTAGTCTAATTAGTCTATATACAGATCCGCCCCTGCCCTTACTAACATATTAGGTGTCGGAAGAATTATTTTTCCCATTTCCTACCACCCTCTTTTACACACGAGTAGAGCATTCGAAAACATTCGACATATACTATTTTATAACTGCCCATATTCATGTTTACGGGGTAAAAATAACCCCCAATTTTGGAAGTGAGAAATCTGTTTTGTCCAATTCTTCGAAAAGTAACGATGATAGAAAAAATTGTTAAATACAAAGGTTTTTTTTTAAGAATGGAATATCCTGTTTCATATTTTTGTAATTGCATAATCTTTTTCGCCGAAAGTGGTAGGTGTAAACAACAAACTGTAACGGTAAACATCTGTAGAAATAACGGAGAATCAATGGCTTTAATTTCGTAGATCTCGGTAAATATTCCAAATTATATTGCTCAGAACGAGATTGTGTATCATGTATTCAATTTTTTTACACTTTCATAGGGCACAGATCCATAACTGCTCCAGACGGTGTAGTTAGGTTCCATACACTTCATAAATATTTACTTTCTCTATTTTTATATAAGTACATAAAACTGGAAAGCACGTGTGTTTATCATTTCAGTTTGCTGTTAAACAGGCTAATCTTGAACAAAAAGCTATGAATTTAAACATTCCTGTTAACGTTCATTTTCTAACGACCACCATACAGAAAACAATATTAGAATAGCTGGTCGCAACTTTCTTAAATTTTTGAAATTTTAAATAATAAAATTATAACAAATTGCCGCTCAATGAAAATTATTCCTGTGAAGAAACAATGGTTTTTTTTCTACTCGTATACGATTAACAAAATTGGGTTCACCAATTTTCAGCGAAAAATATTTGTTTTTATCACTGTGGCTTTACTGTCGCTATCTATTATACTTCAGCAATTTAGCTCGCGTCACCTTATTCTTTGTAAAAAAAAGCAAACAATTTTTTTCAATCTTCGTTAATCTTCGCAGAATTCGACAAAAGAGATTTCTCATCCCCAGCTTTGAGGGCTGTTTACAGCCCCCATACACGACTTTGGGCAGCTACAAAAAGAAGCAGGGGTTAATACGGTTCCGAAAATAACTGTTTCAAACTGTTATATATCGGTTCTGACTGAAACAGTTATGAAGAATCGATATTCTGAATAACTGTTATAAGGAACCGAAATTTCTGGCTATATCGATTTCGGTTACGGTTCTGCAGAACCGATATTATATCGGTTCCGTAACGGTTATATATCGGTTTTATAACAGTAATGTATCCTATCGGTTACACATCGGGTATGCGTAGCACGATCCAAAATACTTATGATCAATGTCACATTTTTTAATGGAAATTCGATTTCTTTATAAGTCTTTTTATCGCTGGGCCTCTCTATCTACTGTCTCTATTTTCAAAACTCCATCAATGCAGGAAAAGCCGAAATGAAAGACAGCATCTGTAAATTAAGTATTGAAAAGAGAGATTCTAGATAGAGAGATTCTTATACGGATCTTATAAACAAACGCGAAGAGCGGATCCGATCTCTGGGTCGGATGATTTAAGACCAATGGGCCAGAGTCAATTGTATTCCTGAGCTAGTGGCGAGCACGTTGGATTTAATACAAAAAGAATTATATTTCGCAGCAAGACACGTTGTCGTCCTCGAGACACTGACTTTATTAAAAAAAAAAAAAAAGTTAATAATCTTCATAATTAATATAAAATTAGTAGTAAGTTTGTATATATTAGGAATGTTATTCCTGTTAGTGTTAGCAATACTTTTAATGAAGAGTCAAATTACTATTAGTCGTAGTGTATAATAGTTATTAGTGATATTTAAAAACATATCGACATAATGGGCCGAAAGAAATGCGACATTGTTCGTAAGTATTTTGAAACGTACGATGACAGCATGAAAATGCGATGTATAGTTGGAAGTTGCTCTGTAACAATTTCGGTATGTATATACAATTTACTTTGGTTAAATTTTTAGACACTTAAGGGGGCACCGCCACATTAATAATGGTTTAACTTAAACGTAACTTACAAAAAAATTGATTTCAAACTACTTTTGAGATCAATTTATTCTTCACAGATTTATTATTTAATCATAATTTAAAAGGCGCTTACTTATGGTTGAGGCGAGCCAAGCCCGTAGCGAGAGTTTACTGTATAACCGATATATAACCGTTACGGAACCGATATAATATCGGATCTGTAGAACCGGAACCGAAACCGATATAGGCCAGAACCGTTTTCACTCGTAACCAGGGATCCGAACCGCCTAGTAACCCTAACCCTTACCCGGTTAACCAAGGAAGGTTTCTGTAACCCGTAGTAACCGCGAGGGAACGGTTCTTAAATTCTAGAAGAAACCGAAGTAACCCGGTTAACCGGCTACGAGCCGGTTAGTAGCGAAATAAGACAGTCTTGTCTAGACTAGACAGTCATTTAAGGCAAGGAGCTACGCCCGGTAATTGATGCGGCCTGGTACCCCGTAGCGAGGACAAGCCCCCGCAGTGCCTCACCGAATTTTATGGCTTCGACCCTCGAAGGGGTTTGAATACCATTAAAACTTGAGAAATGTCCAGGATTTCCGCATTTCTCATCAGATCTTTGGGAAAACGATACCGATCGATTCCTTATGTTTCGCCGATGAAACTAACACCAAGAACGACGTAATTCGGACCATAATGAAAGAAATTCCATGGAAAATCGATTTATATGATTTCAACCTGACTTCGTTAGAAATAGTCCGATTTACATGAAATTTGGTATGATTTTCATCGGAAAAACATAAGGAATCCATCGACATCACTTCCATATCGATACGATAAAGAATAAAGAATTATTTTTTTCTGAATCGGGTATGAATCCTCGGCCGACCGTAGCGAATTGGGTTCGGCGCCCCGCAGTTAAGGGGTGAAAATGTGAAATATCCATTTCAGCGTAAAAGAAATTCTTTATTCTTTATCGTATCGATATGGAAGTGACACCAATTGATTCCTTATGTTTCTGATGAAAATCATACCAAATGTCATGTAAATCGGACAACTTTTACACAAGCAATTTGTATTCCTTATGTAAAAGTAATCCGATTTACATGAAATTTGGTATGATTTTCATCAGGAAAACATAAGGAATCAATTGGTGTCACTTCCATATCGATACGATAAAGAATAAAGAATTTCTTTTACGCTGAAATGGATATTTCACATTTTCACCCCTTAACTGCGGGGCGCCGACCCCAATTCGCTACGGTCGGCCGAGGATTCATACCCGATTCAGAAAAAAATAATTCTTTAGTCTTTATCGTATCGATATGAAACTGATATCGATGGATTCCTTATGTTTTTCCAATGATAATCATACCAAATTTCATGTAAATCGGACTATTATTAACGAAATTAGCTTCAGATTATGGAAATGAATTTTGCATGGAATTTCCTTCATTATTTTCCGAATTACGTCGTTCTTGGTGTCAGTTTTATCGGCGAAAGATTTCGGAAGTCGAAGATTTCTCACTTCTTAATAGACACTCCAACCCCTGTATTATTCCAATATTACTGTAACCGCATTAACCCGGTTAACCCGGTTAGTCGGGTTACAGAGGAATTCTGTTACCCGGTTAGACGGGTTAGTCGAGTTAGTCGACGGTATGGCGTACCGAACCGGGTACGGGTTAGGGTTCGGTTCCCTGCTCGTAACTTTTTCAAGATTATTTCGGTTCTCATAACTGTTTCGAGAACCGGAACCCATATCATAACTGTTTTCAACCCCTAAAAAGAAGTATATGATGAATCTTTTCGAATGCTATACTCGTCTGCAAAGTTTGATCAAAATCCGAATTGGATGATGTTCCTTGTCTACTAGCTAAATACTAAAATACATAAATTAATTGTAATGTTTTAGCATATTTTCTGAATACACAGTTCGACAACCATCTGGACTTGTAACATTCAATAGCCGTTTCTTATAGGTTTTCGTGCGCTGAAAACGAATCCGCAAACCGTTTGTCGCCATCACCCTCAGTTTCTGAGAAATTCGATTTTGAAAAAAAACTGCAAATTTTCGACTTTGAACATCTTTTATGTCGAAACGGTAATAGTTATTCAGATGCTCGTTGCGTCAAATTATTCTATGAACCCTTCCCGAATACAACGATATGTTATTATTGCATTATGAACATTTAAATATGTTTAAACAACGATCAAAGGGAAAAGGACACCCGAAATGCATCCATTTTTGCAGGTATGTTTCAATTTATTTCCAAAACTAAGGGTCTGGGAGAAAATCTGACCATTCCACGCGATGCAGCAGACAGTTTTCCTTCGGAAAGCGTATACAAAAGTGGTATGTCTCATTTTGTTTTCAATAGAGAAGCGAAATAGTTTAGCAAAACGCGCGGTGCTGACAGTGGTAGTCAACGGCGGCGCGCGATCCACTGCCACTCAGCATAACACAATCACTTAACACGCGTGACTACCACTCTCGGCACCGCGCGTTTTGCCAAACTGTTTAGCTTCTGTATTGAAAACAAAACGAGACATACCACTTCTGTATACGCTTTCCGAAGGAAAACAGTCTGCTGCATCGCGTGGAATGGTCAGATTTTCTCCCAGACCCTTAGTTTTGGATATAAATTGAAACATACCTGCAAAAATGGGTGCATTTCGGGTGTCCTTTTCCCTTTGATCGTTGTTTAAACATATTTAAATGTTCATAATGCAATAATAACTTATATCGTTATATTCGGAAGGGTTCATAGAATTATTTGACGTAACGAGCAACCGAATAACTATTACCGTTTCGGCATAAAAGATGTTCAAAGTCGATTTGCATTTTTTTTTTCAAAATCGAATTTCTCAGAAACTGAGGGTGATGGCGACAAACGGTTTGCGGATTCGATTTTACCGCACGAAAACCTATAAGAAACGGCTATTGAATGTTACAAGTCCGAAAGAAAGTCAAAATTTGTCGAACTGTGTTATGTTTTTACCATTTTCACGACAAAATTCTATCTAGTAATTTAAATGCAACATACTGAAATAATATACAAGATATTTGGTAACAGTTAAGTACCAGCACTTACGAAACACTCTGCATATATGACAAAAATTTTAATAGTATATGTGATTTTTGTTATACATTACATTCATGACACCAATACCCACTTTTCAGCTTCAGTTAATACCGATGTTTGTAACAGTTTTAACACCAATCCTGATAATGTATCATCTTGAAAATTAAAATTCTTACTGAGATCAGCAACTTCGAATAAAATTATATTAAGAATTAAATCTCTGATCATTGGTTTATCCATTGCATAGTTTGTCAATTCTGTTATAACTAATATCATATCTTTGTACATGAGCTCCTGTAAAATAATATTACTAAATTAAGCAAATTACCAACAAAATATATAATATTAAACGCTATTATTATTAGATATGTACTAACCTTTTTTTCCACTTTTGATTCCTGTACATAATTAACTAAACTTGTCCATAGTATTTTACCAAGTTGATATCTATTTTTCATTTCTGCATCTGTAAGTTGACTAAGAACAAGTAAAGCTTCACCTACACTATGAATTATACTTTTGTAACATTCTCGAAAAACAGAATGAGATATAGAATGTGGAAGTCTTTCTTCCAAAATTGGAAAAAAGACAGCATGGTTTTCTTGTTTCGTAACAAGAAGTTGGCATAAAGCGTCCACAGCAACAAGTTTCGTTTTGAAAAATCGTTTCCCTGGCGAAGCTACTATGTCAAATTTTGAAGATAACAGTGGTGTATCTCCAAGAGGTCCGAAACAAAAATTTAAGAACTGCGTAATCACGGGATTGACAAATTTCGAAATGTCCTTGTACAGTTTAATAATTACATGCCACCAGACTTCTAATTTTGTCAGCGCTATCAACTCATTTTTACTATTTTTAGCATTTAGTGGAATACATAATAACTTTATTCGTCTAGCAGTAGCAAGTTCTTGCGGGTCCAGAGCAAAATTATCCACCAGTAATTTCCATGAAAGAAATGCTTGTCTAAAATAAAAGATACTATATTACTTCTGATTTCTATCAACCAATGCTATTTTACATGTAATTATTCTTTATACCTGCGTATAATTGTGTCTGTAGATTTGAATGCCTTCTCTTCAACACTCAGTAGGTTATTTATTAAACCAGCACCACGATGAAGGTCCACACCAAGAAACTGAATACTAATATTCCACTGTGTAGCCCAATCTAATTCACACGCAGATACTAACAGTAGCATACGTTTGCAATACGAAGATTGCAATGCCGCTTTATATCGAGTCCATGCCTCCGTTAATTTAGTACGAACATGTGCAACTGTATTTGTAGTAAGTGCTTGTTGCAAAAGATTTAAAGCAGGAGTCCGTTGTCGCTTATGACCCATATAAGCTAATACCATTATTTTGTCCAATACTAGTGAATCGAACTGTAAACATATAAAATTTGATATTTTTTTCTTACTTTCACAGTTTTTCAAATATTTCTTACATACCTTCTGAATTTTAATATCTGATGTAATTCCAGCCACTTTGTATAATCTCCTTAACAAATTTATGGAATAAATAATTGTTTCTTCTTCTAATCTTTGGTCACTCGATAATGGTCTAGTTTCAGCTTCTATCAATGCTTGAAGATTTTCTACACAAGCTGTTTGTGCTGTCCATGGCATTGTGCTTGTTTGTATTGTACACATACAATTATTAAAAAAGTCTACAGCATTCACATCAGAAATAACTGTCGATACAGTATTGGTCTCAATTACGTCTAACAATTTCAGAATTTTTAGTCTGCAACGACAAATGCAAACAAAGTCATATAGATAGAGTTAACACATTTGCTACCGAACACATACTGTGACATTAAACATATGCTTCCCTGTGGGCTTTGTTATACAGGGAACGAATTACTATATAGGCACGGCCAGGAACGTGTTAATTTTAAAAATATTTATGTAAAACAATTACGAAATTCATGAACCCCTTAATATTAAAACATTTTTAATAATCCAATGCCAACGAATGAACAATTTCATAATCTTACAATACGTAGGATGCATTAAAATTTAAAAGCCGATTAAAATTTTGAATATGAGCTCTGTGTATCAAAATAATTTATAAACTTCATACAAGCGTATGTACGCGAACTGTTACTTTTCGAGTTATAGTCAAAACAATACCCTTCAAACAGTCATACACAAAATATGTAACAGACGTCACTGCTGCTTAGTATATCTATTCTTATGGATGTTTACCAAAGCATAGAACAAAAATATTGACACAATACCATACGCAAAGCAGCAGATTTAATTAAAATTTCTTTCTCTTAATAGGAAGTCAATGAAAGTTATCTGTTTAACAAGGCAGTCACCTCAGTACATGTATTTTTCGCATTATCTATGTTCACATAGTAGGATACAGACTGATCTATAACATCAGTGATGATTATAAACTGTAATTTATATCTTAAAAGAGATGTAGGTATTTCTGGACACATGCTTATACAGATTTGTATTTTTATTTTAACAAAATTTGTACCCATAAAGATATTGCTCAAGATATTAGATATAAAACATTATAGTTTTTCAATACTACAAACATTTTTATAATATACTCTCCAACAAGAAATTGTAGTTAAGATTAAATGGTTATTAACTTATATTTCTTTTAATAGCTTTTGATAGCTTTTCCATGATTAATAATATTAGAATAAATAAAATGCAAATTAACATTAAAGGGGACTATTAGACATGAAATTTTATAAACGAACCTGTTTTTTTTACTTATTTGTGACATGGCGTCAAACAAATTCAAAGAATGGTCCTTGAAATCCCGAAGCATAACATTTAACGTTTCGTACGCTTCACCCTGTATGTCATTGTTTCCATTTGCAAATGCATCAATAATTAATTTACATAATTCTTTGTATTGTTCCTCTTTTATGGCTTTTGTGGATTCCAACTTTTTGCTGTTGCTAAAACGAAATACTATTATTATGAAGTTTTCTTTTAACGATATGCAATAATAAAGTTCTAAATAAAGTAAGTATTAAATGGAATATTTTAAGAAAGTATCGAAACATTAGAACGTAGCAAGATGCTTGTTACGTTAGAAAGTCAATAAAGCGCTCCCCCTGACAATGAACTGAAATATTCTAAACGTGTGTATTGCACTGTCACTGCAAATAATTATCAAGTATTCCAAATCATAAAAACTAACATATTATATTTAACCACACCTGTCACTTGATGTGAAAAACTAGATATTTTTCAATAAATTAATTGAATACTTTAATACAGTATAAGTAGACTTAAAAATAAAAAATTAGGAACAGTACCTGCGAATATAGGTTAAAGCATCGCGTTTTTCCTTAACATTGCTATTTTCCCGCAACATTTTTAAGATTCGCGGGAAGGACTGCATATTAGAAGCCATTCTGTGATACAACGTCTTAGAAAGTTAGAATAATAAATTCTCACTCATCGCCTCTCAAACGTGTTTACAAAATTTTTATCCAAACTTTTTAAAATGATGATAATATTCTCTGTCTCTTTGCTACTCTTTCATATATACTTAGATGAAAATGGAATCTCTCATCCATTCCTTCTGAGCCTCTTTGTAGACATTCGATGCCTTCAAAGATTACCTCCTGCAAACAACCGAAGAACAGATTGTAGTGGTGTAACTACTAAGCATCGGCAGATATTAATACATAGCACATATTAGCACGCACTATCTACTTTAACTTCTTTTTCATTTCTTTTGTTTACTTTGTTCTCTCCCCTGTTTTCTCCGTTTCCCTCCCTTTTCTTATTTCTACTAAGCACACGACGCAACGTACAAAAACACGTTTGTTTTTCAAAAGAGATACAACTGGAAATATAATCACAAACAACAGTTTAACGCTCTACATTCCCGGCGAGTTTGCAAACTACACATACAATAACTTTAAATTCCGTTTTCAATGAATTTATGCTCTTGATAATCCGATAATGTTACTTATTTTGAAAATACAAACATTTATTGATTTTTTTTGCATTTAAACTACAGAAATGTTTGGTAAATTATTTTAAACACTTTGAAAAATACGTGTCAATCAAAGTCGTGTACATCGTTTGTGCGCCAAAATGTATCTATATATGAACGTATGCATGCACACTAGACGCCAGAATCGGCTTCCCTTCGGAAATTTGGCAACGTTGCATATCACTAGGTATAGCCCAGTCAGTGATGGGTAAATCACTAGAAAGCAACGTAATTTACCGCAATTTACGTTACGTGACATACGTGTATAATAATAAAATATCCTGTATAAAATGTCCAGTGGACCTGCCCCGGCAATATAGAGCGTAGTGGAGAAGTTCCCACATCTTTTTCAAGCTTTATTAGGGTCTTATATTGCCGGGGCAGGTCCACTGGACGTTTTATACACGTATGTCACGTAACGTAAATTACGTTGCTTTCTAGTGATGTATCCATCACTGAGCCCAGCGGTTCTAGTGACATGCAACGTTGCCAAATTTCGGAAGGGAAGCCGCTTCTGGCGCTTAGTGTTAGTGTTGGCTAGAACCGTGATTTGTGATTCACGAGTGATCCGATCACGTTCGTTCCCAATCACGGTGATTTTTCACAGTGATCCGTGATTTTCATGATCGTATGTGATTGGTGCAGGCAGAACAGTGATCCGTGATCGCTTCTGATTGGTGCAGGCAGAACGTTAATCCGTGATCGCCTCTGATTGGTGCAGACAGAATAGTGATCGCTTCTGATTGGTGGAGAGCATGACTGCTCTTTGCACGCGCCACATAACCCCAATTTCTACTTCCTCTCGAAACATTCTCAAGTCCTCACTGTTCTTATAGAACCTCAGTTGAATATTTTGAACCAATGTAATCATTCTCGATATATTTAAATTAACGAATATTTCTTCACTTTAGTTAAAACGTATAATGTATATGTGAATACTTTGACCAATCAAATCAGTGCGTGCATACATTGACTACTTATGAATGAATATTCTTCACGCTTTGACTGTAACACAAGCTCTATGAAAGTATTTTATAAAAAATAATTCAATCAAGATCAAGAATTACGATCACAGTACACAATTCACTCAAGTTAAAAAAATCACAATCACTGTCGTGATTGAAGTTAAATCACGACCGTGATCGTGAATCTGCGATCACTGTGATAAATCACTGTTAGTGATTTTGCACTCCATTTCTACTTAGTGTATGTATGTATGTATGCACACCACGTACACCCCTAGCCATCACTTATTACTACAGCTAGTGATCCTCCAGGGAGTGATCGGTATAACCGCATTCATTTGTGGCAAAACCGAAAATAGCATTCATAAATCGTTTGCTTTCCAAGCAGATTGTTTATCTATCTCTTTCTATCCGTATTTCTGTCTCTTTCTTTTTTACAGTTTCTTTCCCGATCTATTTCCGCTTTTGCCACAAATGGCGGCAACCAATCAGCGACGATACAGGTTGTTCCGATCACTCCCTGGAGGATCACTACCACTAGGTAGCTACTACCGCGTATGACGTATGTATTGGTTATTACTATTAACAATTAGTCTAAAGCATAACCTCGGCTGTGCCTAACGCCATAATCGGCTGACTTGTGTTTATTGTAAAACAGTAACGTAGCTATAATAAAGGTGTAAATACATAGCTATCACAAATTTAAAGAAAGATGTACAGTATTGTCTCCTTATGGGCTCGCTGGTCGGTACCAGCGTTGAGCCCGTATCGTGAACAAAGCCCTAAAGGCCGTCGCCCATTTCGCCGAAGCGAAGCGCGGTATCCAAAGCGAAATGTTCGGTGCTCTTCTGTCATATAGGTGATGCGTGGTCGCTGCTGTTCTGTCATATGAGCGATGCGTGGTCGCCGCGCTTCGACCTAGTGGGCGACGACCTTCCCAAATAGCACAAAAACGTTTTTAAAACGTCCAGGTCGGACGTTCAGGACGTTTTAAAAACGTCCAGAAAAGGTCGAGAAAAGGTTCTAAAAACGTCCATTTTCACAAATCAGAACGTTTTCAAAACGTTTTCAGGACATTTTTGGGACGTTCGACGGTACTGGTTGGATTAAATAAAAATTTAAGCAAGTAAATGGTTTTCAAAATAAAATCAAACTCGGGAACAATTTATTTCATTTATTGAATTTAGCAATAATGCAGAATATATGCACTTACAATAGATACAAGAACATGATAGTACGAGGTCCAATATACAAGAATATACAAACTATGCAGGATATACACTCCCTGATAACCAGATCTGGCAGCAGAATCTGACATCAGAACCGTAGTCGTCTGTGTCCGCATTTGGCTGCGTTCTGAGGTGCAGATTCTGATGTCAGATGCCTGATGTCAGATCGGCAGCAGATCGACAGCAGATTCTGCCGTCTGCTATGGTTCTAACGTCAGACTCTGCGCTCTCATGCCAGCGCCAGACCCTGCTGCCAATCTGATGTCAGACTGGAGACAGATGGTTATCAGGGCTTAAAATACATATGAATGTGCACTTAAACAGATAGCTCCGTATTTCTTCTATTCTCTGCCATTTCCCTGTGTTCTGCTGCACCTTAAAGAAGAATTTGGAGGAAACATTACATTGAATTTTACAGTAATTAATATTAGGAACAGTAAAAGAAGGGTCATAGTTACATATTAAAACCATTGCTACGTTTAATTTATGGAAATCTTTCCCTTTTCTGCCAAGGCCAATTAAATAACAATGCAACATCCATTGGTCATCAACGACGTTAGCGCCCGTTTCACAAAATTATAATGATTGGAACCATCAAAATTTGCCAATTCGTTAACCTAAAATTGAAAAATTATTCAAACCCTAACCTAGAACTACATGCCTTTGACTGCAAATACTGAAACAAATATACAAAAACTGTACAAACACGTTATGAAAGCTGTATAAAAACTGTATGAAAACAATATAAAAACTATAAAACCGGTTTACAAACATTCGGTCAGAAACATTTAAACCCCCACAGCACAACTTGTAAATACTACGTAACATGGAAGTCACAAATTCTGTAACTTTTGTTACATGTACAAAATATAACCGCTACGTAATACAGGTATCACAATGTTCTGTAACTTTTGTTACATAGATAGAACATAGCAGCAACATTACCTATGAACATACCTGAAAAGTCACACAAAACATATCATTTTTACGTAACTCTTCTTACGTATAGGCAACATATTAATCCAGATCACGGGGTGGACACTCAATGCTTTAAGAGTGCAGAAGGATAAGCGCCAGTGACGACATCTAGTGTATACTCAGAACCCCACGATAAGATAATAGATGGCCGTTCAGATGATGGAGATATTATTCAGATAATGTGCTGATACGTAAATTAAAGAACTTAATAAAATGAAGAGACCAATAGAAAAACATACAGAAATACATAATTAGTTGTTACAGTAACTATTTGTAATAACTAATTATGTATTTCTGTATGTTTTTCCATTGGTCTCTTCATTTTATTAAGTTCTTATTCATAAAAGTGTGTTTTATGAATAAGAAAAAGGTAATGAAATTGTTTTAAAGAATTTTTTTATTATATATCAAGGAAAGTAATGTGTACATTACAAAAGTACTTATTTCCAAATGTGTTTATAACAAAACGGCTTATTTCCAAATGGTTTCATACAAAAGGGCTTATTGCTTAAAAAAAATTGCTTAAACATAAAAGGAATTGCTTATTTTCATATGAACAAAAATCATAAGGAATTGCTGGCTTTACTAGATAGTATAAGTAAATGGTAGCTGTGACTGCCGGTAACGTTCTCACTCTCTCTCGGGCCATCCCTGCTCGCTCGCGTTCAGTGCTCCTGATTCGATCTTGTCCTGCGTTCCAACATTAAATATTGGTTATTTCAATTAACATTAAAATTATAAAAATGGTTTATTTTGAATTCAAAATAAAATAGTAATTATAGGTACATTAGTGAAATGATATTTAAAATACAAATATATTAGGAGAAAAAAGCTTGCTTCTTTTATTCATTCGATTGCAAGCAATTCCTTAAAAAATGAAGGAAAAGCGTTTGTTTTAAACGATTCCTTGGCGGTTTAGGAATTCCTACAAGATAAAGCAATTGCTTGTGTTTTTATTCATATGAATTTAAGCAATTCCTAGTAAAATATTAAGAAAAACCAATTGCTTACACTTTATTCATTAGGCCCATTGTCCCTGAATTTAAAACATTGCCGCTATCAGATGGAAGAATAAAATGTACATGTACTAATAAAAAAAAAGGAAAAGTTACTGGAAAAGTTACTTACGGTAGATTTTGACATTGTTGGGAAAATGAAGTCACTGGATTCAGCGACTGCAAGGGAAGAGCTTCTCCTATAAGAACTTTTTTCCGCTGACTTTGAAGACCAATTCCCAAATGTAACTGGAGAAAAATCTGCAGTTGACGCAGTGATATTGATCCCAGGTGACAAATCTTCGTTCCTCTCCACATCAATTTTATCATCAACTTCCTGTGACGATGAACTGCTTTCCCTTTTGTCAGGCAGCAACAAGGAAGGTACTGTTCCTTCTTTTAGCCTTCTCCGCCCACTGTATTGATAATCTTGTGATTGAAAATGTAAATGACAAATTACGTACCGCTCATCGTGCACTTGCTTGGAGGTTAAGCCTAGCAATCGCGGATTACGCGTTGCTTCAATCCACTGCGAAGCGATTTTAGATATTGGAAAACGATGAGATTTTACCTGTCGAGTTAATGGACAATCCAGGACAGCACACATTTGCTTGTCATTTGCAATCCGTTTCACGTTCATTTTCGACGCACAATACTTACCTTAAATCAGAATTAAACACAACACAATACACTTTACTGCACTTTACCGACAAAAATATCACTGAAAATTGCTGATGATTGCTGACAATCACTGGCAATGTGATCAGATACAATGACAGCAAATGACGGTGAATGGCGGCAAATGGCGACCACATGCAACTGATTTGAACTGATTACTGAGTGCAACGAAGGCAGACGCAACTTTACGCCAGCGGAGTGAGGGGCGCTGGGGGGTGTAGGGATCCGGTAAGGTTCATCGACACGCCACCAGAAGGTTACCCGGCTCGAGAGTTTCTCGCTGGTGTTCTACCGCCCTCCGGTTGGTATATATAAGAGTTCTGTCCCAGTCCTGATACCCAGCGTGTCTAAGGCAGGGTTCCGCCAGCAGTATCGCCGAGAGCGCCACTCAGTAAGTACGTGACTACATAACCTAATTCTACGCTCTCCAAGATAAATTTAAAACCAAGCAAAATCAGTTATTTCTATCTACACGAAGTCCATACAGGTCAAAATTCCTACAACCTGAAATTTTCCAATTCAATTGCTCTCTGGACTGTTCATAATTCGCTATACGAGGACCCGGTGCAAATCCGAAGCATGGGTTAGCACATGGCGTGCTTCACGCCAGAGATAACAACTGAGGAAAGGCTTGTCAAGCCAGAACTACTCCCAGACATCGAGCAATTGCCCGAATCGACTAATAGGGCTTCGGCCCTCTCTCATTCAGACCCAAAGGAGTCTACTAATGAAAATACACTCCCCACGGAGTGTTCTCAAGAGTTAACCTACAAACCTGTCAGTAAACCTACCATAAGACAAAATGTTCTCTGTAGTAAAACGGACGAACAAAAACTCATATACTACAAACAACTCATGAATTTAAACAAAGATGGCCTTGTCAGCAATACAAAACTAGCCAAAACCCTTAAAAAGATTATTAAGCCAAATCTTAATAAAAGACCAAAGGCGTCACCAAACCTCACCAAACAAATGAAGCCATTCAACGTAGAGCATGGCTTGAAACCACCTGGAACAGAGCCAAGCAATTCGTGTTCCTCCTCCTCTCTTAACCTTATGGACGTGGAAGTTCCGGTGCCACAGTTCGAAATGGACAACCAAAAAACCGAGGCATATCTTAGAAACGAAATTGCAGCTCTAAACCAAAAAGTATTAAAGCTCACTAACGAGCTAGAAGAAGCCCGCAAGACTAAACGCTCCTCCCAATTTTGTCAATCCACTCTCGGAATTCGCATCCAACAACCAATTCGAACTGTTGTCCAACAATGACTCTTCATCTAATGGAAAAATTGCTGATAATCTACTCCAAGGATCCAGCGGCCCAAACACAGGCCTAAAAAGACAAAAGCCATCGACGACACCTCTCTCAAAAAAAGGAAAAATGTAAACGCTTCACCTTATCTCCAACCCAATACCTCAGCTACAGATGTTGGAAAATCTCTCGCAAGCAAAACGATGGGCAACCTTACCTCATCAAAGGAGCCAAAACCACCCCCGATAAACATCTTTAACTGCGCCCCCAAAACAGTAATCGACCTAATGAAGAGTCCAGGTAATGACACAAAATTTTTTATTAAAAAGATTAATGCTGCTAAATTCCTTCTTCACACTTCGTCAATTTTAGAATTCAAAAAAAGCTTGCACATTGCTATCAAACAACAACAATGACTACTTTACTTATACTCCTAGAAGTGAAAAATTAATCACAGTACTTCTTAAAAACCTGGATGGAGAGTTTAGCGAAGATGAAGTGCTCTGTGATCTTCAGAATAAAAAAATCCCAGATCTACACTTCACAAGTGTCAAAAAATTTTAAACAAGAAACTCAACAGCCAACCACAAAATCCTACCTATCTTCATTGTAAAACTTGAAGCATGCAGTAACGTGGAAAACTTGAAATTGGTAAAGTCAGTTTTATACTCTATCATAACCTGGGATAAAATAATCAAAAAAGATCAAATGCAGTGCAAACGTTGTCAACGCATTGGGCATGCGGCTTCTAATTGCAATCTAGAGTACAGGTGTGTTAAATGTGCAATAAACCATAACCCCGGCGAGTGCAAACTTCCCCCACTATCTGAAAGACATGACGAAGACCTCTCTGAGGCTCCTTACTGTGTATTATGCAAAAATTACGGTCACCCAGCCTCCTTCAAAGGGTGCCCGAAAAGAACCGAAATTAAAATAAACCTTGATAACAGAAGAGAATTAAACGCAATCCAGAAAATGAAAAGAGCCCAACACTTAAATAATTTAATAACCCCCGACAAGTCTTTTAGTGCAGTAACAAAAAGTCCTAAGATCAATACTATCAATTCCCCTCACACTCTAGACTCGCACATAACCCCTACCGCACCCCCGTTGGTGAACAACTCAAATCTCCCCCAAAATCAAACAGCCAGAAATACAGAAATTAACATTCTAAATTCACTCAGCTACCAATTAAACATGATTTCCAAACAGGTGAATGCTAATGCCCAACAAATTAAATCCAATCTGGAAATTTTAGACATCATTTAGCTACAGAACTCTCCGACAACCACCCGGAATACAACTTAGCATTGCAGAAACTAAACATCATAGCTATCAATGTAAACTCTATAATCTCGAATGAGAGAAGAGCCTCTCTGGTGGACTTCCTTGAAACTCACTTACCTGACTTAGTATTTCTAAGTGAAACCAAAATCAATCCCAAACATAAGCTTAGCTTTCAAAACTTTAATTTAGTAAGAACTGACAGACCTAATTCAAGACAGGGTGGGGGAACAGCCGTGCTCATCCGCAGAGACATAAAATACAACAAAATTATCATCAACAAGGAGCACCTTAACGCTATCCTTGAATTTACCATACTCGAAAACTTCATTGCAGATAACTGCAAACTTTATCTCATATCAGCCTACGCTCCAGGCAGCTGCAGAAAAACTTTCATCCACGAACTAGATCATCTTTTTGCCAGCCTTAAATTAGACAATCCTAATAACTACCATCTACTCGCAGGTGACCTCAACGCCAAGCACGCTTCCTGGGGTAACGAGTGCGCCAATGTGAGAGGAAATTACCTCTGCCAATGGCTCGCAAACAATGAAAGAGTGGGGCCTTTATAGACCTCTGCATAGCTGACAGTAGAATTACCTTCCACAACCTAGTAGATAGAAAAATAAAATGCACAGACTACGACAGTGACCATAAGGCTCTCCTGATGTGTATTACTGTTGACCGCTACCCACTCCTAGCCTTTATAAGAGCTGTAAACTCCCCAAGGAGAAACTTTAATAAGGCCGATTGGTTAGGCTTCTCTGAATATCTCACTTTCAATAAGGATATTCAAATCCCTAATAATAGAAACCTTACTACCACTGAAATAGATACATACTTAGATTCAATCAATAATAACATCTGCCAAGCCATAGATCACTCAGTGCCAGCGTTTAATACCAACATCAATCTTACAGACAAATTCATCACCTCTACCATTCTAAAACTCCGTAAGCACAAAAGTTTTCTAATAACCCTGGTCAACAACCTGTCCAAAAAAAAAAGCTCAGAAACCATTCTGAATCTAATTAAATCATTTAAGAAATCCTTAAAGGAAACCCGTCAAAAAATAAAACTAGCCTTCCAAAAGTCTGTGAACAACCACTGGAGGAATCAAATAATAAAAATCTCCAAAAAAGACAACAAAAACCTCTTCCCTAGCATTAATAGATTTTTTCGCCAAAAAGACCATATCTCACTAGATACACTTAAAATACCCAATAACGCATCAAACCTACTCCACGAAGCCTGCATTGACGCTACAACCCTAAAAAAGGATACGGACTTAAATTATCTAATAGACAACCCAACTGACAAACTGAACGTTTTAGGTGCTCACTTCCATTCCGTTCACACGCAAAATACCGCACTGGGTAAAAACGGTCTAAATAATATAATTAAAGCAAGAATCGACTCATTCAGAGCGGATATTGAAACTGACATATTAAGCAACAATACAGTGTGCTCCTTCTCAGACAGTAACATAGCTTATGACCCAAACCCAAATGAAACTCCTACGAACTTCTTTACAGACTCCATGCAGTTATCTATAACCATACGAAAACTCAACAATAAAAAATCAGCTAGCTTCGACAGAATCCCCAATATCTGCTTAAAGAAACTCCCCCCCTACTACATCTTACTACTCACAATCCTCTTTAACAATTGCCTAAACCTGGCATACTTCCCGAAAAACTGGAAAACAGTGTTACGTACGCAGACTTATCTTTAACTTTCTAACCCTTTCGGGTGTCCGGAATGCACGTGACCCGGCGGGGTCACCGTTTCCTGCAGTGGTGTGATGCAACCGAGTTTTCCCCGAAAACTAATATTCAATGAAGGCACTCATGTCCCCACTACTTTCTAACCGAATTTCACCGTATAAAAGGGCCATGAATCTACACTCGGGGGCTCATTTCAAATCTAGCACGTTTAGACGAAAGAGGCTAGCGAGATTGAGTAACGTTCTTCTCCAAGTATTAATACAACTTAAACCACACAGTACGTAGATTCTGATAGGTGTTGTATATATATTAAAGTCTTTGAGACCCCCGCATTTCTCAGTGCGTCAAAACCGAGAGGTGGACTTAGGTACCGCGACAATTAAACACTAAAAACATTTGTAAAAGACTGAACTTATAGAATATAATTAGTTATTTCTAACCCAGAGTTCTTTTATTTAAATTAATCATTAACTGAATTTCCTCTTCGAGATAAACCCACATAGATACTCCTTTACCGCTCAAGGTGTATCACTTTATAAAGTTACGAGGCTAAACTAACATTTCCTAGTGGCTCCCGGGGATACCAGACCGCGGTTCGTCCACGACAACCAACCTCCTAGTGGCTCCCGGGGATACCAGACCCCGGTTCGTCCACGACTTCCACCTTCCTAGCGGCTCCCGGGGATACCAGACCCCGGTTCGTCCGTGAAAGCTTACCTTCCTAGTGGCTCCCGGGAATACCAGACCCCGGTTCGTCCACGACAACCAACCTCCTTATAGCGGCTCCCGGGGATACCAGACCCCGGTTCGTCCACTACTAACAAACTCCAAAAACAAACTCAATCCTCGGCCTCGCAGCCCCCATTCACATTGCCCTCAGCCTCGGCTCGTAACAACAGCGAAAATTATAACAATAAAGAAAAAAGGCAAAGACAGCAGTAGTCCAGCCAGTTACCGCCCCATAAGCTTGCTGCCCAACATCAGTAAGATCTTTGAAACAGTGTTGAACTCGGCACTGCGTGTTCACTGCGAGACAAATAATATAATCCCTGAACACCAATTTGGCTTCAAACATGGACATTCCACAATACACGCATTATCCAAATTCACCGCGGATCTATGCTGGTTTAGAAATGCGGGCGACTGCATAGGAGCGTGCTTGGTGGATCTTGAGAAGGCATTTGATACTGTCTGGCTGGATAGCCTCCTCTTTAAATTATTGGAGAAGAAATTTCCGACTCATCTAGTTAAAATACTTTGGAACTCCCTCCACAACAAACAATTCTTTGTAGCAGATGGCGATCTAGTCTCAACAAAGGCCTTCTCCATTGAGAACGGTCTACAACAGGGTACGGTAAACTCCCCCATCCTGTTCAACATTTTCATGGCCGACCTGCTTCATCTGTTCGACCTAAACAGTGGCGGAAATTGTCACGCACTCGCATTCGCGGATGACCTACTCATCTATATCAACGGAAAATATCCTTCAATTATTCAAAAGCAACTTCAAAATCTATTCAACAAAATAGCTGACTTTTTTCATACCTGGAAACTCAAAATCAACCAAGACAAGTGTGAGACAATTCTGTTCAGACCATATATTTCAATGACCTCGGATGTGAATAGGGATGTTAGAACCTTCTCTAGGAAATTCGCTTTAAAAACAACTAAAGACCCAAATATTAGTATACCCCACAATAGCACGGTCCGCTACTTGGGAGTGCACCTGGATTTCAAACTCATATAATGCTCATGTTTATATCCAGCTTCAAAAAGCACTTAAAGCCTTCCACGCAAATAAAAGACTCTTTTATTCTAGAGACCTCCACAAGTCAGTCAAAATTCTCTGTTACAAGCTATTAATAAGACCCATCCTAACATATGGATGCCAAACATGGTTCAATATAAGTGCCGGGGTTATGGAAAAACTGCGACTCTTTGAACGGAAATGCATACGTGCATGCCTGGGCAAATACAGATCGATGGAATCTGACTTTACCAAATACATAAGCAACCATAAGCTGTATGGCGAAGCCAAACTTATCAGAATTGACTTATTCATATTAAAACTAGTCAGAGATCACTGGGCCAACATTAGATAAAAAAACTCCAACTCGGTAATCTCACATTCAGTTTACCCAAACCCATTATACTTCGAAAACACTAGACTCTCGGGCTACATTCCACCGCAGGCATTTCCTTACCTGGTCTCACTAGGCCTAATTCAAAACGACAAAATGCTCCCAATTATCTATCACATAAACAGAAAAGCTACCAACAAAACAATGACATACAGCCCCCCTATTAGTGCAAATGACACTAATTTAAGATTTGTAAATAAACTCTCGAAATGGGACAAAGTTACCAATCACAAAAAAAAGCGAACAAATATTGGTGGCTCCAATAAAGTGCCAGAGCGTTAATAAACCCCCTAAACTACAGTCACTGTACCTCCCCCGAACAAATAACGTACATTTTCGAAATTAAAATAAATCACTGTGCATTAGCTCATTCTTGGTCACCCCCTGCGAACGTAATAGAGTTCACCTAATCTAGCACAGTCGCAGCCAAAAAGAAAAAGAAGTTATAAACTAGGGCCTAATAAAAGACCCTGGCTAATCACTCACCTGTCCTATACTTAAGCATCCCAGCCACCATCATGCTGATACGGCTCACAAAATTAAATGAGTCATAGATAAGGTAGCAAGATAAAGAACACTCAGAACACTCAGAATATTCCTCTTATTCATTTGCTTCTCATGCAAGTAAATTTATTTATATGCATTCTTTACCCCTTCATGCAAACTCAATTACAACAATCGACAGTCAATACAATATAAAATAACCCTGATAACAAGATCTGGGGCGCAGAGCCTGACGTCAGATCCGTAGTCATCTGTGTCCGCATTAGGCTGCGGTCTGAGGTACAGAGCCTGACATCAGGGCCTGACGTCAGATGAGCAGCAGATTCGCATCAGATCCTGCCGTTCGCCTGACACGTATAACAGCGCCATCTGAGGGTCAGAATTGGCAAACAATTCCCTACGCGTGACGTCACATGGCCGTCCCTACACACCAACACAAATGTAGCGTTATTGCTGTAGGTGTATCCCTACTCCCCCATAATCAGCTAGTAGATTCTACAGTTTATTAAATAATTAATTCTACTAATTTCAAAAAGGATTTATTCTTTATTTAATAATATACATGATTGGTGATTACAATTGTTAGAAAATAATATAAATAGCGCATATAAATTCGAGGAAGAACATTCAATATTTACATTTATAAATTCATATACAATACGTCCCGTAACCAGTGGTATCTATTAGGTCTGATATCAGAAGATTTCCTATATTTTCGACTTCTTTTTTCTGTAGAATCTCCATATTCCGTATTGTGTTAGCGCTGAAAACAAATAGAACCTTAGTATAAAATTAAACGCAACGTATGAATAAACAGGATACATGCGATACTTACTTCAGCACCATCTCCGCACAGCACACACCCTTTTTTTTTTTTTTTTTGACGTGGAGAAATCCCTAACGGATACCCCGCCCCTCGGGGGAGGGACGGGGTTATGTGGGGCTTGCACCCACTAAAACTCCACGGTGATCTTCCTCGGGCACGGAGTCGCGCGCATGAGGGGAGGACTTTACGCGGGAGCAAACTAGCGATTCAGCCGCTTGCCCCCCCTCCGCGCAATAGCGAGCTCCGTGCTCGACAAACCCGCGCGATGACGGCGGGGCCTTCCCGAAAACTCCGGCGACGCGCGACGGATCACTCGTCCGCGTCGCCACTTCTGGGGGTCGCATGGTGTTCTGGAGGGGCGAGAGTGCCCCCCGGCACCCTCACCCCGCGACCCGCGCGATCGAACAGTAACCCGACCGCGGCCCGAAGGGACGCGGCCGGGCGGGGAGACGGCATTTGGTCAGATGATCCTCGGGACCGTTCTTCCGCCGCCGCACTCGGGGGGGGGGGGGGCCGCAAGCGGCGACCGGGCCTAGGCCCGGCGGACACCCCGAGGCATGGGCGGAGTGCGATGAACGGTCCCGTTGACCGCCGAACTCACCCTACCTGCTCGATCGCCTACGACGAGAGCGCGTTAACCATAGCGCATTGCGCTGCTCCCGGGGGGGGTAGCGGATGTTCAGCTACCCCCCGAGGGGGCCCTCTGAAACGAGGACCCCCAGATCTTGACTCCGCCGCCGCACGTCGCGACCTGCCACGAAGCGACGCCGGCGGCAACCCCATGGCCCTGCCACACCTTCCCGAGAGATGGCCCTGAAAAGGGCCCCCCAGACCCGGTGATTCGCCGTCGGGGAGCGGGGTGACGTAACGAACTACGCCACCACCCGACCTCCCCCGGCTCCGGGTCATCTGCGCCGGCCTCGGCGGCCTCGGCGTCTGGGGGCCGCGAGACGGGACGGGTGACCCATCACCTCCCGCTCGCGCTCCGCCTCCTCCTTCTCACACATAATAGCCTCCGCGTACGCGGAGGCGGCCTCCCAACACGCCCGGTCTCCCGCCATGCGACGCGCGACCGTCGGCAGCGAGAGATCCGGGCCCAGCCGCAACTCGAGGACACGGCGATCATCGATCCACTCTCGGCACCTGGCCAGGGTGTGATCCGCCGTATCCTCGTCGCCCGAGTCGCAGCTGAAGCACCGCGACGTCACCTCCCGCCCAATACGACACAGATAGGTGCCGAAACATCCGACATCCGTTATGATCTGTGTCAGGCGGAAGGTAAGCCATACCCGCGCCCCACCCATTCGTTCATGATGGGCAGGAGCGCCCCGACAACGCGACCCTCCCGGTGTTCCGGGAGGGCCAACCATTCGAGCCATTTGGCTCCCATGCGTTGCCGGGCCTGGCCCCGCACCACTTCTCGTCCGTCGGCCGTCAGGTCCCCAGCTTCGCGGAGATCTCGGACGGCGGAATATACTTCCGCCTCCATCTCCGCGAGCAGATGAAAAGGAGGGGACCCGGCCAGAGCGAACAGTTCGGCATGTGACACCGTGCGATAAGCTCGCACGGATCGGAGGACCGCCCGGCGATGAACTTTAGCCAAAAGTTTCCGCCCAACGCGGCAGTCCTCCAGGTCGCCGGCCCAAACAGGTGCGCCGTACAGCGCCATGGACCGGACGACCATCACATACAACCGCCGAACACCCTCGTGTGGACCACCCAGGTTGGGCATGATTCGATTAAAGGCGAATACTTGCCTCTCCAACCTGGGGGCGAGGGTCCTGAAGTGGCGCGCGAATCGCCAGTAGGTGTCCAGGGTCAGACCGAGATACTTCATCGATCAGCCGACCCTGATGCAGGCTTCCCCGATCCTCAGGGACGCTCCGTTGGGGACACCGCTCCCAACCCTGTCCGCGAGCCACATCGCCTCGGTTTTCTCCAAGGCGACTCGCAGACCGAGCGTCCCGATCGAGGCGATGACGCGTCGCAGTGCTTCCTCCGCGAGGCTGATCGCGTCTCTCCACTTCCGCCCGGAAGCCACCACCAGGGTGTCGTCGGCGTAACACACCAACGAGACCCCCGGCGATGGCATCATAACCCGCAGCACCGCGTCGAAGGCTAGGTTCCATAGCAGTGGGCCCAACACGGACCCCTGCGGAACCCCGCGGTGCACCGGAGCCTCCCCGTCACCCTCCCGGCCGACGTACGACACCACTCGGCCGCGGAGATAGTCCCGGACCAGGCGGCGAAGGTAGAGCGGGACCCTGTGATACAAGAGTGCCCGCTCAATCGCCGCCCAGGAGACGGTGTTAAAGGCGTTGGCGATGTCTAATGAGACAGCCACGCTCACCCCGCCTCCCTCGACCGCTCGGCGCGACAGCGACCGGACCAGTTGAATGGCATCGATGGTCGATCGCTGTCGCCTGAAGCCGAATTGGCGGTCGGACAGGTCCGGGCCAACGGCCTCCAGGTGTGCGCACAGGCGGGCAGCAATGATCCGCTCGAGGAGCTTGCCCGCCTCGTCCAGGAGGCATATCGGCTTATAAGCCGAGGGTGACTCCACGGGCTTACCGGGCTTCCGGAGGAGGACCAGCCTCGCTTCTTTCCATGCGGGGGAACCTGCCGGTTCTCAGGACGGCGTCGAACAGCCGCCTGAGACCGTCTCCTAGGGCGCTCATAGCGCAGGCCCATACTCGCCCGGGCACTCCGTCGGGACCCGGAGCCGCGTTCCTCTTACGCATTCGCTCCACCGAGGAAGCGAGCTCCTCGTCGCTGACCCCAGGGGCATCGGAAGTATCCGCGCCCCCGGTCAACCATGGATCCCCGGACTCGTCGGCGCCACCCTCCCCGTGTACAGGGGGGGAGGGGGGAACAGCGCCGCTAGAACTTGTTCCAGGAGCCGGGGATCGAGGCCCTCCGTGACGGGGGGCGCCCAAGGACCGAGTTTGACCGACACGGCCTTGTACGGGCGTCCCCAAGGGTCCTCGTTGAGGGTCGCGACGAATTCCCGACAGGACTGATCTTTAGCCCGGGCTATGACTCCGCGAAGTTCGCGCTGCGCCGCCGAAAAGGCGGAACGCAGCTCGCGGAGCCGTTCCTCCGAGACCCGCCGTCGGTTCCGACGACGGGCCTTGGTGTACTGGCGTCTGGCTATAACGTTAGCCGCGCGGAGGTCCGCGATTTCAGCGGACCACCAGTACACCGACCTCCGACCCCCACCCGGCGGCCCGGTCCGTGGCATGGTTGCGTCGCAGATGGTCTGCAACGCGCGACGGAACCAGAGCGCGCCGGCAACGGGGTCATCGAGGACGTCGCCGGGCAACGGAGGCCAGGCGACGGCGGAGGAAGCGAGTAGGGCCGCTTCAGCGTTAAGCGCTCATCGCGGGGGATGTCTACGGACTCGGGGAGGAGGCGGGGGAGCGGAGGTGGCCAGCATCACATACATGTGATCGGAAGCTGGCTCGCAATCCTCCGCCACCCAGCAGTCAGACGTCGATGCGGCGGCCGCGGGGTTTACCCAGATCAAGTCGATGACCGACTCTCCCCGCGGGCCGCGGAATGTCGTGACTGCGTAGGGGTTCTTTAGGGAGAACCCCATCGCCTCCGTCCACTCGAGAAGCACCTCGCCCCTGGAGTCCGTTCTGGGAGCACCCCACTCGACGGCGTGGGCGTTGAAATCTCCCAGAAGCACAACCGGCCGAGCTCTCTGGGGGGCGATAAATGCCCCCAGCTCGTGCAGCCGGTCCTCGAACTCCGGGACGGAAAGTCTCGGCGCGAAGTAGCATCCCACCGCGAGGAATTCCCGCCACTGGGCCGCCATCCAGCCCCTCCCGTGTCGGGCGACCGAACACGGCGGGGCTCCGCGGTCCACCCCCCACGTCATCGCCACCTGCCGGTCCGGGTTCGTGGACCGAAAGCATCGGTCCGGCAGCGGACACGGCTCGGCGGCGACGACCAGCCCGACCCCCAACTCCAGGCGAGCCTGCTCAAGCAGGTCGTGCGCTCGCCAGGAGTGGTTGAGGTTTGCGAGCAGAATCGGCGGGCCTCGAGGCATTACACGACCTCGTCAGCGGCCTCCGCCGGTTTCTGCTCGGGTCGGGCTGCGACCCCCGTCTGCTTGGGGGCCCCGACGGCACTCTCCCCGGTGGGGGAGACAAGCCCCCCGCCGAACGACAACGCGATCGACTGCGCGAGGAGAATCGGGGGGGGATCGCCTTCCCAGTCTTTAAAAAGGCCTCTTTCCCCTCGGGTCGGGGACCACTCAGGGGGAGCACTGGGCTGCTCCCCCTCTCCTTCTTCCTCCTCGACCCCTCCCGGGGGGAGCCCCCCGGCGAAGACGGCGCAGAGAGCGAGTCGGGCGGAGCCCCGGGCTCCCCGCGAGCCTTCCGCTTGCCCGCGCCGGACTTGGCCGCCGAGGTGGAGACCAGTGCGCCGGTCTCCATGCTCTCGGCGGGCGTGGCGGAACCAGCCGCCGCAACAGGGGGCGCGTACGCGGTCGGGGACAGGGGGGACGGCGCCACACGGGACGCTGTCGACGCGGAGGGACGGGAAACCCCGAGAGCCCCCCGGGCCGCCCCCACGGCGACCCCTCCCCCCCCTTCACCTTCCCATTCCTCGCTGCTGACGCAGGAGGGGGCCGACAGGCAGGGCCCCCCATCCGGTGTCCGCCGGGCAGTCCCGCGCCGGTGCACAAGGGGCAATTGGGGACGGCGACACAGCGTCGCGCCGTGTGCCCCTCGACCCCGCACCGGTAGCAGAGGAGGCGTCGGCTAACCGGGCTGGAGGACTTGGCCTGTAGATGGCCGAACTCCAGACACCGGAAGCATTGGAGCCTCCTCTGCGCGAGCGGCGCCACTCGTGCGACGAGGGAGTTGACGACAACTCTCCCCGCCTTAACTAGCACGGACGCCGCCGCCGCGGGAGCGTGAACCCACAGGGAGAAGAGCCCCGCCGAGTCCCGCCGCTTCTCGCCGACCGAGACGTCGGCCGGCGAGCATCCCCCCTGCGTGGCCACGGTGACGCGGATCGCCTCCTCCGACGCCAGCTCCGTCAGGCCGTTGAGCCGGAACTCGGCCATTTTCTGGGGGCAATGCACCTTTATGCCGGTGCCCCCAGCTGCTCCACGAGCTTGGCCTTCAAGGCCGAAGCTCTGGCCGAGCCCTGTGCCCCCAGGATCTCGAGGACGAGGCCCCCGGTGACGGCGCGCCTCGGACGCATAGATGCTATGCCGAGGTCGGCGACCGGAATGGCCACCATCGCGCTAGCGACCCGCGCGGAGAAGTCGCTCTCCCCCCCAGCCAGAGCGGTGATAGCCACCGCCGCGGATCTGGGGGCGCACGGAATTGCGACCGGGGCTCTCCCGGGGGTGTCTGACCGCGATCGTTGGGGAGCCGGCGTCGGATCACTCCTCCCCCGTATCCCTCTCCAACCGCCGTCAGTCGCCGCCACCCTAGCCGCCCTTTTGGCCTTGCGGCCGACAACCTGGGCCCATGTGCCCTGGGCCGCAACCCGAGTCCCAGGAGCCGTGGCTTGCGTGCGGGGGGCGCCGGGAACCGGCGTAATCACCCCCGCCTTTGGTCCTTTGGCCGCCCCGGGCGGCATCCTCCTCTCGCCGGCGCCAGGCCCAACAGCCACGGCCAGCTGTTTTGCAGCCTTCGCGGCCCGGCGCTGGTGCTTTCGCGGCTTCTTCGGCCGCGGGACCGGGGCTCCGGGTGCTGTGGCCCCTTAGCCACAGCCGAACCGCGAGGCAACGGCGCCGCTATTAGCGGGGGGATCTTGGGGACCCCCGCGGGCCCGCTCTTTTGGGGCTCCGCCGACGCGAGAGGCGTGGGGTGCAAAACCGCTCTCCCCGACGCCACGCCGGCATAGGAGCCCGCGCCCGCTGCCCGGAAGGCGAAGCCCCCGGCAGCCGCACCGGAGGCTCTCCCTCGAATCGCCTCCCTTCTCCCACTCCTCGTCCTCGCCTCCCGTCCAGGCTGGGCCGGGGACGCAGTCCCGGCCGCGACGGCGGCGCCCTCCCGGCCGATCCTGGCCCAGGCCAGGGCGAGGGGCGTTGGCTGGGCAGCCTGCCCCTTTCTCCCCAGGACCTTGCCCAGCGAGAGGAGGCGCCCCTCGAATCTCCTCTCCATGTCGTAGATACGGCGCGCGATGACCTCCCACGGCGGGGGGTCGGGACCGGCGGCGACACCGCCAGGCGCCGGATCCCCGGCCGGGGGAGGGGGAGAGGCCCCTTCCGTTCTCCTCCTCTTCGTCGCGCGGCCAGCCGCGGCGGTCCCGCCGCGCAGGGGGCTGGACCGCGCCGCCGACGACGGGCCGGGGGCGGTCGCCTTCGGGACAGCGGAGTCCATCCGGGGCTCGCGGGGGGGGGGGGGGGGCAACAACCCCTCCCGAGCGGAAGATGGTGGCGGTGCGCCCGGACCGGGGGCAGGCATCCCGGCTTCCCTTGGATCCATTTCGGCGTGTAGTACGCGCGCCTCTAGGCGCGCGCATCTCCCCCGGCGGATCTCCAACTCCCTGTCCCGGTCCCTCACCGAGTCTCCGGCCGCGAGGGCTCTCTCCGTCAGAAGCCTGACCTCGGTCGCGAGTTTCCGCGACCGTTTCTCCCAGGCCCCCTGACCGACGACCACTTCCCTCGCCGGTTGGTTCGGGTTCAGGCCCCTCTCGGCCCTCCCAACCGCCTCGGCCGCCAGCGCGGACGCGCGACGCAACGCGACCCTAATGGCGCGCTTGTCGACGGTGCGCATCTTCGAGATTGCGCTAACCACCACCGCCACCCCGTCCAGCTCGCCTTGGACGGTCCTCTGGAGGCCGTCGGCGGGCATGGCCTCCGCCCAGTCGCGGAGGCTCGCGCGGCTCGGAAGGGCCTTCATCCCAGGCCCCAGCCTGGCGAGGTCCGTCCAGACCCCGGGCTTCCTCCCCCTCTTGCCCGGGACGAACCCTGGTCTTCCCCCCGCGTCCGTCCCGCCGTCGGACGACGGCAGAGGGGCGTCGAGGCCCTCCACTTCTGCTCCTCCTCCGGGGGGTGCCGGACGTCCCGGGAAAACACCGCCTTCACGGCCCTCACGCGCGGCACGCCCCTGACGGCAGCCGACGCCGAAGCCTCTCTTGCTGCTCCCCTCGTGCGGCGCTTCAATAAAGACGGGGATGCCCGGAGCTCCTCCCCATCCGCGCTCGATCCGCTCTCCGAGCCGTCTTCATAGAGACAGCCGAGGGAAACGGCTGGACTACCGCCCCCCCCGTCCACCCTCTTTGCACTTCCTCTGCAATCCTAGACGGAACCATTCCGCTGCTTCTTTATTAAAGTCTCTTGTTTTAAAATCTCTTCTCAAACGTTTTCTGTCTGACATATGTATTAATTAAAATATCTCTCCAACTTAACCTAAAACCAACCCAGATAACCATCTGTTGCCAATCTGACATCAGATTGGTAGCAGGCTCTGGCACGAGAGCGCAGAGTCTGCACGTCAGAACCGTAGTCGTCTGTGTCCGCATTTGGCTGCGTTCTGAGGTGCAGATTCTGATGTCAGATCCTGATGTCAGATCGGCAGCAGATTCTGCCGTCTGCTAGGCACAGCCAACAGCGCCATCTGAGGGCCAGACTTTTCAAACAATTCCCTACCCGTGACGTCACATGGCCGTCCCTACACACCAACACAAATGTAGCGTTATTGCAGTAGGTGTATCCCTACCCCTATATAACCTGCCAGCCTACTGTGCAGTGGATTAAATAATTAATTCTACTTATTTCTAAAAATATTTATTCAATCTTTACAATTATTACAGAATAATATATGTAGCGCATATAAATTTGAGGAAGAACATTCAATATTTACATTTATAAATTCATATACAATACGTCCCGTAACCAGTGGTATCTATTAGGTCTGATATCAGAAGATTTCCTATATTTTCGACTTCTTGTTTCTGTAGAATCTCCATATTCCGTATTGTGTTAGCGCTGAAAACAAATAGAACATTGGTATAAAATTAAACGTAACGTATATATAAGCAGGTTACATGCGATACTTACTTCAGCACCATCTCCACACAGCACACACCCTAGGCGATCATGCATGCTCCTGCAAACAGTAATATTTATATGAAAACATGACTGAAATTATTATTTACGAAACAAGACGCTAAACATTCGCATTTCGCGCATAACCATACTTTTCTGTCTTGCAGATAATGTGAATCTCGATTTCCGCGACGTAGATAATTGGAAATTATTCAATACCATACTTACTTGTGCTTTCTGGATACTTTGAGATGATTTTCCTGGATAGTGGTGGATGAAATTACTTGGAATATTCTTCGATCTTGCCGGCACTGACTGCCACTGCCAGCAACTGCCAGTGACTGCCATCTAAGACCTCGAAAACGAACGCAATCCGGGCGTTGGTCAAGACTCTACGTCCAGTTTGCGTTCGTTTTCGAGGTCTGAGATGGCAGTCACTGGCAGTGGCAGTCAGTGCCGGCAAGATCGAAGAATATTCCTCGCGATTCTAAAATTCTGAGTATCAATATCCAGATAAATCATCTCGAAGTATCCAGAAAGCAAACGTAAGTATGGTATTGAATAATTTCCAATTATCTACGTCGCGGAAATCGAGTGTTCGAGAAATGGTACTTATTGCGCCATCTCCCGAGCCCGAGTTAACTCAGGCGTGGTGACGCATTGTTCTATCCCCCCCTTTGTTCATGTGAAGCATCGATCCTATCTCCCTTCCATCGATCGGTGATCGATGGAAGGGGGAGAGCTAGCGGATTCGAGGAAATCGACGCAGATTTCCTCGATCTACTAGTTGACGAGCCGTCTAACAGGTAACACCTTCTAATCGCTTCAGCCGATCGCTTGCTTGCTTCGCTTAATCGCTGCGCTTAAACGCTTCGCTTTGTGAAGGACCTCGGGCCGAGTCCACGTGCTTTGCAGCTTAAATAAGAGTCCTACCGCGTAGGAATTGCCGTGCTAAAGCTTATCAAAGACAAAGTGTAATAATTGTGCTCCACAAACTCTTTATTGTAAATAATTGTAAATAGACTTATATTGTAAGATTAAATTAGTGTTACCGAAAACCTTAAATCTAACGACCGCCTCCACGCGAGTTTCCCAGTCCTAGCAACGTGCGGTTCCGAGATTATTGCTAACATCGAGATTCACATTATCTGCAAGACAGAAAAGTATGGTTATGCGCGAAGTGCGAATGTTTAGCATCTTGTTTCGTAAATAATAATTTCAGTCATGTTTTCTTATAAATATTACTGTTTGCAGGAGCATGCATGATCGCCTAGGGTGTGTGCTGTCCCCCTCCAGGATCGACCACCTTGAGCGTGGTGAGGGGGCTCTGGGAAGGCGGCTACGTTCCCCTCCGGGCGCTACGTATGGAATTAGTTCCGTGCCTAGCGGCCGGTGGGGGATGCTGCCTTCCTGGCCAAGGGTCGACCATCCCATGGAACATTTACACGCGTCGCGGGTCCGGGGATTCGCCGGTGGTCCCCTCCCGCTCCTTCGGTTCGGTGGGGGGGGGGGGGCCTCCGGCCTGGCCTCGTACCGGCGACGCACTCACACTCTACATTCCTACCACTTACACACTTTTTCCCTGCGTAGTTTTTGGGAGCCGCCGGGCGGGGGGCCGTCGCCCTTTAAGACAATTTTTTATGAAATGGACAGATTAGGTGAAGCCTCGGAAACTACGCCGCTCTCGGGGGGTAATCGCCCGACTCAGTTTGGCCCTGTCAGCAGCCATTCTGAAGTAAGAAGTAAGCCTGATGACGCTGAGCTGGTGCCTCGGGCCAGCGTCACTGGTGTTGGGGAGGGTATGTTGCCACCCCACACAGAAAAAGTCACAGAAGCAGACCTGGCATTCTCCAAAGGACACGACTTTGGCACGGATAGGGACCCCGACGACGTCGGATGTGGAGACAGTGGCCGGGGGGGGGGGGGGGGGCGGTAGTCCAGCCGTTTCCCTCGGCTGTCTCTATGAAGACGGCTCGGAGATCGGATCGAGCGCGGACGGGGAGGAGCTCCGGGCATCCCCGTCTTTATTGAAGCGCCGCACGAGGGGAGCAGCAAGAGAGGCTTCGGCGTCGGCTGCCGTCAGGGGCGTGCCGCGCGTGAGGGCCGTGGAGGCGGTGTTTTCCCGGGACGTCCGGCACCCCCCGGAGGAGGAGCAGAAATGGAGGGCCTCGACGCCCCCCTGCCGTCGTCCGACGGCGGGACGGACGCGGGGGGAAGACCAGGGTTCGTCCCGGGCAAGAGGGGGAGGAAGCCCGGGGTCTGGACGGACCCCGCCAGGCTGGGGCCTGGGAAGAAGGCCCTTCCGAGCCGCGCGAGCCTCCGCGACTGGGCGAAGGCCATGCCCGCCGACGGCCTCCAGAGGACCGTCCAAGGCGAGCTGGACGGGGTGGCGGCGGTGGTTAGCGCAATCTCGAAGATGCGCACCGTCAACAAGCGCGCCATTAGGGTCGCGTTGCGTCGTGCGTCCGCGCTGGCGGCCGAGGCGGTTGGGAGGGCCGAGAGGGCCTGAACCCGAACCAACCGGCGAGGGAAGTGGTCGTCCGTCAGGGGGCCTGGGAGAAACGGTCGCGGAAACCCGCGACCGAGGTCAGGCTTCTGACGGAGAGAGCCCTCGCGGCCGGAGACTCGGTGAGGGACCGGGACAGGGAGTTGGAGATCCTCCGGGGGAGATGCGCGCGTCTAGAGGCGCGCGTACTACACGCCGAAATGGATCCGAGGGAGGCCGGGATGCCTGCCCCCGGTCCGGGCGCACCGCCACCAACTTCCGCTCGGGAGGGGTTGTTGCCCCCCCCCCCGCGAGCCCCCGGATGGACTCCGCTGTCCCGAAGGGGACCGCCCCCGGCCCGTCGTCGGCGGCGCGGTCCAGCCCCCTGCGCGGCGGGACCGCCGCGGCTGGCCGCGCGACGAAGAGGAGGAGAACGGAAGGGGCCTCTCCCCCTCCCCCGGCCGGGGATCCGGCGCCTGGCGGTGTCGCCGCCGGTCCCGACCCCCCGCCGTGGGAGGTCATCGCGCGCCGTATCGACGACATGGAGAGGAGATTCGAGGGGCGCCTCCTCTCGCTGGGCAAGGTCCTGGGGAGAGAGGGGCCGGCTGCCCAGCCAACGCCCCTCGCCCTGGCCTGGGCCAGGATCGGCCGGGAGGGCGCCGCCGTCGCGGCCGGAACTGCGTCCCCGGCCCAGCCTGGACGGGAGGCGAGGACGAGGAGTGGGAGAAGGGAGGCGATTCGAGGGAGAGCCTCCGGTGCGGCTGCCGGGGGCTTCGCCTGCCGGGTAGCGGGCGCGGGCTCCTATGCCGGCGTGGCGTCGGGGAGAGCGGTTTTGCCCCCCACGCCTCTCGCGTCGGCGGAGCCCCAAAAGAGCGGGCCCGCGGGGGTCCCCAAGATCCCCCCGCTAATAGCGGCGCCGTTGCCTCGCGGTTCGGCTGTGGCTAAGGGGGCCACAGCACCCGGAGCCCCGGTCCCGCGGACGAAGAAGCCGCGAAAGCACCAGCGCCGGGCCGCGAAGGCTGCAAAACAGCCGGCCGTGGCTGTTGGGCCTGGCGCCGGCGAGAGGAGGATGCCGCCCGGGGCGGCCAAAGGACCAAAGGCGGGGGTGATTACGTCGGTTCCCGGCGCCCCCCGCACGCAAGCCACGGCTCCTGGGACTCGGGTTGCGGCCCAGGGCACATGGGCCCAGGTTGTCGGCCGCAAGGCCAAAGGGCGGCTAGGGTGGCGGCGACTGACGGCGGTTGGAGAGGGATACGGGGGAGGAGTGATCCGACGCCGGCTCCCCAACGATCGCGGTCAGGCGCCCCCGGGAGAGCCCCGGTCGCAATTCCGTGCGCCCCCAGATCCGCGGCGGTGGCTATCACCGCTCTGGCTGGGGGGGAGAGAGACTTCTCCGCGCGGGTCGCTAGCGCGATGGCGGCCATTCCGGTCGCCGACCTCGGCATAGCATCTATGCGTCCGAGGCGTGCCGTCACCGGGGGCCTCGTCCTCGAGATCCCGGGGGCACAGGGCTCGGCCAGAGCTTCGGCCTTGATGGCCAAGCTCGTGGAACAGCTGGGGGCACCGGCATACAGGTGCATTGCCCTCAGAAAATGGCCGAGTACCGGCTCAACGGCCTGACGGAGCTGGCGTCGGAGGAGGCGATCCGCGCCACCGTGGCCACACAGGGGGGATGCTCGCCGGCCGACGTCTCGATCGGCGAGAAGCGACGGGACTCGGCGGGGCTCTTCTCCCTGTGGGTTCGCGCTCCCGCGGCGGCGGCGTCCGTGCTTGTTAAGGCGGGGAGAGTTGTCGTCAACTCCCTCGTCGCACGAGTGGCGCCGCTCGCGCAGAGGAGACTCCAATGCTTCCGGTGTCTGGAGTTCGGCCATCTACAGGCCAAGTGCTCCAGCCCGGTTAGCCGACGCCTCCTCTGCTACCGGTGCGGGGTCGAGGGGCACACGGCGCGACGCTGTGTCGCCGTCCCCAATTGCCCCTTGTGCACCGGCGCGGGACTGCCCGGCGGACACCGGATGGGGGGCCCTGCCTGTCGGCCCCCTCCTGCGTCAGCAGCGAGGAATGGGTAGGTGAAGGGGGGGGGAGGGGTCGCCGTGGGGGCGGCCCGGGGGCTCTCGGGGTTTCCCGTCCCTCCGCGTCGAAAGCGTCCCGTGTGGCGCCGTCCCCCCTGTCCCCGACCGCGTACGCGCCCCCTGTTGCGGCGGCTGGTTCCGCCACGCCCGCCGAGAGCATGGAGACCGGCGCACTGGTCTCCACCTCGGCGGCCAAGTCCGGCGCGGGCAAGCGGAAGGCTCGCGGGGAGCCCGGGGCTCCGCCCGACTCGCTCTCTGCGCCGTCTTCGCCGGGGGGCTCCCCCCGGGAGGGGTCGAGGAGGAAGAAGGAGAGGGGGAGCAGCCCAGTGCTCCCCCTGAGTGGTCCCCGACCCGAGGGGAAAGAGGCCTTTTTAAAGACTGGGAAGGCGATCCCCCCCCGATTCTCCTCGCGCAGTCGATCGCGCTGTCGTTCGGCGGGGGGCTTGTCTCCCCCACCGGGGAGAGTGCCGTCGGGGCCCCCAAGCAGACGGGGGTCGCAGCCCGACCCGAGCAGAAACCGGCGGAGGCCGCTGACGAGGTCGTGTAATGCCTCGAGGCCCGCCGATTCTGCTCGCAAACCTCAACCACTCCTGGCGAGCGCACGACCTGCTTGAGCAGGCTCGCCTGGAGTTGGGGGTCGGGCTGGTCGTCGCCGCCGAGCCGTGTCCGCTGCCGGACCGATGCTTTCGGTCCACGAACCCGGACCGGCAGGTGGCGATGACGTGGGGGGTGGACCGCGGAGCCCCGCCGTGTTCGGTCGCCCGACACGGGAGGGGCTGGATGGCGGCCCAGTGGCGGGAATTCCTCGCGGTGGGATGCTACTTCGCGCCGAGACTTTCCGTCCCGGAGTTCGAGGACCGGCTGCACGAGCTGGGGGCATTTATCGCCCCCCAGAGAGCTCGGCCGGTTGTGCTTCTGGGAGATTTCAACGCCCACGCCGTCGAGTGGGGTGCTCCCAGAACGGACTCCAGGGGCGAGGTGCTTCTCGAGTGGACGGAGGCGATGGGGTTCTCCCTAAAGAACCCCTACGCAGTCACGACATTCCGCGGCCCGCGGGGAGAGTCGGTCATCGACTTGATCTGGGTAAACCCCGCGGCCGCCGCATCGACGTCTGACTGCTGGGTGGCGGAGGATTGCGAGCCAGCTTCCGATCACATGTATGTGATGCTGGCCACCTCCGCTCCCCCGCCTCCTCCCCGAGTCCGTAGACATCCCCCGCGATGAGCGCTTAACGCTGAAGCGGCCCTACTCGCTTCCTCCGCCGTCGCCTGGCCTCCGTTGCCCGGCGACGTCCTCGATGACCCCGTTGCCGGCGCGCTCTGGTTCCGTCGCGCGTTGCAGACCATCTGCGACGCAACCATGCCACGGACCGGGCCGCCGGGTGGGGGTCGGAGGTCGGTGTACTGGTGGTCCGCTGAAATCGCGGACCTCCGCGCGGCTAACGTTATAGCCAGACGCCAGTACACCAAGGCCCGTCGTCGGGACCGACGGCGGGTCTCGGAGGAACGGCTCCGCGAGCTGCGTTCCGCCTTTTCGGCGGCGCAGCGCGAACTTCGCGGAGTCATAGCCCGGGCTAAAGATCAGTCCTGTCGGGAATTCGTCGCGACCCTCAACGAGGACCCTTGGGGACGCCCGTACAAGGCCGTGTCGGTCAAACTCGGTCCTTGGGCGCCCCCCGTCACGGAGGGTCTCGATCCCCGGCTCCTGGAACAAGTTCTAGCGGCGCTGTTCCCCCCTCCCCCCCTGTACACGGGGAGGGTGGCGCCGACGAGTCCGGGGATCCATGGTTGACCCGGGGCGCGGATACTTCCGATGCCCCTGGGGTCAGCGACGAGGAGCTCGCTTCCTCGGTGGAGCGAATGCGTAAGAGGAACGCGGCTCCGGGTCCCGACGGAGTGCCCGGGCGAGTATGGGCCTGCGCTATGAGCGCCCTAGGAGACGGTCTCAGGCGGCTGTTCGACGCCGTCCTGAGAACCGGCAGGTTCCCCCCTGCATGGAAAGAAGCGAGGCTGGTCCTCCTCCGGAAGCCCGGTAAACCCGTGGAGTCACCCTCGGCTTATAGGCCGATATGCCTCCTGGACGAGGCGGGCAAGCTCCTCGAGCGGATCATTGCTGCCCGCCTGTGCGCACACCTGGAGGCCGTTGGCCCGGACCTGTCCGACCGCCAATTCGGCTTCAGGCGACAGCGATCGACCATCGATGCCATTCAACTGGTCCGGTCGCTGTCGCGCCGAGCGGTCGAGGGAGGCGGGGTGAGCGTGGCTGTCTCATTAGACATCGCCAACGCCTTTAACACCGTCTCCTGGGCGGCGATTGAGCGGGCACTCTTGTATCACAGGGTCCCGCTCTACCTTCGCCGCCTGGTCCGGGACTATCTCCGCGGCCGAGTGGTGTCGTACGTCGGCCGGGAGGGTGACGGGGTGGCTCCGGAGCACCGCGGGGTTCCGCAGGGGTCCGTGTTGGGCCCACTGCTATGGAACCTAGCCTTCGACGCGGTGCTGCGGGTTATGATGCCTTCGCCGGGGGTCTCGTTGGTGTGTTACGCCGATGACACCCTGGTGGTGGCTTCCGGGCGGAAGTGGAGAGACGCGATCAGCCTCGCGGAGGAAGCACTGCGACGCGTCGTCGCCTCGATCGGGACGCTCGGTCTGCGAGTCGCCTTGGAGAAAACCGAGGCGATGTGGCTCGTGGACAGGGTTGGGAGCGGTGTCCCCAACGGAGCGTCCCTGAGGATCGGGGAAGCCTGCATCAGGGTCGGCTGATCGATGAAGTATCTCGGTCTGACCCTGGACACCTACTGGCGATTCGCGCGCCACTTCAGGACCCTCGCCCCAGGTTGGAGAGGCAAGTATTCGCCTTTAATCGAATCATGCCCAACCTGGGGGGTCCACACGAGGGTGTTCGGCGGTTGTATGTGACGGTCGTCCGGTCCATGGCGCTGTACGGCGCACCTGTTTGGGCCGGCGACCTGGAGGACTGCCGCATTGGGCGGGAACTTTTGGCTAAAGTTCATCGCCGGGCGGTCCTCCGATCCGTGCGAGTTTATCGCACGGTGTCACATGCTGAACTGTCCGCTCTGGCCGGGTCCCCTCCTTTTCATCTGCTCGCGGAGATGGAGGCGGAAGTATATTCCGCCGTCCGAGATCTCCGCGAAGCTGGGGACCTGACGGCCGACGGACGAGAAGTGGTGCGGGGCCAGGCCCGGCAACGCATGGGAGCCAAATGGCTCGAATGGTTGGCCCTCCCGGAACACCGGGAGGGTCGCGTTGTCGGGGCGCTCCTGCCCATCATGAACGAATGGGTGGGGCGCGGGTATGGCTTACCTTCCGCCTGACACAGATCATAACGGATGTCGGATGTTTCGGCACCTATCTGTGTCGTATTGGGCGGGAGGTGACGTCGCGGTGCTTCAGCTGCGACTCGGGCGACGAGGATACGGCGGATCACACCCTGGCCAGGTGCCGGGAGTGGATCGATGATCGCCGTGTCCTCGAGTTGCGGCTGGGCCCGGATCTCTCGCTGCCGACGGTCGCGCGTCGCATGGCGGGAGACCGGGCGTGTTGGGAGGCCGCCTCCGCGCATGCGGAGGCTATTATGTGTGAGAAGGAGGAGGCGGAGCGCGAGCGGGAGGTGATGGGTCACCCGTCCCGTCTCGCGGCCCCCAGACGCCGAGGCCGCCGAGGCCGACGCAGATGACCCGGAGCCGGGGGAGGTCGGGTGGTGGCGTAGTTCGTTACGTCACCCCGCTCCCCGACGGCGAATCACCGGGTCTGGGGGGCCCTTTTCAGGGCCATCTCTCGGGAAGGTGTGGCAGGGCCATGGGGTTGCCGCCGGCGTCGCTTCGTGGCAGGTCGCGACGTGCGGCGGCGGAGTCAAGATCTGGGGGTCCTCGTTTCAGAGGGCCCCCTCGGGGGGTAGCCGAACATCCGCTACCCCCCCCCCCCCCGGGGGCCGCGCAATGCGCTATGGTTAACGCGCTCCCGACGTAGGCGATCGAGCAGGTAGGGTGAGTTCTGCGGTCAACGGACCCGTTCATCGCACTCCGCCCATGCCTCGGGGTGTCCGCCGGGCCTAGGCCCGGTCGCCGCTTGCGGCCCCCCCCCCCCCCCCGAGTGCGGCGGCGGAAGAACGGTCCCAAGGATCATCTGACCAAATGCCGTCTCCCCGCCCGGCCGCGTCCCTTCGGGCCGCGGTCGGGTTACTGTTCGATCGCGGGGGTCGCGGGGTGAGGGTGCCGGGGGGCACTCTCGCCCCTCCACAACACCATGCGACCCCCAGAAGTGGCGACGCGGACGAGTGATCCGTCGCGCGTCGCGGGAGTTTTCGGGAAGGCCCCGCCGTCATCGCGCGGGGTTTGTCGAGCACGGAGCTCGCTATTGCGCGGAGGGGGGGGCAAGCGGCTGAATCGCTAGTTTGCTCCCGCGTAAAGTCCTCCCCTCATGCGCGCGACTCCGTGCCCGAGGAAGATCACCGTGGAGTTTTAGTGGATGCAAGCCCCACATAACCCCGTCCCTCCCCCGAGGGGCGGGGTATCCGTTAGGGATTTCTCCACGTCAAAAAAAAAAAAAAAAAAGGAAGTGCAGAGAGGAGAGAAAACATTAATCAACTTATATATATAGTTTTTCAAATATTTTTTTCTCCTCAAATATATATGTGCTATGTTATACAGTGTGTCCGCGGGAAAGCTAAACAGCCGGCTTCATCTTAAACTATTGGAGATAAAAATATAAAAAAAATAGGGAATTGCATGGTTCGAGGGGGCCAATTAATTAGCGCGAACGAATTTTTTTATCGATTATTATTTTAAAAGATACGATGTTCAAGTTCGGTTTTTCAAATGGAACTATTTTTTTTGAATACCTGAGTTGATAGTGCGTTCCAAGACAAATTCAATAAGCTTTAATGTATACACTTTATTTTCACTGGTTTTTAAGATATTGCGCTTGCAAATTTACTGATTTTCACTGGAAGAAAACTGTCTGGTATAGCACGGACCGGGGACGGTCTTACTGGCTTCACGGGTGGCACTGCCTTTTGAAATAGATACCTACCTGCCAAAGGTCTACGCCAGGCCCAAAGGCTGGACAATTTTTTTCCGTCAGAAATGCTACTTAGGTAGGTACATCTGCGGTATCGAGAAGCGCACCGTTACTTTTATTTCGCACTTGCTTCTACGCTCGGATGGCCGGTTCTATTGGGAGGGATGCAAGTTCGATTGGTTAGGTTAGGAGGAGTGAAAGCTGCTAGACTAAATTTCAATCATAGGGAGCAGATTGTATCAGAACCATTCGGATTTGCATTCCTCACAAACGGCTGCTCTCTTGAAGAGGCCCTCTTCACAGCAATGCCCACCTTCTCTCGCACGGAATACGTTAACGCTTGCTTTTGTTCTGATATTGAAGCTCGTGTTTATACTCGAGAGGACCACGCGTCGACAGCGGGCTACCCTTTTTCTTCCTGTGTCTCTCCACGAGCCGTGTTGACGGTGGATTGTAGGAGCGTAGATATCTGGATGCCAGTTATTGAATTCAGGAGACGATGGAAACATTTTATTACAAAACACACATGTACTATAATTAAAGTAAATCGTATTCCTCTCGGGCAGGAGTACTGATAATGATCGGACTTGCGCCGCACTTCGCGCAGACCAATTACACGGAGGGTAGTCGGGTCACACACTGCCCAAATGATACAGGGTAATTCTGGAGCAACGCCCGTCAAGGAGATGCGCTGGCACCCCGTGGCGAGGACAGACCTTCGCTGTGCCTCACCCGATTTTTATGGCCTTTTTCCGGAAAAAGGTACGAATCCTGGGTCGAACGTAGCGAATTGAAGTCGACCCTCCGCAGTCGAGGGTGAATTATCCATTACAGCGTATTAAGAAACCCTTTTCTTCATCGTATCGAAAGGGAAGTGACGCCAATGGATTCCTTATGTTTTTCTGACGAAAATCATACCAAATGTCATGCAAATCGGACTACTTTGACACAAGCTATTTGTATTCCTTATGTAAAAATAGTCCGATGTTCATGATGTTTGGCATGATTTTAATCGGGAGAACGCCCGGAATCCATTGGCGTCACTTCCCCTTCGATACGATGAAGAAAAGGGTTACTTAATACGCTCAAATGGATAATTCACCCTCGACTGCGGAGGGTCGACTTCAATTCGTTACGTTCGGCCCAGGATTCGTACCTTTTTCCGATAAGAGCCATAAAATTCTATGGTCACTGCGGGGTGTTGTCCTCGCCACGGGGTGACGGGCGCAGCACCAGAATCAGCCTGTACCTACCTTTTTAAGAAATAAAACAATTCGTTATTCCCTATCGTATGGATATGGAAGTGTCGCCGATGGATTCCTTGGGGTTTTCCGATGAAAATCATTACAAATGTCGTGTAAATCGGACAACTTTTACATAGGGAATACAAATAGCTTGTGTCAAAGTAGTCCGATTTGCATGACATTTGGTATGATTTGCGTCAGAAAAACATTAGGAATCCATTGGCACCACTTCCCTTTCGATACGACGAAGCAAAGAATTTCTTAATACGCTCAAATGGATATTTCACCCTCGACTGCGGGGGCTCGACCTCAATTCGCTACGTTCGGCCCAGGATTCGTACCTTTTTCCGGAAAAAGCCATAAAAATCGGGTGAGGCAATGCGAAGGTCTGTCCTCGCCACGGGGTGCCAGCGCATCACACATTTGGGCAGTGTGTGACCCGACTACCGTCCGTGTAATTGGTCTGCGCGAAGTGGGGCGCAAGTTCGATCATTATCAGTACTCCTGCCCGAGAGGAATACGATTTACTTTAATTGTGTGTTATGTAATAAAATGTTTCTAACGTCTCCTGAATTCAATAACTGGCATCCAGATATCTACGCTCCTACAATCCACCGTCAGCACGGCTCGTGGAGAGACACAGGAAGAAAAGGGGTAGCCCGCTGACGACGCGTGGTCCTCTCGAGTATAAACACGAGCTTCAATATCAGAACAAAAGCAAGCGTTAACGTATTCCGTGCGAGAGAAAGTGGGCATTGCTGTGAAGAGGGCCTCTTCAAGAGAGCAGCCGTTTGTGAGGAATGCAAATCCGAATGGTTCTGATACAATCTGCTCCCTATGATTGAAATTTAGTCTAGCAACTTTCACTCCTCCTAACCTAACCAATCGAACTTGCATCCCTCCCAAAAGAACCGGCCATCCGAGCGTAGAAGCAAGTGCGAAATAAATATACCGCAGATGTACCTACCTAAGTAGCATTTCTGACGGAAAAAAATTGTCCAGCCTTTGGGCCTGGCGTAGACCTTTGGCAGGTAGGTATCTATTTCAAAAGGCAGTGCCACCCGTGGAACCAGTAAGACCGTCCCCGGTCCGTGCTATACCAGACAGTTTTCTTCCAGTGAAAATCAGTAAATTTGCAAGCGCAATATCTTAAAAACCAGTGAAAATAAAGTGTATACATTAAAGCTTATTGAATTTGTCTTGGAACGCACTATCAACTCAGGTGTTCAAAAAAAATAGTTCCATTTGAAAAACCGAACTTGACCATCGTATCTTTTAAAATAATAATCGATAAAAAAATTCGTTCACGCTAAATAATTGGCCCCCTCGGACCATGCAATTCCCTATTTTTTTATATTTTTATCTCCAATAGTTTAGGAGGGAGCCGGCTGTTTAGCTTTCCCGCGGACACACTGTATATAATATAAAGTTTATAAACAAAATTCTAACAGATATTTAACTTTTTTTTAATTATAATAATCGCTCCAAATACCAATAGTATCCATAACGTAACAATAAAGTTATTGCTGTTATCCTGTTGCTACGTAACAGAGAGATAACAGAGAAAGGTAAAATTTATATAAAAGTATGACCTTAATGTGACGCGTACTGTTATGTAAATGAGGCGGACATTTCCACCCTGATGATACCTTCATGTGACCCCCACGTGACGTAACCAAAAAATGATGGTTACGTAGCAGTTACGTACAAGATACGTTTTAGTGCTGTGGGGGAAACAAATGCCTCTGTGTTTTTAGTTTTCCATTGTTTCTTTGAGCAAATGTTCATAGGGCGGTATTCATAAACGGTTCTTAAGATTAAGCAAATGCTTAAGCATTCGGCATCCTTTACTATGCTACTAGGTTAGTAGAGGATACCGCATGCTTAAGCATTTGCTTAATCTTAAGACACGTTTATGACCCAGTCAGCCACGTTCGATTTTGCAGATTTTACTCAACGCCTGAATACAAATGTTTGTGACAGAAAGACTACAGATTTGATACAGGACTTGTTATATTCGATGATAAAAGCAGACTGACAGCAGAAAGCCGACAGATTGTGCTGCCTTAAGGGGGTAGACACGGGTAATGCAGTTCGCTGTATACCGACACAATCTGGCCTGAAACATGGGTTTGCGGGCTGACGCTTTTCGTCCTTATATGAACGAATTTTGGGCTGCGCGAGGTCTCATTCGAAAGAGGAAGGTTCAGTGCAGAGCGCTCTGGTCAGGGTTCGACGAAATTGTGTTGATATCTAATAATACGAGTGTTCAAAGTAGAGCAAAAGTCGACAAAATACACCCGCAAGAATCCAAGTATTTTTAGGTCACTAAAAGAGTTTTGTGACTCAAACGATGAGCAGAGCGCGCTGCACTGAACTTTCCTCTTTCGAATGAGACCTCACCCAGCTCAAAATCTGCTTATATAAGGACGAACAATGTATTCTCGTCACTGCATTCCCAAATACGAGTTCCGCCATATTGGCGATAATACAGAGCAAGTCACGTGACAAATTTAGTTGAGCTAGTGGATACGAGATGGCGCCTACTCGGGAGGACTGCCAACGTGGAATCATAGCAAAACTGTAGCGTTAGCTGGACACACGAGCCACAGTAAAAGGTTATATGCATTTTAGGCGAGGAACAGCTAGGAACTGTATACATTCATATACTAAATTAACGCTTTTACCGTAACACATACATCACTTGAAATCGTTGTCAAATTTATGTTATAATTATATGGCCACATTATATAAAATAAAAAAAGAGAGATTGGAACTTTTTTACTAATACTGAAAATATTGATTTACTGATATCATGTTTTCACAATGTGGAAGTTACAGCAATTATTTGCAATTATTGCTTTTATTATTATTCTTCCGACTATTGTATATAACATATAACAAGGAAAAGTCTCCAAATCGGTCAACAGTTGACTCCTTGATTTTTTTTGTAATTCTTTACGCTCCTATGCAGAGATGGGCATTATTTAATTAAAAGAATATACTTCCGAATGGCCCCAGTGGCCGATCGACACGAGGTCTGGGGGAAGGGTGTGTGTACCCTAAATCTAAAATTCTATTTAGCTTCGGGTATTTATTAGTTTCCTTTGTTTATTCGAAGGCCTTTCATCTTTGGCTTCGAATAATTTTTCATCTTTCATTATATCTTTATCCTAAGGTCGTATTCAAATATGTTGGCCGGTCGATTCGTTTTCGCGAACAGCGATCGAAGAGAAATCAGCCATCACCATCTGACGATCGTGGATTTGTCAATTGGAGTTCCCTAGCCACCGAAGGGTATGGTGGGGTAACGGGAATGCTGCTCGGCCCCGTCTGAACGTAGACGTGTGGCTGTCATTTATTCTTATTGTCAGCGTAGTACATATGTAGTTGTGTGCGTCACGAAGTAATGCGTAGACCAATACGAGATGAAGCTATCGAGAAAGAATCAATGTTCTGACCAATAAAGCTCCTGAATTTTTTCGGAGCTAAGGCCTAAGGCACACCTATTCTGATGCGTGTATTTCTACGCTGCAGCTCGGTTTGGCCTATACATGACAGAAGCTTGGCGCTATTCCCACCACTTCTGGCTCACTCGTGTTCTGCGATGATGAGAGAATACGCGTTACGAATAGGAGTGTGCGGATCGTCCCGCGGCTCGGATTTTCGGCCCTCGGGACGGGTCGGAAAATTTTGCGCGGGATCGGGCGGGGTCCCGATACTATCGTATTGCTCGAGATCCCGACGGTTTCGGGATCCCGAGACTCGATTCGGACTACAAGCATGACTGCCATGAGCGGGCAATTTGATTTCAGGTCGGCTTGGCAAAACTCGGACGCGATCGGCTCGAAAGCCAGCTATTACGAGGGAACCGAGACGGAAAGAATTATGTATATCATTTATATCGATACCAGAGTGATAAGTTTTTACCTTTCTGTCTCCTGTTGAATCATAATTTGTATCTTATTATTTATTTACATATATATGTATTTTCATTGCTACCAAATAGTCTGTGAATACTGAATACGTCCATATACGTACTTAAATAAATACCATGTTCAGAACTTGGGAAGAAAACTACTTTTATATCGACAATATTTTAAAATCTGAATAAAATATACTTCACACTTAGTACTTTATGTAAAGGGAATATATAGGGTATTATCTTTTTCCGGATAGGTTCAGATTTAAAATAGAAAACGTACGAACTATAAACATACAAAAAGGAATATTTCCTGGATGTTTCATAATAACAACAATATACAGGAGGCGAATATTTTATTATTTCAAATTAACGTGTAAGAAACATAATTTTTCTATGGGACTTCCGTTTCCGGTGCGATTGAGTGAGGAGTGTAAGAGTGCTGTGTAGCGAGAAGTGGAAGAGTGTGGAGTGTGAGAGTGGAGTGTAGAGGAAAAGGAGTGGGGAAGGTGAAATGTGGAATTGTAGGAAGGTAGAAGGGAGACAGGGAGAATAATAGGAGACAGAGGGAGTCGGGGAAAAGGGTGAGAAGAGCAAGTTGGAGGTCAGGGTGAAAAACGGCAGAGTAAGAGCAGAATAGGCGCGAAGAGGGAAAGGTAGTAGGCGACACCTTTTGGGGAGGATAGGAAAGAAGGAGATAAGGAAGAGTGTAGGAAGGGAGAAGGAAAGTGTCGATAAGGTAGAAGAAGGAAGGGTTAGGCAAAAGACGTAGGAGGAAAAGTGTGAGCAGAGGAAAGTGGGGAAGGATAGAAATGAATGGGGAACGAAAGGAAGGAGGTAGAAGAGAAGGGAGAGGAAGCCAAAAAAAAAGGTAGGCCCACGAGCGCGGAAAGATTTAAAATGGAGAGAAGAAATAGTACGGGCGGGATAGAAGATTTATTAAGAAGAAAAAGGGAGAGGCAAGAGGACGAGATAGTAGTAGAGGAGGAGAAGGAAAAGGCGTTCAGAATAAGTAAGAAGGTAGCGAGATCGCCAACAGGGAAAGGAGGGCAGGAAGGGGACATAATGGGGATGTTAAAATACATGAGGGAAGAGATAGCAAAAGGTAGAAAGGAGGCAATGGAAAGGGCGAAAGGGCAGGAGGAGTGGCTCAAGGGGGAGATAGAAGGGCTAAAGGAAGAAATGTGGAAGATGGGGAAAAATGGAAGAAGGAAAAGGAGTAATTAAAACGAGAGCTAGGGATGAGGGTAGAAAAGGTAGAGAGAATAGGAGGGTCGGGAGAGCGGCGGCTGGAGGAGAGGGTGGAAAAGCTGGAGATAAGTGTGGAGCAGAGGCGGATAGGAGGTGTGGGGGAAAGAGGGGAGGAGATGGAGAGAAGGTTTATGGTGCTGGAATGGAAGATGGAGGAGAAAGAAAGGGAAGAGAGAAGAAAGAACATTGTGATAAGGGGGATGGAGGATAAGGGAAAGACAGTCAAGGAGGGAGTGGAGGAGCTATTTAGGATCATGGGGATACAGGAGGGAATAGAATCGGCCAAAAAGGTAGGGGGAGGGGGAGAGATCGTGGTTGTCAAATTAAAGAAGAGGAAACGAAAAGAAGAGTGATGGAGGAAAAGAAGAAGCTAGCAGGCAGAAAAGAGAGGATATAGGCAGATTTGACGTGGCGGGAAAGGAAGACGAAGAGAAAGCTAGAGGCAATAGCGGAGGGGAAAAGAAGGAGGGGAAAAAGGGTATGGGTGAGATATAATAGGGTAATGATAGAGGGATGCTGGTGGAAGTGGGACGAAAGAAACGAGGTGCTAAGGGACATAAAGGGGAGAGAGTGGGGAAAGGAAGCAGCAAGGGAAGAGGAACAAGGGAAGCAGGGGGAAGGAAGAGGAGGGCCACAGGAGAAGGGCGGTTAGGAGTGAGTAGGAAAGAGGGATGGACGGCAAAGAAAGGGGAGGGAGAAAGGAAGGGGTGGGAAGTAGTATGGTGGAATGTAGCGGGGCTGGCAAGAAAAGAGGCAGAATTCTGGGGAAGGATAGGGAGGTGGGACATTATAATAATGATGGAGACGTGGGTGGAGGAGAAGGGGTGGGGGGCGATAAGAGAGAAGCTACCGAGGGGATTCATATGGGAAATGCAGGCAGCAAGGAGGGACAACATGAAGGGAAGGAACTAGTAGAGGGAGACAAAGGGGGGATAACAATAGGAGAGGAAGGGTTAATAGAGGTAAGGGCAAGAATAGGAGCAAAGGGGTGGAACTTTGTAAGAGTATACGTGAGCGGGGATCTGGAAAGGAAACTAGAAAGAATGGAGGAGTGGACAGAAAAGGGAGAAAAAGAGGGGGCGACATTAATGCCAGGACGGGAACAAATGGAGGGGGGACATTAGGAGAGGAGGAAGAGGGAGTGAGGAACTCGAAGGATGGAACGGAGAACGCGGAGGGGAGAAAATTGGTGGGGTGGCTAGAGGAGAGAGGGTGGGGGATCTTGAATGGGACGATGAAAGGAGACGACAGGGGGGAATTCACTTATACAGGGGCAAGGGGGGAGACGGTCATAGACTATGTGGTAGGGGAGGTAGGCGTAGTGGATAGGATAGAGAGCTTAGAGGTAGGGGAAGGGGTAGAATCGGATCACCACCCGCTGATAGTGAGGATAAGGGAGGAGGGAAAAGAAAGAAAAAGGGAGAGGGAAATAGAGGTGGGACAGAGAGGGGTGGGTGGAACGAGAGGGGAAGGGAGAGATTCAGAGAGGAGGTGGCGGGGATAGGGGAAGAAAGGGGACTAGGACTAGAAGAGGAGATGCAGGAGGGATTGAGGAGGTTGAGACGGGGGCTAGAGGAGGGGGGGAGGGAAAAAGAGAAGAGAAGAGTGGGGTGGTGGGACGAGGAGTGCATGGTAGCGAAAGGGGAAGCAAGAAAGGCGCTGAGAAGATGGAGAAAGGGGAGAGCGAAAGTTGAGGAGTACAGGGAGCTAAAAAGGCAGTATCAGAAAAAATGTGAGGAAAAGAAAAGGGAAGAGGCAGACAGGTATATAAAATAGGCGGTGGAAGTAAGAAACGAGAAAGAGGTATGGGAGATAGTGAACAGGGGGAGGAAGAGGAGGATGAGGATAAACGAGAAGATAGAAATGAAGGAGTGGAAGGAGCATTTCATGAGGGTACTGGGAGGAGTAGAAAGGCGAGTAGTGAGGGGACAGGTAGGGAGGAGAAGAGGGGAAGAAAGGGATGAGATAGCGTGGGAAGAGGTAACAAAGGTATTGGGAAAGTTGAGGGACAATAAAGCAATGGGGGGAGACCAAATACCAAATGAAGTGTGGAGGTATGGAGGGATGGAGGTGCAGGGGTGGGCATGGGGAATGATAAATAAGGTATGGAGGGGGGAAGGGTGGCCAGAGGAGTGGAAAGAGGAGGTGGTGGTCCCGATTGTGAAAAAGGGGGAAGGAGTGGGGGTAGGGGATTACAGGGGGGTGACGGTGATGCCAACACTGTACAAAGTATATGCGTCGGTGTTGGCAGAAAGGCTGGTGGTAGAAATGGAGGAGGGTAGGATGGTGCCGGAAAATCAGACGGGGTTTAGGAGAGGTATGGGAACGATGGACAACGTATACGTGCTAAATTATCTGATAAATAGAAGGATTGAGAAGCCAGGGGGAAAAATGGTAGCGTTGTTCATCGACCTAAAGGCCGCGTTCGACTCCGTAGATAGGGAGGTGCTATGGAGAGCAATGGAGGGGAGGGGGGTAAGTGAGGACTTAAGAAGAAGGATAGAGGAGCTATATGCGGAGACGAGGAGTAGGGTAAGAGTAGGTGGAGAGGAGGGGAAAAAATTCTGGACAGCGAGAGGGGTAAGGCAGGGGTGTCCCCTGAGCCCCCACCTGTTCATCGTGTTGACGGCGGACCTAGAGGAAGAGTTGAGGAAGGGGGGATGGGGGAGTAAGGATCGGAGGGGAAAAGGTAAGATCACTAGCGTATGCGGATGATGTGGTGTTGGTGGCAGAGGAAGAAGGGGAGTTGGGGGAATGATAGGAAGGCTAGAGAGGTATCTGGACAGGAAGAAACTGGTATTGAATGTAGAAAAGACGAAAATTATGAGATTCGAGAAAGGAGGGGGGAGAAGGAAGAAACTAAGGTGGAGCTGGAAGGGAAGGAGGATAGAGGAGGTGACAAAATTCACATACTTGGGATACGAGATAGGAAGGAATGAAGGGCAGGAGGGGCAGGTGGCGGCAAGGGCAAGAAAGGCGGCAGTGGCAATGAGGCAGGTATGGGGAATCGGGAAAAGAAAGTTTGCGAACGATGTGAGGAGAAGGCTATCTCTATTCGACTCGCTAGTATGGACGGTGGGGAGTTATGGAGTGGAGGTATGGGGTTGGAGGGAAAGGAAAGCGATGGAGGCGACGCAGGAGAGATTCATAAGGTGGGTTTTAGAGGTGGAGAGAGTAACGCCGGGGTACATGGTAAGGAAAGAGGTGGATAGGGAGAAGTTGCGGATAAAAGCAGGGAGAAGGGCGTGGAACTTCGGGAGGAAATAAAGAAAAGAGAAGGAAATTTTACAAAGAGGTAGGACTAGAAATAGAGGAGATGAGGAGGCTTAGGGAAAGGGGGAGGGAGGGGTATGGAGAGATAGAGAGAAGATGTAGGGAAAAGGACGAAGGGAAAACATGGGAAAGGATAATGGAGTCCAGATACAACAGGTGGTATAAGTGCACGAGGGGGGGGGGAGGGGTTCCCGGAATACCTGAGAAAGGGGTGGGGGAAAGCAGATGGAGAAGGATTGCAAGGTTTAGGTTGGGAAGCGAGATGAGTGAAGGAAGGTACTGGGAGGGGACGGAGAAAAGGGTATGTAGAGTTTGCGGGGGGGAGGAGGAAGCATGGGAACATGTTTGGGAAAGATGCAGGGGCAGGGGGGACAAAAGTAGGTGGCAAGAGAAAGTAAGAGAAGTGTTGGGAGAAGAGGGGAAGGGGGAGGGGTGGTTACTAGCGGTGGAAGAGGAGAGGAATAGGATTCAGGGGGGAGATTGGGGAGAAGGAGGAGAGTAGAGAAGGGAGAGGGCAGAAGGAAGTGAGAAAGAGGAAGAGAGAGGGGGAGAGGGGGAGGGGGAGAGAGAGGAGGGGGAGGGGGAGGGAGCTTGTGGAAAAGGACGGAAGGATGAATGCGGAGAGTGGAGTGTAAGATAAAATGAGGAAGGGAGAGAGGGGAGGAGTGGGGGGAGCGAGAGAGGGCAGCGAAATCAGAGCGAGGGCGGGGACATACGAGCGAGGGCGACGAGTGGCGAGCGAGGTGCGTGAGAAAGCGATGAGGCGAAAAGGCGAGATTGTAGATAGTGTAAATACTGCAAATATAGAACAGAGATAGTATAAGTGTACGAAATAGGTTTAAGTACGGTTAAGGAAATGTGGAAAGCGGAAACAGAAGTTCTTGTAACCCCGAGGGGAAAAATAAAGATATACATACATACATACATAATTTGTCTATGTTCTTATATAATTTTAATCTATTACTGGTAACGATATCGTCCGATCGCGTCCGAGTTTTGCCGAGCCGACCTGAAATCACATTGTCGGCTCGTGGCGGCTATGCTTGTAGCCCGAATCGAGTCTCGGGGTCCCGAAACTGTCGGGATCTCGAGCAATACGAAAGTATCGGGACCCCGCCCGATCCCGCCCGAAAGTTGCCGGCCCGTCCCGAGCCCGAAAAATCGGGTAACCGCACACCCCTAGTTACGAAACTCACCGGCCAATAAATCTGAATACTTTGTGTCCCGAGCCGCGCGAGATCGCCGTGCTCGGCGATGTGTCATCGATTATAAAGAAACAGAATTTGTTTATTTTTCATCGTATCAATATGAAAGTGCTACAATTGGATTCCTGGCATTCTCCCGATTAAATTGACCGAAAATAATTTAAATCGGACTATTTTTAAGAAAACGGGCTTTCAATTCTGCAAACAATTTTTCACGTAATTTCCTTAATTTTGGTCTGAATTATATCATTTTTGGGGCCAATTTGATTGAGAAAACATGAGGAATCGACTGACGTCACTTTCGCAAAGATCTGATTAGAAATGCAGAACTGCAGATTTGTCACTGCTTAGCGCGCAACATTATTATTATTATTATTATTTATTACACGGGACAAGCCCAATATGGTACACGTAGAATATAAAAGAACGCAATAATATACTGTTAACTTTGAGTACAGACACGAATACACAAAAAATGCCTAAGCGAGGAAAAGGTTCCTATTGCGCCAAATGCGAACCTAAGAGTGCCCTGACCGACCGTCTAAAAACTGCCAGCGAGGTACCAAATAAATCCACCCTGTCGGCCAACTCGCTCCCGCGCAAACATATCCTCGTAATGGGGTCCCTCTGACGAATATTGGTCCGAAAAAATTTTACCCGAAATAACGACGTAAATCGCAATGGTCTGGACAGCGCGCTTGTATGGCCCCGCTGGTTTCGAGCGTCGATTTCTTGACAGCGTGCAGGACAAGAGGGGACTTTTCATGGCGAAGGAAAGTCAGCCTTATATAGAACTCAAATCGAGAAAGACTTTGCTGACAAACTTTATATTCATGTCAAACAAATTCTTTAATTGTAAAATTTAGACGACAAACTATTGTTGAATATCGCCAGTTCTTTCATATGCATCACTTGGTTGGGAATTCCTGATCCCACCTTTTCATGCATTTACCTATTGAAATGTTGCTTCAAGTCATCGGGAAATTGAATTGCTTTTTCTTGTACATACATATATCTGTTCGCGAGTAGGTGTCACGAATGACGCGACTTTGGTTTCCCAAATAAATTCACATTTATCAGGGCCCTCGTCTGAACCGCTTGCCAAGGAGATTGAACGACGTAAATCGAGTGCGAGTGAAATAGCGCACCAGCGAGAGACCCTCGGTCGACGGCGACTTGAGTCATCCAGTACTGAATATGAAAATGTTCATATTTCTCATTACACCTTGATAAGAGTGTTACCACCGATGGATTGGTGAGTTTATGTCCACGAACATGAGTCGAGACGCAAAGCAATTCGGTTTATTTTTTTTTATGAATACATGATTAGGACACACACTACGTTCACTAAAAATGGACCGAATTCCTCCATATCTGACATCATTTTCATCGAGAAACCCTAAAAACTCCATTGGTAATACAGTAAAGTCTCCCTATGGGCTCGCTGGTCGGGACCGGCGATGAGCCCTCATGGAGACCAGAGCCCTAATTCCGAGTGTTCGTTTCTCGCTTCTTTCTGGTCGAAGGAGGAGCGAGATGGAACGCTTTGCGTGCGCGGCGGGCGTGCGCGACGGGTGCGAACGCTCAGATGGAATCGTGACTGCCCAACGCATGCGGGCGACGGTCAGATAGCCAGGCACGGCACGAGTCTTTTTTGGGCCCTAGGCGAACTTGCCAAATTCCGCCATTTATTATAATACATTTATTTGAGTTTATTGATGACCTTACTCTGAATTTTTATTCGTAGTATTAAACCACTTATAGTACAACTTGTAATATTTCATTTTAAAGTTTATTTTGAACAATCCCAGCAATGAAAATACCATTTTGCACCTATTGTCGACTTTCCGCCCAGGGCGCAAAAAAGACTTGAGCCGGGCCTGCGTCAAGATTTAGCGAAGCGGTTCCCGTGCTCACCTTAAGCCCTTGCGACCATCGCGCACGCCCGCCGCGCATGCAAAGGACGGAGTGTCAGGCCTCCGAAAGACGGAGCGAGACAAAACATCAACGCGTCGTCTGTCTCGTACCGTCCTCGCTCGCTTTCAGCGCCTTTCGCTCGCTCTCGTTCCATCTCGCTCTCGCCTTCGCCGGACAAGAGTGAGACAGAAGTGGTGGGGAAAGCGACAAGCCCTCATCGTGTGCACAAAACCGAGCCCATAGGGAGACTTTACTGTACTTTCCTCAACACCTATCAAACATGAACATTTTATCTGGCCCGTCGGTTTTATTGCTCTCGGCTGTCAACGGATGGTCTACTGGGGCCCGAAGGTCCTCGCTCGCAGCGAGAAAGCAAAACGGTGGGATGGGTAGGTCTTTCCCGATAATCCGAGCCCAACCATTTGCGTGCGCAGCTTCATGTTGCATGTCAAAAAATTCTTTTAATTACAATTAGTAATTCAGTTTGTAAGTGCAATTAAATTAGGCGTCATTAAAATCGTGCACAGTTCATTAATTTTAACTAATTGACTTATTCATTTATTTTTTAATTCATTAATGTAGTGCTCTGGTGAAGAACATCGTAATACGTAGCTAATATTCTAGGCCCTAGAATCTACGATATTGTCAATGTGCAATTGAAACGCACGCCACTTCACACTATCGTTTCTTAGCATTCATACGGCGTGATTTTCTAGCTAGAGTCATCAAACGCGATGCTCGCCAACAATCATGTGTCTCGCTGAATTTCGTGGGCTTCGACGCTCGAAACCAGCGGGACTATACAATGTTGCACGCTAAGCAGTGACGAATCTGAAGTTCTGCAATTTCTAATCAGATCTTTGCAAAAGTGACGTCAATCGATTCCGTACAATTTGATATATAATGTTTGTTCATAACTGCTTTCTGCATAAGACGTGTAATAAGTGTATTTCATGTTCTGTTTCGGTGCTTTGCTAGTAAAAAAATGTCTAACCTAACAAACTTCATTTTCTGGGGACATCCCCACATCTATTTTCCCTTTTCACTTATAATTCCTTACTGCTAACGTAGAATATTGTAGCATAAGCACATTTCAAGTAATTAAAATGTACAATGAATTTTCTACGTTTGTAGTACCAGCCGACTTTCCGTTTAAATTTTTTTAAGTACAACGCAAGAGCTGAGAATTTCTTTCCTTATTCAGAATAGAATACGGAAATAGCAAACAGCTCCCTCTCGCGTTTACCGGGCAATCGTCGATCTATCGGTATTACCATTTCTGAACAGAAAAAACCTGCTGTAATACCGACCTGCCGAATCGGCCAGGTCACGTGACGTGTCTACCCCCTTAACCTGCGAGCAGATTGGCGGCAGCGTATGCTGATACAATTTAATGGCAGGCATCGAGCAGATCCTGCGCAGCGCGATCTGACGGCAGATAGGCAGGAGAAATCGAAAAAATTCTGTTAACATAGCCTGCGAGCAGGTTGGCGGCAGACACTGCAGAGAATCTGCTGGTACAATTTAATGGCAGAAATCGAGCAGATTCTGCGCAGCGCGATCTGACGGCAGATAGGCAACAGAAATCGAGCAGATTCTGCTGACATAGCCTGCGAGCAGTTTGGCGGCAGAAACTGAGGAGAGTCTGCTGACATTTCAATAACGTGTGTTGATCACTCCGAGCTATTCCGAGCAATTCCAAGTGCTCCGAGCTCCGAGTTCAACTGTCGCAACGAAAATTTCCAGACAGTTCCAGATTACAAAAATACAGAACGAGAAATTCAGTGAAGACAGTGGTCCAGAAGTTTACGAGGAATTCTTGGGAATCCTATCACCTTTTAAACAGGAAGAAGACGTACGTAATTATGAATAATCACAATTTCAAATTATCCACATTGCGGAAATCGGCGTATATATTGATTATCGGCTAGATAGCATAGTAGGGTTATGTTGGCACCGTTCGCACCGTGCGGTAATTTCTTTTTTAGGTGCTGCAAAAACTTCAGAAAGCCCATCCCATCGGAATACCAAGAGTGGATGCAAGAAACTCTCTGAACAGTGTTACGTCCGAAATCGAGATTTGAGATTGATGATTGACTTCGCAACGTAAAGAGGGGATCTTGCCCCGTCGCCTCCACAGCGCAACCGTAATCCCTAAGGCTGGTCACGCTTTTTAGAGTAACTGTGCGGGGCAGGTGGATTGGCAATTTAAAAAGATGGAGAAGGAAAAGAAGAGATGTGCGTTTCGTCTTGGGACCGTCAGCCAGACTCATCAGTAGGGCTATAGCTGACGGCCCCGTGCCCTAGACACACGGGGACTAAGAGGAAATAAACTTGGAACTTGTATATATACGATCGAGAGTAGACGATAGGACTTGCGAGAAGAGTAGACCTCTAGCGGCGCCGGCGGAGACGTACCGGCGCGACCCATGGTGGGGCCGGGACGTCACGAACAGCAAATAGGAGATTACGGAATAAAAGACGTGGTCCATGCATCCAGACAGCTCGGGATTCAACGGTCCGCTGGAATTAATGCACAGCCTATGAATGAAGTTATATTGTAAATGTGTATTATATTGTAAATTATATTGTAAATCTGCGTTATATTGTAAATTGTTAATGAAAATATAAATATTTTATGAAAAAGTAGAAAAATTGTTTGAACTGCAGAACCTGCTCGATTTCTGTCGCCAATCTGCGGTCGGTTTTTGTCAGCAAAATCTGCTCGAAATTTGATATCAATCTGCTGTCAGATCCTGACATCAGGAGCTGCTCAATTTCTGCCGCTAATCTGCGGTCGGTTTTCGTCAGCAAGATCTGATCGACATCTGATATCAATCTGCGGTCAGATCCGGATGTCAGGCTCTGACCGCAGAACCATAGTTAAATGCGGACATAGTAGGACCCGAATCTGACGTCAGAATCTACTCCGTATCTGACACCAATCTGCCGTCAGATCGCGCTGCGTAGGATCTGCTCGATTTCTGCTCTCAATCTGTGGTCAGACCACGGCAGCAAATCTGATATCAATATGCGGTCAGATCCTGATGTCAGGCTCTGACCACAAAACCATAGTTAAATGCGGACATAGTAGGACCCGAATCTGACGTCAGAATCTACTCGAATCTGACATCAATCTGCAGGCATACTGCGGTCAGTTTGTTCTCCCATAAACATTTATATGTCCCAGTATGTAATTATGTATATATATATATGTATGTATGTAGATCTAATTAGCCTTTACCTGTGCGATCTATCCATATTTCGTGGATGGTTTGGGTTAGAGAGCGGTTACGAGGCCGCACCCCATAACGGGTGCGGCGACAGACCCCTCGCATGCCCCCCCCCTGTGAGAGAGGGGGGGGCGTGTAGGCGAGGTAGTTGGGGGAAGGGGAAAAGCGGCCCGCCAAGCTTTAGGGCGGGCCGCTGTATGTCAGGGAGGGAAAGCGGGAGGGGGGGGGGGGGGCTCCATGAACTAGGGCCCCCCCCCGGAAGCGGCGACGTCACGCCGCTCACGATAGTGCGGTCGAGCTCCGGGGCATAAACGGGCGGCTGATAACGGGCTGCCCTGTAGGCACACATCGCCAGCCGCCCGCCCGAGGTGGCCGTCGGGGGAATTACGCCCCGACCGCCTTAAGGGGGTAGACACGTCACGTGGTCTGGACGATTCGGCAGGTCGGTATTACAGCAGGTTTTTTCTGCACTGAAATGGTATTACCCATAGATACGCGGCTGCCTGTGCACGCGAGAGGGAGCTGTTTGCTATTTCCATATGTTATTTTGAATGTGGAAAGAAATTCTCAGCTGTTGCGTTGTACTTTTTAAACAGAAAGTCTGCTGGTACTGCAAACGTAGAAAATTCATTGTACATTTACTTGAAATGTGCTTATGCTACAATATTCTACGTTGGCAGTAAGGAATTATATGTGAAAAGGAAAAATAGATGAGGGCATGTCCCCAGAAAATGAAGTTTGTTAGGATAGACATTTTTTAATTAGCAAAACACTGAAACAGAACATGAAATACACATCCTATGCAGAAAGCAGTTATGAACAAACATATATAAAATTGTGTTTGATGTTGAATCCAACGCGTGATTATTATGTGGTCCCTCCTCGAAGTGACAGAAAATATAACCTATGTACAGTGTGTCCGCGGGAAAGCTAAACAGCCGGCTTCCTCCTAAACTATTGGAGATAAAAATATTAAAAAAAAAGGGAATTGCATGGTTCGAGGGGGCCAATTAATTAGCGCGAACGAATTTTTTTATCAATTATTATTTTAAAAGATACGCTGGTCAAGTTCGGTTTTTCAAATGGAACTATTTTTTTTGAATACCTGAGTTGATAGTGCGTTCCAAGATAAATTCAATCAGCTTTAATGTATACACTTTATTTTCACTGGTTTTTAAGATATTGCGCTTGCAAATTTACTGATTTTCACTGGAAGAAAACTGTCTGGTATAGCACGGACCGGGGACGGTCTTACTGGATCCACGGGTGGCACTGCCTTTTGAAATAGATACCTACCTGCCAAAGGTCTACGCCAGGCCCAAAGGCTGGACAATTTTTTTCCGTCAGAAATGCTACTTAGGTAGGTACATCTGCGGTATATTTATTTCGCACTTGCTTCTACGCTCGGATGGCCGGTTCTTTTGGGAGGGATGCAAGTTCGATTGGTTAGGTTAGGAGAAGTGAAAGTTGCTAAACTAAATTTCAATCATACGGAGCAGATTGTATCAGAACCATTCGGATTTGCATTCCTCACAAACGGCTGCTCTCTTGAAGAGGCCCTCTTTCACAGCAATGCCCACCTTCTCTCGCACGGAATACGTTAACGCTTGCTTTTGTTCTGATATTGAAGCTCGTGTTTATACTCGAGAGGACCACGCGTCGACAGCGGGCTACCCCTTTTCTTCCTGTGTCTCTCCACGAGCCGTGTTGACGGTGGATTGTAGGAGCGTAGATATCTGGATGCCAGTTATTGAATTCAGGAGACGATGGAAACATTTTATTACAAAACACACATGTACTATAATTAAAGTAAATCGTATTCCTCTCGGGCAGGAGTACTGATAATGATCGGACTTGCGCCCCACTTCGCGCAGACCAATTACACGGAGGGTAGTCGGGTCACACACTGCCCAAATGATACAGGGTAATTCTGGAGCAACGCCCGTCAAGGAGATGCGCTGGCACCCCGTGGCGAGGACAGACCTTCGCTGTGCCTCACCCGATTTTTATGGCTTTTTTCCGGAAAAAGGTACGAATCCTGGGTCGAACGTAGCGAATTGAAGTCGACCCTCCGCAGTCGAGGGTGAATTATCCATTACAGCGTATTAAGAAACCCTTTTCTTCATCGTATCGAAAGGGAAGTGACGCCAATGGATTCCTTATGTTTTTCTGACGAAAATCATACCAAATGTCATGCAAATAAGACTACTTTGTCACAAGCTATTTGTATTCCCTATGTAAAAGTTGTCCGATTTACACGACATTTGTAATGATTTTCATCGGAAAACCCCAAGGAATCCATCGGCGACACTTTCATATCCATACGATAAGGAATAACGAATTGTTTTATTTCATAAAAAGGTAGGTACAGGCTGATTCTGGTGCTGCGCCCGTCACCCCGTGGCGAGGACAACACCCCGCAGTGCCCATAGAATTTTATGGCTCTTTTCGGAAAAAGGTACGAATCCTGGGCCGAACGTAACGAATTGAGGTCGAGCCCCCGCAGTCAAGGGTGAAATATCCATTTGAGCGTATTAAGAAATTCTTTGCTTCGTCGTATCGAAAGGGAAGTGGTGCCAATGGATTCCTTATGTTTTTCTGACGAAAATCATACCAAATGTCATGCAAATCGGACTACTTTGACACAAGCTATTTGTATTCCTTATGTAAAAATAGTCCGATTTTAATGATGTTTGGCATGATTTTAATCGGGAGAACGCCCGGAATCCATTGGCGTCACTTCCCCTTCGATACGATGAAGAAACGAGTTTCTTAATACGCTCAAATGGATATTTCACCCTCGACTGCGGAGGGTCGACTTCAATTCGTTACGTTCGGCCCAGGATTCGTACCTTTTTCCGAAAAGAGCCATAAAATTCTATGGTCACTGCGGGGTGTTGTCCTCGCCACGGGGTGACGGGCGCAGCACCAGAATCAGCCTGTACCTACCTTTTTAAGAAATAAAACAATTCGTTATTCCCTATCGTATGGATATGGAAGTGTCGCCGATGGATTCCTTGGGGTTTTCCGATGAAAATCATTACAAATGTCGTGTAAATCGGACAACTTTTACATAGGGAATACAAATAGCTTGTGTCAAAGTAGTCCGATTTGCATGACATTTGGTACGATTTTCGTCAGAAAAACATAAGGAATCCATTGGCGTCACTTTCCTTTCGATACGATGAAGAAAAGGGTTACTTAATACGCTCAAATGGATAATTCACCCTCGACTGCGGGGGCTCGACCTCAATTCGCTACGTTCGGCCCAGGATTCGTACCTTTTTCCGGAAAAAGCCATAAAAATCGGGTGAGGCAATGCGAAGGTCTGTCCTCGCCACGGGGTGCCAGCGCATCACACATTTGGGCAGTGTGTGACCCGACTACCCTCCGTGTAATTGGTCTGCGCGAAGTGGGGCGCAAGTTCGATCATTATCAGTACTCCTGCCCGAGAGGAATACGATTTACTTTAATTGTGTGTTTTGTAATAAAATGTTTCTAACGTCTCCTGAATTCAATAACTGGCATCCAGATATCTACGCTCCTACAATCCACCGTCAGCACGGCTCGTGGAGAGACACAGGAAGAAAAGGGGTAGCCCGCTGTCGACGCGTGGTCCTCTCGAGTATAAACACGAGCTTCAATATCAGAACAAAAGCAAGCGTTAACGTATTCCGTGCGAGAGAAGGTGGGCATTGCTGTGAAAGAGGGCCTCTTCAAGAGAGCAGCCGTTTGTGAGGAATGCAAATCCGAATGGTTCTGATACAATCTGCTCCGTATGATTGAAATTTAGTTTAGCAACTTTCACTCCTCCTAACCTAACCAATCGAACTTGCATCCCTCCCAAAAGAACCGGCCATCCGAGCGTAGAAGCAAGTGCGAAATAAATATACCGCAGATGTACCTACCTAAGTAGCATTTCTGACGGAAAAAAATTGTCCAGCCTTTGGGCCTGGCGTAGACCTTTGGCAGGTAGGTATCTATTTCAAAAGGCAGTGCCACCCGTGGAACCAGTAAGACTGTCCCCGGTCCGTGCTATACCAGACAGTTTTCTTCCAGTGAAAATCAGTAAATTTGCAAGCGCAATATCTTAAAAACCAGTGAAAATAAAGTGTATACATTAAAGCTTATTGAATTTGTCTTTGAACGCACTATCAACTCAGGTGTTCAAAAAAAATAGTTCCATTTGAAAAACCGAACTTGACCATCGTATCTTTTAAAATAATAATCGATAAAAAAATTCGTTCGCGCTAAATAATTGGCCCCCTCGAACCATGCAATTCCCTATTTTTTTTATATTTTTATCTCCAATAGTTTAGGAGGGAGCCGGCTGTTTAGCTTTCCCGCGGACACACTGTATATGCTATAAGACAATAAATATTTAGCGGCTATTTCGTTGCATTACGCTACATTTGTGAACTTTTCATCATCCTTCCGAAACATTATTATTACGCCGCACCAGTATCTTTAGGAAATCGGGTATAGCATATAGGTTATATTTTCTGTCACTTGGAGGACCGGATTTTCTGTCCTCGAAGTGACAGAAAATATAACCTATATGCTAGACCCGATTTCCTAAAGATACTGTTGCGACGTAATAATGTTTCGGAAGGATGATAGAAAGTTCACAAATGTAGCGCAAAAGAACGAAATAGCCGCTCAACATTTATTGTCATATAGCGTATACATAGGTTATATTTTCTGTCACTTCGAGGAGGGGACCATAGACATATATAGACGGCGGAGCGTAAGCTGAGGGGGGTGGCAAGGTTCGCGGTAAGGGGAGCGATACGAGTAAATCGGATAACGCTGTGGTTATGCATGCCGAATGCATCCGAAGCTAACCGACGCGCCTGTATCTGAACCTATGCCTTTACCCCTCCAAGCCTTCCTTCCCCACGCCGATAGTCCCATCTTCTGATCCGTCTATATATGTCTATGGAGGGGGCCACGTAATAATCACGCGTATCCAGCCTGCGCATTTTTTTAATGAAAAAATTATTTAAATCGGACTATTTTTAACGAAACGGGCTTTCAATTCTGCAAACAAATTTTTCACGTAATTTCCTTAATTATGGTTTGAGTTGTATCATTTTTGGGGCCAATTTGATTGAGAAAGTATAAGGAATCGATTGACGCCACGATCGCAAAGATCTGATTAGAAATCGCAAAACTTCAGATTCATCAGTGCTTAGTGCGCAACATCGTATGGCCCCGCTGGTTTCAAGAGTCGAACCCGACGAAACTCAGCGAGACACATGTGTAAAATAACATATTTGCAGTTTTATAATTGAAGATGTAGTGAACGTTACAGGACTGTCTTTATATATGGCTCTCACAAACAAAATCGCCTGATTTGTTAGACATGAAACCGGGCATACAAATGGTTGCGCATATCGCCCAAAGCATCAGAAAGAATATGTACAGTCTTCCAATGTTTCAATTGTTGAGAAGCCTTTGGGCTCAGTTTATCGGGAAAGACCTACCCACCCCACTGTTTTGCTTTCTCGTTGCGAGCGTGGACCTTCGGGTCCTAGTAGACCGCCCGTTGACAGCCGAGAACAATAAAACCGACGAGCTAGATAAAATACCCAGTACAGAAAAATAAAATGTTCGTGTTTTTGATAAGTATTGATGAAAGTATTACCGATGAATTTTTTAGGATTTCCCGATGAAAATGATATCAAACATGGAGCAATTCGATCAATTTTTATTGAATGTAGAGTGTGTTCTAATCATGTATTCATAAGAAAAAATAGACTGAATTGCTTCGTGTCTTGACTCACCAATAATCCATGAATGGTAACACTCTCATCAATGTGCAATGAGAAATTTTGAACATTTCGTATTCAGTACTGGATGACTCAAGTCGCCGTCGACCGAGGGTGTACCGCTGGTGCGCTATTTCACTCGCACTCGGTTCACATGGTGCGGTCTCCTTGTCAAGCGGTTCGAGCGAGGGCCCTGATAGGGGTGAATTTATTTGGGAAACAAAAGTCGCGTCATTCATGACACCTACTCGCGAACAGATATACATATGTACGAGAAGAAACAATGCAATTGCCCGATGACTTGAAGCAACATTTCAATAGGTAAATGCATGAAACTCTGGGATCAGGAATTCCGAACCCAGTGGGGCATATGTAAGAACTGGCGAAATTCAACAATAGTTCGTCGTCTAAATTTTACAATTAAAGTATTTATTTGACGTGAATATAAAGTTTGTTAGCAAAGTCTTTCTCGATTTGAGTTCTGTAGAAGGCTGATTTTCCTTCGCCATGGAAAGTCCCCTCTTGTCCTTCTCGCTGGCAATCATGCGACTCGCTGAGTTTCGTGGGCTTCGGCGCTCGAAACCAGCTCGGGGCCATACAATGTTGCGCGCTAAGCAGTGACAAATCTGCAGTTCTGCATTTCTAATCAGATTTTTGCGAAAGTGACGTCAATCGATTCCTCATGTTTTCTCGATCAAATTTGCCCCAAAAATGATATAATTCGGACAAAAATTAAGGAAATTACGTGAAAAATTTGTTTGTAGAAGTGAAAGCCCGTTTTGTTAAAAATAGTCCGATTTAAATTATTTTCTGCCAATATAACCGGGAGAATGCCAAGAATCCAATGGTGTCACTTTCATATTGATACGATGAAAAATAAACAAATTCTGTTTCTTTATAATCGATGACACATCGCCGAGCACGGCGATCTCGCGCGGCTCGGGACACAAAGGTTCTCGTCGGTTATTCGAACTTCTAAGATCGTATTCAGATTTATTGGCCGGTGAGTTTCGTAACTAGGGGTGTGCGGTTACCCGATTTTTCGGGCTCGGGACGGGCCGGCAACTTTCGGGCGAAAGACTCGATTCGGGCTACAAGCATAGTCGCCATGAGCGGACAATTTGATTTCAGGTCGGCTCGGCAAAACTCGGACGCGATCGGACGATATCGTTACCAGTAATAGATTAAAATTATTACCTGAGAACATAGAAAAATTATGTTTCTTAAACGTTAATTTGAAATAATAAAATATTCGCCTCCTGTATATTGTTGTTATTATCATGTTTATCCAGGAAATATTCCTTTTTGTATGCTTATAGTTCGTACGTTTTCTATTTTAAATCTGAACCTATCCGGGAAAAGATAATACCCTATATATTCCCTTTACATAAAGTACTAAGTATGAAGTATATTTTATTCAGATTTTAAAATATTGTCGATATAAAAATAGTCTTCTTCCCAAGTTCTGAACATGGTATTTATTTAAGTACGTATATGGACGTATTCAGTATTCACAGACTATTTGGTAGCAATGAAAATACATATATATGTAAATAAATAATAAGATACAAATTATGATTCAACAGGAGACAGAAAGGTAAAAACTTATCACTCTGGTATCGATATAAATGATATACATAATTCTTTCCGTCTCGGTCCGCTCGTAATAGCTGGCTTTCGAGCCGATCGCGTCCGAGTTTTGCCAAACCGACCTGAAATCAAATTGCCCGCTCATGGCGGTCATGCTTGTAGCCCGAATCGAGTCTCGGGATCCCGAAACCGTCGGGATCTCGAGCAATACGAAAGTATCGGGACCCCGCCCGATCCCGCCCGAAATTTTCCGACCCGTCCCGAGGGCCGAGAATCCGAGCCGCGGGACGATCCGCACACTCCTATTCGTAACGCGTATTCGCTCGTCATCGCAGAACACGAGTGAGGCAGAAATGGTGGGGATAGCGCCAAGCTTCTGTCATGTATAGTAGTGATGGCGATCCTGGACAAAGATCAGATCGATCCTAAGAATCGATCTTTTATGAAGGATCGGTTATAAGATCGATCAATCGTGAAAATAAAAGATCGATCTTCAAAGATCGATCCTAAAAGGGATACTTAAATTAACTTTATTCTCGCCCTAATTGATCACATTTCTATAGTACTAATATAGTACTTTTAATGATAAATTTTCATACACAAGTAGTTTCTTGTTATAATGACCATCGCGAAAATTGTATCCTTAGACTCTTCAAATATTTATTCAGCTATAAATAATTACAAAAATATCAAATATCAAATATTGAACATTAAAATGTAACTGACTAATTGGACAATTGGGCAATAAGTTAATTAAAACAAGAAGGACTAGGAAATAAGTATAGAGTTTATATAACGTACAACTTCAGAGTAAAATCTAATGAGATCACTCAACAGTTGAGTCTGCTGAACGTATCCAATATGACTACGATCAGTAATATTCGAGTATAATACATGTGTATATGCATGTATTACACGATGTGTATTTTACGTAGCCATCATTGTCTGGCACTTACTAAATATAAAATTAATTTTTTTTAACCGATCCTAAAGAAAAAGGGATCGATCCCTGATGGATCGGAATTAAAAAAGATCGGTGAAAAATCGATCTTATTTTCCCTAAAAAGATCGATTTTAGATCGATCCAACAAAAGATCGCCATCACTAATGTATAGGCCAAACCGAGCTGCAGCGTAGAAATACACGCATCAGAATAGGTGTGCCTTAGGCCTTAGCTCCGAAAATATTCAGGAGCTTTATTGGTCAGAACATTGATTCTTTGTCGATAGCTGCATCTCGTATTGGTCTACGCATAACTTCGTGACGCACACAACTACATATGTACTACGCTGACAGTAAGAATAAATAACAGCCACACGGCTACGTTCAGACGGGGCCGAGCAGCATTCCCGTTACCCCACCATACCCTTCGGTGGCTAGGGAACTCCAACTGACAAATCCACGATCGTCAGATGGTGATGGCTGATTTCTCCTCGATCGCTGTTCGCGAAAACGAATCGACCGGCCAATATATTTGAATACGACCTTAGGATAAAGATATAATGAAAGATGAAAAATTATTCGAAGCCAAAGATGAAAGGCCTTCGAATAAACAAAGGAAACTAATAAATACCCGAAGCTAAATAGAATTTTAGATTTAGGGTACACACACCCTCCCCCCAAACCTCGTGTCGATCGGCCACTGGGGCCATTCGGAAGTATATTATTTTAATTAAATAATGCCCATCTCTGCATAGGAGCGTAAAGAATTACAAAAAAAATCAAGGAGTCAACTGTTGACCGGATTGGAGACTTTTCCTTGTTATATGTTATATACAATAGTCGGAAGAATAATAATAAAAGCAATAATTGCAAATAATTGCTGTAACTTCCACATTCTGAAAATATGATATCAGTAAATCACTACTTCCAGTGTTATTAAAAAATTCCAATCTCTTTTTTTATTTGAAATAATGTGGCCATATAATTATAACATATATTCGGCAGCGGTGATGTATGTGTTACAGTAAAAACGTGAATTTAGTAAATGTACACAGTTTCCAGCAGTTTCTAGTCAATGTATGCCTAAAATGCATAAAATCTAACCTACAATCGTCCAAAAATACGTACATTGACTGTATCACGCTTTTGCTGTTGCACATGTATCCAGCTAACGCTTCAGTTTTGCTATGATTCCACGTTGGCAGTCCTCCCGAGTAGGCGCCATCTCGTATCCACTAGCTCAACTAAATTTGTCACGTGACTTGCTCTGTATTATCGCCAATATGGCGGAACTCGTATTTGGGAATGCAATCACGGGCTGACGTTGTTTGTCCTTACATGAGCAAATTTTGGGCTGGGTGAGGTCTCATTCGAAAGATGAAGGTTCAAGCCCGCTCTGCTCATCGTTTGAGTCAGAAAACTCTTTTAGAGACCTACAAATACATGGAATCTGCGAGTGCATTTTGTCGATTTTTCTCTACTTTGGACACTCGTATTATTACATATCAACACAATCTCTTTGAATCATGAGCAGAGCGGGCTGGATTGAACCTTCATCTTTCGAATGAGACCTCGCCCAGCACAAAATTTGCTCGTATAAGGACAAACAACGTCAGCGCGCAAACCCATGTTTCGGGCCAGATTGTGTCGGTATACAGCGCGCTGCATTACCCGTGTCTACCCCCTTAAAAGCCCCTCGGGACGCGGCGGCTCGTGGGGCCGTCTACGCCCCGGCCCGGTCGCGACCATAGTACCGTCGCGGCCGGGTAGCAGCTCGATCGCGGGTCGCGGGGCGGGGGTGCCGGGGGGCACCACCCGCCCTAGTAGCAACGACCCCGGAAGAGGCGGCGCGGACGCGTGGTCCGTCGCGCCGCCGTGTAAGGAGAATATAGCTGGGGGAGGTATTAATACTCCCCGAGGGAAGGCCCCCCTTGAAGGGGGTGCTGTGTACGGAGTTGCTCTTAAAGCGCAAGGGGGGGGAGGGCAGCGAACGAATGGCTAGTTTTCCCTCGCATCAAGTCCCTCCCCTCAAGCGAGCAACTCCGCACACGAGGTAGACCACCTTGGAGGTTTTAGTGGGTACGAGTGCCACATAACCCCCTGCCCACCCCCCGCGGGCGGGGGGTATCCGTGGGGATTTCCTCCAAGTAAAAAAAAAAAAGAGAGCGGTTACGATCCCTGGTTTCCTTGAACTCATGTATCATAATCTGTCCACATTTCTCACATGGCGCACAGCCTCTTTTGAACGTCTGCAAAATAAGTTTTTAAAACGTCTTCTGGACGTTTTCGGGACGTTTTCTGGACGTTTCTAAAACGTCCAGGAAACGTTTTAAAAACGTCCAGAAAACGTCCAGAAAACGTTTTAAAAACGTCCATTTTCACAAATCAAGCCATGGACGTTCAGACCTAAAATGGACGTAAAATGGACGTTTTTAAAACGTCCTGTGCTATCTGGGTTAGTTCTGAGTGTTCGTTTCTCGCTTCTTTCTGGCCGAAGAGGGGAGCGAGATGGAACGCTTTGCGTGCGTGGCGGGGGCGCGCGACGGGCGCTAGCCACTGATATATATACTATAGCTGGGTTTACATTAGTCCAGGCCAGTGATCCAGTACAGCATTGGATTAGAACTGGAATAATGTAAACAGTGTACATTCCAGTACAGTGCTGTCATTCCAGCAGATTTCGACTGGATCGAAAGTCTACTTTTCGATCCAGTGTTTACCCCCTCCATCGAGAACACAACATTTCAGCGTTGCTGGACTGGTCTAGACGGCTCAGTCCAGTGCTGGCCAGTGATGGCTGAAGCGTAGTAAGCGTATATGTGTTGTGTTTGTAAGAAATATGGCGAAGAAATTAAACGAAGACCAAACATTTAAATTCGTTACTCTATGCAGAGAGCATCAATGCTTGTGGGACATCACGTCTGAAAATTATAAAAATAAGATGAACCGCTGGCTGGATCCAGCGACTGGAATAATGTAGACATCGACCGATTTCCAGTCGAACCACTCGCTGGATCCGGCAACTGGAATAATGTAGACATCGACGCAATTTCCAGTGAAACCACTCACTGGATCCAGCGACTGGACTAATGTAAACCCAGCTTATGGATACGAGATTCCCATAAGCCGGCTGTACCATAAACATATATAGACGGAGCAGCAGCTGGGACTATTGACGAGGGGAAGGTAAGCTTGGAGAGGAAAAGGCAGAGGTTCAGATACAGCCTGTCATACAGGCACGTCGGTTAGCTTCGGAAGCATTCGGCATGCATAACCACTGCGTTACCCGATTTGCCTGTATCGCTCCCCTTACCGCGAATCTTGCAACCCCCCTCAGTTACGCTCCGGATGTGTTTCGATTCACGCATTATGCGCATAGACCGCAGCGCAGTCGCTGCGCGCATTCATAGCGTTCCGTTTCCAGCAGCGCATGAACCGCAGTAACGAAACGGAACGTTTTTCGACGCGTTTGATGCTCGTGAGGTTGCGCGGGAATGTTCAAACTTACTTACAATTAGCTATGCAGTTGGATGGATTACGTTTAATTTAATTTGAGACTTTTGGACGGTGGTCGAAGCACGCTTCCTAACTACATCGGTTACTTCGTCCTAAGGATCGGGGACCGACTCCTAACGAAATTTGATGGGTTTATTGGTTCCTGGATTTTCGCAACCCGAGTTTTTCTATTCTTCTTGAACAGCGATTCCATATTATTGACAGCGAAGACCATATTTTATGAGTTTTACAGGACGAACTCCTGCTTACCCAGCGTAATTTGGTAAGCAGATGTGTAAAGGAAAAATGAAGTTATTTATTATCCGCGCCCGGGGTAAATTGAAGGTTTTGAAGGCTATTGAATACAATCGCAGGCTCTCGTACGTCTTCTGGATTAGAGTATAGCTGTAAAGTTAGCATTATAAGAACACGTTCGAAAAACTTAGCAGTAAAAGCGTTTAAGAAATAACAATGCGCGCCACGTATTTGCTTCCTTCTTCATCTTCCGTTTCGACCCTGCCTAACACCTTCTAGAGATGTGCTGTTCGCTTCGAAATTGAGTCCGTTGTGTTGGTTGCGATTCATGCAGCGAGTGCAAGGATGGCATTACCTGATTCGTAGAATTCCCTAGAATCCTCCAACTTCTAGCTCATAGTGCGTGCAACATATGCAGAAAATAAAAGCATGGGCAGTCAATGCGCATATTACGTGCATGCGTATTTGTCGCTTTACGTGTGCTTCTGTATTTCGAATTCGAATACTGCAAACAGGGGAAAGCAGGGTAATTCCGGCTATATAAGCAAGATACGCTATAAAATTTGAGCAACTTACACATTTGCTAGTTTTTATATATGAATTGATAGTTTGAAGTGTCTAGTTTTTATTAGTATGACCGAGAAAGCATAAATTTACGTTGTAACAAATTTGGAAGCGATAACACAAAAATGTCCATTTGACTGGAATTACGGAATTAACATGGGGTAATTCCGGCCATGATTTTTCTTTATAACAGAAGTGGGAAAACTGTTAAATTAATAAAAAAAATATTATTTTTTGTTTTAAAATTAATTACTACATGAATCACAAATGTATTCTTCAGGGGTATTCCATCCTGAACATTCTTCATATGCCCATGGACCACATGCTCGATTCAAAATTTAGTTTTTTCTTCCTTAGTTTCTTTTTACCTCCATTTTGGGTTTTTATGTGGAAGCGTGTAAAGAAATATTCCTGGCTTCATTCTGCCTTATTCGTAATTCTTTTATGTCAGTTGCATTTAAGCCAGAAAAATGTAATGTTAAAAGCTGGCTACGATTACCCCTTCAATTTTGGCCGGTCTTACCCCACAACACATGTTGAAATAGTTGAAGTGATACACTGCATTGAATTTTCATATCACCAAAAGCCAAATGTGAGTTTGGGGTTAGTTTGGGGTTGCGGCGTAACACCGTTGCGGCGTAACAATAATATTTTGGAATGATGTTAAGTTATAAAAAATTGACAAATGAAGCGTAAAAGAACAAAATATCCAATAAACATTTATTGTCATGTAGCATATCTGTAGGTTATATTTTCTGTCACTCGAAGAGGGGACCACATAATTTGGTGTATGTTTTTCAAACCGTACGAAAAGAGACAAATACGCATGCGCGCATGAACTGCACGCTTCATGCGCTAGAAGTGGGAGAATTCTAGGAAATCCTATGCGCCACCAACGCAACTAGTGCACGCATAGACTGAAACGGAACGGTTTTCTCTGCAGTCTATGCTAGGGGTGTTCGATTCACCTCAAAGAATCGATTCTTGAATCGATTCAATATCGGATTGTGAGAATCGATCCTTCTAAAAAATCGGAACCATAGAATCGATTCTGGAAGAATCGAGATGAAAAGAATCGCCAAAATCATAAAACTTTTTTTCTGAAATTAGTACATATGGAAGTCGGTTTTGAATAATTTTGGAAGAATCGATATAAAAATTACTTTTGCAAGGAACAATTGGGATGGAAACAAGCAAGATATATAAATAAAATTATGAAAAAGCACAATATTAAAATCCACACCAAAAAACAAATATTTATACAATATTTAATTATAATTCAATACGTACCAACTTCTGTATTCATTTATTGTATTCCGTAAAGCTTCTAATAAAACTTCTAGTAATCACTCAACAACTCACTCACTGCTGTGCACTGTGCAGTGTGCAGTGCCATAAGTGGCCACAAGGAAGAATGGTAAAGAAAGATCCAGAACTGTCAAGAATCATGCAGAACATAAGAATTGTATATAAATTTGGAGCGAATCCTGTATAAATTTGAGCAAGCAGTTTGATTGATCCTTTCACTAGTGGCAAGTAATTCCCCCAGAGGGCAAAAAATCAATTGTCGATTATTACATCAAAGAATCGATTCAGGGGAAAATCGGATACCAAAGAATCGATTCAAAAGATCTATCTTTTAACCAAAAGAATCGATTTTCTGAAGAATCGAATCGGAATCGAACACTCCTAGTCTATGCGCATAATGCGTGAATCGAAACACACCCTCCGTCTATATATGCCTATGGGCTGTACAGCGGTTGAAGCGAATTGAAGGGTGTTTTAGATGCCAGCGCTGCCACCCTTCGACCGATGTATTAAAGGAAATACTCGCGTTAGCGGCAGTTGGCGTGGCAAAGTGGGGCAAAGTGTGTAACACCGCGGGTGATCGCGGGGCGAAGGGAAGTAAAGTACAACGGTCGAACGATGTTGGCGCATTATGCCAAAAGCACCTAGAGACACTATAATAAGAGTCTGGATACGAGCCACTGTCCGCCATGTTTGATCGAAATCCCACAAGAGAGAAAGAAATATACACCATTTCTAGAGCACTAAAGAGGTGAGTATGCGCATCCGCCATATTGGGTCCTCTGAAGAGAGAAAATTATAGAGTACCCGCCTTTTTGAGTATTGTCAGATTCACTTTACAAACAAAATATGCGTTGCTGATATTGATACATGGTAGCACGACGCATTATTAGAGTATTTTATTACATTTAAGTTTATATTTGGTTTATAAATTTGACAATACTCGAAAAGGCGGGTACACAATAATTTTCTCTATCCAGAGGACCAAAAATGGCGGATGCGCATACTCACCTCTTTAGTGCTCTACCATTTCACTCTTAACCACTCTTAACAACTCTTATGTTTATGGCGGTTATTTAAAATGTATTTTAAAATGCATTTTAAAGTATAATAAAATAACATATATCAAATAGAACACAAGATTTGGTTTTTTACTTTATATCTTCATTATCTTGGTATAATTGACAGATTTAAAAATCAGCGGGAATAGATGAAAAATGACGGGCCAATCAAAAACCCAAATGCACATTTTCAGATTAATAGATAGTACAATACCGCCATAAACGTAAGAGTTATCAAGAGTGGTTAAACGTGAAATGGTGTATATCTCTTTCTCTCTTGCAGGATTTCGATAAAAAATGGCGGACCAATCAAAAAGTGGCTTTCTCGTGTCCAGACTCTTATTATAGTGTCTCTAAAAACACCTTCAAATCGCTTCAAGCATCTCCAATCCATAGTATATATATCAGTGGCGCGAGCGCTCACAATCAGATAGAATCGTGACTGCTCGACGCATGCGCGCCACGGTCAGATAGCCAGGCACGGTACGAGTCTTTTTTGCGCCCTAAGCGAGCTTGCCAAGTTCCGCCATTTATTATAATACATTTAATTGAGCTTCTTCGTGACCTTACTCTTAATTTTTACTCGTAATTTAAAACCGTTGTAGTATAATTTGTAGTATTTCATTTAAAAATTTATTTTCAACAATGCCAACAATGAAAATGCCATTTTGCGCCTTTTGTCAACCTTACGTCGTAGCAGTTGCCTAATTTTGCAGAGTAAAGAGTAGGTAGGCTATGAGAGTTCTGGACCATGGTGCTCGAGGGGTGAGGCGGGGCAGGGGGTACCGCGCGCTCTTCGGCGAGGGCGAGGGGGTGGGGAGGGGGTATCGAGTTCGTGGGTGAGGGGGTGGGGAGGGGAGGGGGTACCGAGTTCGTAGGTGAGGGGATGATGTCACAGGGGAGAGGGATTCCAAAATGGCGTCGACCGAGTTCGTAGATGAGGGGGATGACGTCACAGGGGAAGGGGGATTTGAAAATTTTCAAAATGGCGCCGCGCGCGCAGCTCGAGTTCGTGGGCGAGTGGGCTGACGTCACAGGGGAGGGGGAGGATTTTCAAAATTTCAAAATGGCGTTGCGCGCATTTCGTATTGGCGCCACCTATTGGATGTTTAAGGTACTTTGGGTCCGCGTCGGTATTTGGGCCCGCCTTGGTAAATTTTCCAGGTTTTTCATACATTTCGTATTGACGCCACCTATTGGATGTTTAAGGTACTTTAGGCCCGCGTTGATATTTGGGCCCGCATTAGTAAATTTTCCAGGTTTTTCCATACATTTCGTATTGGCGCCACCTATTGGATGTTTAAGGTACATTGGGCCCGTGTCGATATTTGGGCCCGCATTGGTAAATTTTCCAGGTTTTTCATACATTTCGTATTGGCGTCACCTGTTGGATGTTTAAGGTACTTTGGGCACGCGTCGCCGCCGCGCAATCTCCGTACGCGTGCGGGGATCGGTGCGCAGGCGCGATCGCGACCGATTCGTGGAAATTCAAATCGCGTCTTCGATGATGATTTCTGAGGAAGAGGGTGGACCATGATTTCTGAGAAAAGATAAGGAATCATGGGGCGCGACAGGATTGAACGCGTTTTGACACCTACGTGCATGCGCTTCGTGCCGTATGTTTATATTTGAATCGTGGGACCGATACAGCGCACGTGCAATGATGTATACATAGAGCGATAATTATTGTAAATCAATCATCGCGATAGTCCATGGAATAAACATTGCACCGCGCCATGCCGTATGTTTATATCTGAGCACGATTGAACGCGTTTTGGCGTCTACGTGCACGCTCTTCGTACCCTGTATTTATATTTGAATCGTGGGACCGATGCAGCGCACGTGCAATGATGTATACATATAGTGATAATTATTGTAAATCAATCGTCGCGGCAGCCCATGGAGTAAACACGACATTGCGTTCGATGATGATTTCTGAGAAAGAGGGTGGTACATAATTTCTGAGGCATCATAGAGCGATCCGCGCCATGCCGTGTGTTTATATCTAAGCATTGACTTTTCCCAAGACCATGCCTCTAAGAAGTACCCTCGAGAAAACGCAATGGCCCTGAAGCAATAAATTAGGCGTTGCGTTCACGCAGCGATAATTATTCGGGGTAGAGTTCCGAATATTTCCACGATCGAGAACAGGGCGACGTCTCAAGTACCCTTCTCGAAGGTCTGCAAGTCAAGCGTCGTGGGAGCGTGTACGGGTGAAAAGAATTCGTACGAAGATACGTTCGAACTGCATCTAACGTAAACATAGTGCGATGGCGTCATAAGGATCTCGGATAGGGTATGCGCTTAGTATATTAAATCCTTCAGTCGCTCAGTGAATATCGTGAAATACGTTACGCGTGCATAAGTATCACGGGACATGAACTTTTTCGTGAATTCATACGAATTGTTGCGGGGGGTGATCCCACTGCTACGTACCGACGAACAGTGCTACGAATGGTTCAAATCATGTGACGAGTACTTGCGTCTCATCCACGAGCATTTTAAGATCCGAAGAGTATCGGAATCGGAACAACAACGTTTGACATTACTTATGAGTAGTGTTGAAATAGTGCGAACGTGTGTTCGAAGTAAAATAGCGTGCATAGTCGCTGAACTGGACGCGCGAGATGCATTGCTCGCATCATCATCTTCCGATGACGATAACGATGTTGGGGTGAACCATTTATCGACGTTGCTGCAGTTGGACGATGAATCACTGACGATTGATAGACATAAGATCCGCGACGCGTTAAGTGTACCAACATTATCCGAGACGTCATGGATCAGCATCTTTCAACACGGATTTATGCAATTGTCGCGCGAACATCGTCAATTGTTACGTCATATCGCGCGATATAGTACTGAGAGCAAGTGCACATTATATTGCATCGTTGGTGATAAGGACGTGCATCTTAAGCATACGAAGTATATTACCGCGATCGTGTGTACACCGTTGACGCTTCTACATGACGTCGAGAACGGAATGGTCGAAGTATTGGAAGTACTGATTCCTAATACAGCAACAATTCCAGTGAATAGGTTTTTGGGTCGGGAATTGGTCCGATTTTTAGATGATCGTACGAGCTTGCCACGAAACTCCACGCTCGTCCTTCTACCATTAAGTTTTCGATATCAAGATTGCGAGTATGATCGCATCACCTGGAAAAGTCGCATCTTGAAGTCAGATGAAATCGAGCGTCTCTGGGAAATTAACTATTTGTGAACATGGAAGTGTTCATGGACACGTACAGGGCTTTGTCCCGGATGTCCGAGCTTTTACGCAGTGTTGCGGAATTCCGAGCCTGGGTGGATCAGTGCGACACGTGCCTGCAGCTGATCATCGAGTACCAGAGCAGCGGAGGAGTGTCCGTGGCCGCGAAACAACGTCTAGTGTCGCTGATCGCGCGAATAAAAACATTACGTGCGATCGTGCGGGAAAAGTTTTCGCGAATAGGGCTCGGGGTTTCGGGTCGATCGACGGCGCCCAAAGTCGTATGGGAGGACGTGGAATCCGCGTTTATAGGTCGTATTTCAACCGGTGCGGCCATCAACGTGGGACACGTCGATCCGCGTCGATTTTTAGAGGGTGCTCGACGAACTGTGATCTCGCGCGTTACGGACGCTATCACGGAACATAAGAGCGTGTTCGTGAATACGAACTTAAACGCGGAGTTTATGTTGGGCGAAAATACTGACATGAAAAGTTTCGGTACGCGAAATCGCGTACTATTCGAGACATCGAGCGTGCGAGAGTGGTATTCGAAGCACGTGGTCGCTCCCACGCTAGTGGCGATCGAGGAATTTCAAGATCGCGACAGTGGATGGACCCTAAGGGCTGTGCTAAATATTCTATTGAATATAAATAAGCACAATCTACTTCGAGCCGGTTGCTACATACCGCTTCCGCACGCCGTCGTCCTGAAAAAAGCGGTGGTGAACGTGAAGAGCGGGGACAATGCGTGCTTCTTGTGGGCCGTCGTCGCTAGTTTGCACCCTGCTGCTACGCATGGGGACAGGTACACGTCGTACCCACACTACGCTACGGTACTTCGCACGGACGATATTACTCTTCCCGTGACGTTGGATCAGCTGGCAAAGTTCGAGAGGTTCAACGACGTGTCCGTAAACGTGTACACATGGTCCGACGGAAGCTGCGTGCCTCTGCGTTTAACCGAAGACAAGCGAGAGAAACACGCCAACCTGCTACTGGTACAGGATTCCACGGACCCCAAACGTTACCATTTCGCGTGCATTCGCAGCCTGTCGAGGCTGATTTCGAAGCAGCTCGGCAAACACAATGGTCAAGTATTCGTTTGCGAAAGGTATGTTAAAAAAATATTTTAATCGATATATTCTTAATTCTTATGTTTTATTATTATTATTGTTAATGCTATTATCATTGCAGGTGCCTCAGCTTCTTCAATTCGTCCGAGCGATTGGTGAAACACACCGTAGACTGCAAGCGCCTGAACGAGTGTGCCGTCAAATTGCCGTCCGCTGATGACAAATGGTTGCAGTTCAAAAACTTCAAGAATAAGGAACGAGCACCATTCGTCGTGTACGCGGACTTCGAATGCATGCTGGAGGACGTCGAGCCTGCGGAGCGGAGTCGTACGTACACGTACCAGCAACACAGAGCGTACAGCGTGGGATACTACATTCATTGTTCCACCGACGCGTCTCTTTGCCGTTATCGCGCGTATCGTCACGACTCAGAGTGCGTAAAATGGTTCGTGCGCGAACTTCGAGACTTTGCGAACATCGCGTATTCGTGGTTGCGGAACGCGAAACTGATGATCCCGCTGACGAAGCAACAGTGGCGAATTTTTAATGACGCGAGCGTGTGTCACGTGTGCGGGAAACCATTCGTCGATACGGACAAAAAAGTGCGCGACCATTGCCACTCGACGGGTGAGTACCGAGGCGCGGCCCACGTATCGTGTAATTTACAATTTCAACGATCGTACACGATTCCGGTGGTATTCCACAATCTATCAGGCTACGACGCGCATTTCATAATTAAGGAGTTGGCGTCCGCGTTCGAGGGGCAGATCGACCTGCTGCCGGTAACGAAGGAGCGATACATATCGTTCACGAAACACGTCAAGGGAATCGACGCCGAGAACAACGATTGGAAGAGGGGATTGAAGTTTCGATTCATAGATTCGTTGAAGTTCTTAGCCGCTAGTCTGGAGAAACTCGCTTCGGACCTTGGCAAAGAACGACTCGCGATTCTACGACGCGAGTTTCAATCCCTGTCGGACGATCAGTTCAATCTCTTGACCAGGAACGCGTTTACCGTCCCGCGAAGCATTCTATAATCGGTTGAACGATACCGTCACGTCGGAGCCTGATTACACGCACGCCGTGAACGTGTGGAACTCTTTTCGCGTACAGACATTGGGCGAGTACAGTGATTTGTATTTGAAAACAGATGTGCTGTTACTCGCCGACGTATTCGAAAGTTTCCGCACCGACTGTATCGCGAGTTACGATCTGGATCCCGCGCATTATTTCACGCTACCAAGTTTCACGTGGGACGCGATGCTCAAGTACACCAGCGTACGATTAGAATTTCTGACGGACGTGGACATGCTACTGTTCGTGGAGCGTGGCATACGCGGCGGTCTGAGCCAGTGCTCGCACAGGTACGCGCGAGCCAACAACAAGCACCTGCCTGCGGGGATGTACGACAAGTCGAAGCCGTCGACGTATCTAATGTACTTCGACGTCAACAACTTGTACGGCTGGGCGATGTCGCAGGCTATGCCGAAAGGAGGGTTTCGATGGCTGGACGATGCGACAGTAGCCGCGCTCGACGTATCATCCCTACCCGACGGCGAGGACTCCGAGGAATCTGAAGGATACCTGCTGGAGGTAGACATCGAATATCCCAAGGCGATCCACGACGCCCACGCCGACCTTCCATTCTGCCCGGTGCGCGAGCATGCGCCAGGAGGAAAACAGACCAAGCTGCTTGCCACACTCGACGATAAGGAGCGATACGTCATCCATTATCGCTACCTGAAACAGTGCATCCGACACGGTTTACGCGTGACGCGAATTCATCGAGTGTTACGATTTGATCAGTCGCATTGGTTGCGCGACTATATCCGATTGAACACCGGTTTGAGGACGCGAGCCACGAGTGAATTTCAAAAGACTCTATTTAAATTAATGAACAATGCGGCGTACGGGAAGACAATGGAAAATGTGCGGAATCGCGTAGACGTGCGACTGGTGACGCGGTGGGACGGTCGTTACGGCGCGGAAGCGCTGATCGCGAAACCGAACTTTCACAGTCGTACGATCTTCTCGGAACAGTTGGTGGCCATCGAGATGCGCAAACTGAAAGTTAAGTTCGACAAACCGATATACGTGGGTATGAGTGTGCTCGACGTATCGAAGGAATGTCTGTATGAATTTCACTACGCATATATGCGCGCGAAGTTCGGTGATCGGTGTAAGGTCCTGTACACCGACACCGACAGTTTAATGTATAGTGTGGAATGCGAGGATGTGTAGGAAAGGATGAAGCGTGACATCGACCGATTCGACACCAGTGATTACGCGGTGGACAATCCATACGGTATGCCCCGCGTAAACAAAAAGGTTCCGGGACTCATGAAAGATGAGAACAACGGCGCCTTGATGACCGAGTTCGTCGGACTACGGTCTAAGATGTACGCGACTAGAACGTTTAACGCTGTAGTGGGGTCTACGAGTGAGACTAAGAAGGTGAAGGGTGTGCGGAGACACGTGGTCGCGAATGATATACAATTCAACGATTACATTCGTTGTCTTCGCGATCTCACTGAGAAATCAATTCAGCAGAACAATATACGCTCCAAAGAGCATAATGTGTATTCCGTGAGTGGGGAAAAGAACGCTCTCAGTCCGTTCGACGACAAGCGGTGTATTTTAGCCGATCGGCTCAGCACCCTTCCGTGGGGGCATTATCGAATCCCCGAGCTCGAGACCCACGAGCGCCTCGAACTTGAGCCTGACGAGTCCCTCGAGAACCCCATTGTATAGTATGTTTGCATGTTTGTATGTTTGAATCTATATACGTTTCATTCTTTCTTTTATTCATGTTATTTACGAATATCTAATATATGTATAGCGTAGAATAGTCAAAATTGTATATAGCATAGAATAGTCAAAATTGTATATAGCGTAGAATAGTCAAAATTGTATAGCGTAGAATAGCCAAAATTATATGTATATATGTATATATTTTTTCTTACTTTATTATGATTAATTGTACACATATACGAGATGAAGAAGGAGAATATGAATACTTGAATAAACGGACAATGTATATATTTATATGTATTTATTTTTATTTATTTCAGTAACTTATAATGCGTTTATAAGCGGGAATCATAGAATATCCTTGCTGCTTATCCACGAGTTCCGCGACGAATCGAATCCGAGCCACTTAACGTATACCTGGTTTCCCTTGCGACGAATAATCTTCTCGACCAGATAGACGTCCGGATTCGCGACCGAATGTAGTTCGTACTCGTAGAATCCACCCGAGATCGGCTCTCCCACGGAATCGCGCAGAATGTATGTCGCCGGGCATGTTCGTTGTACGGTTACGATTTCGAACACTTCGGTCGACCAGTTCGGAGTGTATCCCTTCTCGAAGAGGGTCTTGAACTTACTCACGCGTACCTTGTCACCGACTTTGAATTTCGCGCGTCGTCGAACACCTTTCGATGCGGAGGGTGAGGGGGGTTCATTCGCGGCGAACGACAAACGCGTCGTGGGGGTCACGTCAACGGGTCGGGCGTTGATCGTTCGGTGCTTGCGATGACTGTAGATGTGTACGAGCGCAGATAACAGGTCGACCCAACGATAGGAAGCATTCAAGGAGAATTGTTTCCACATGAAGTTTTTCAGTATGCGATTGAAACGTTCAACGATCGACGCTTTCTTCACACATCGTTGAAACTCCGCGTTGTAAAACTCCTTACCCATGTCAGTTTGTAAATTGCGCGGACATCTATCGCTCTGCCTCAACACGGTCGCGAACGCCGCGGTCACGTCGCGTCCGCTTTTCGTGATCGTTGTACACGCGACGCAAGTTCGTGCCGTCTTGTTTGAATAGCATGAGAAAATTTGCGTTGTCCCTGAACAAATGTTTAGGTATTCTAGCGCATGACTGACATAAATAAAAACAATCCACGTTCGCGTGACGACCCATGGAGAAGTATTCACGTATCGCGTTCTGTTCGTCGCACGCCACGTCGTCGAACACGAAGATCGAATCGGGCCGAGCGTCTCTCGGTGGGACGATCCCAGCATTTTCCGAGTAGGGAAAGTATTCGATTCCATCGACGAGCGACAATACCTGCTCGAGATATTGATACTTTGGCTGATGCAACGATTTCGAGTACACGTACACGTTCTCGAAACACAAACCGTTCGGACTCTCTAGCATACTTAGAAGCACGTTCGTTTTTCCACATCCTGACGGTCCGCAAATCACGCCTCGCACGCTGTTCGGCAACAACGGGCCGTGTCTGTTCGATCGACTCGCATCCCTATCATCCTCGAGCATTCTGTTCGCGGTCACGCGAATAACGTCCGACTGTTTCGAGAATCGCATGTGTGCGGTGTTTCTCAGGTACTCGCGCGCGCGTGTGACGAAGGATGACTATTTATGTTCGTGGCATGCGTCGCGCAGGTCACTATCACTGTGATCGGCTAAGCGTGCGTACGCGTTTATTATTGTAGTAGCTATCGTGGTTATTCTAACGTAGGTATATGGTCGCATCAACGACCGCGACGTCTCGTGAAGTAGGGAAGCAGAAGAAGAAGAAGTGTATCGGATCGGGTCTCGTGAACGGTATCATAAACCGCTTACCATTCGAACTACATGTTCCGGGTTATCAGTTCTGCGGGCCGGGAACGCGTTTGCTAAAGCGATTGGCTCGTGGCGACGAAGGTGTGAATCCCCTGGACGCAGCGTGCCGAAACCACGATATCGCGTACTCTCGTCGAAAGGATTTGGAGGGACGACACGAGGCGGATCGTGCGTTAGCCGAACGAGCGCGAGAACGAGTATTCGCGAACGACGCGACCTTTGGCGAAAAAGCAGCCGCGACTGGAGTGTGAGCAACGATGAAGGCTAAGACTAAACTCGGCATGGGTATGAGAAGGACGAAACGTAAACAGAGAAAATCTGGAAGGAAACATCCTGAACGGCGGCGACGACATCGTAATCTACGAGTGGCGAAGCGCGGTGGCTTTCTTCAATTTCTTCCGTTCGTGCTGCCTGCTTTATCGGCTATCGGGGCATTGGCCGGTGGAGCGGCTGGTATAACCAAAGCGGTCAACGATTCGAAGGCCTCTCAAAAACAGCTGGAAGAGACGTTACGTCATAATCGGGCGATGGAAGGGCGAGGGATTCATCTGACACCGTACAAGCGAGGCTCGGGCTTGAATCCTAGACACCGAAGCCAACGACGCCTGCGATCAAAGAAAAAAAAACGCCGATCGAGTAGGCGCGTGGCGACGGTGGCAGCGATAACGCAACAACCTATGACGAACCTGCAATTAGAACGCGAATGCGCCAGCATCCCATTCTTTCGAGGGGTGTTTATGCGCGACACACTTGCCACGAGCGTACGAAGCAACGAATGCGGTATCGTGAATCTGGACGAGAATCGAGGCACCGGTACACACTGGGTCGCGTACGCGAAACGTGGACCACGAGTACAGTACTTTGATAGTTTTGGGAATCTGCGACCTCCCGCGGAATTGATTTACTATTTCGGACGCGGTACAACGATCACGTACAATCACAATCGTTTTCAACGTTTCGACGAGATGAATTGCGGTCGCTTGTGCATGCAATTTTTACAGCAAAAGTCTATGGAATTATGGCCTATATACTAATAATAACGGTGTGTGTACTAAGATTATGTTACAATGTATCCATGCGTAATGGCGATCCACACCTTCTATAATAAAGACTCACAATATCGATAAATTGCCGAGTATTCGTACGCGCGTGTCACTTCCCCTCTCTCCGTCTTGCGAGTGTAATCTATGATATGTCGGTCACGCTCACTTTAACGGGTCGCAGCAGCGTGCTCACGGTAAACTATTTTCCTCCGATAGATTTGAGTGATGGTCAATACGAATTAGGACTCGCGGACTTGGAGACGTTTCACACGATACCGAACATCGACTCGAGCAACGATAAATTCTATTTCGTCGTGAACTATGGCACCGAAAACAACACCATCGCTGACACCGAAAACAACACCATCGCTGACACCACTCATGAATGCATTACGATACCCCACGGCTCCTACGAATTAGATGCTATCGCCGAGTACCTGAAGCAACGATTACTCGATCGATATCCTCGAATACGCGGTAACAACGAGAACAACGATGAAGACAAGTACCCTCTAATGCTACGAGCTAACAATAACACCATGAAAAGCGAGCTGTACTGCTCGTTCTTTGTAGACTTTACGCAACCGAACAATGTGGGCTCGTTGCTAGGATTTTCCTCGAATCGCGTCTTATTACCGACAATCTGGCACGAGTCCGACGTACCCGTGAATATTATAAACGTTAACGTGATCAGAGTAACGTGCAACGTCACTACCGGCGCGTACAGCAACGATAAACCGGTACACACGATCCATGAATTTTCACCACGCGTGCCGCCGAGATATAAGATATCGGAAACTCCGCGACACGTCATTTACCTGCCAATCGTCGCACGAGCAATACACGATCTAACGTTAGGCATCGTCGATCAACACGATCGTCCTATAGATTTCCGCGGAGAAGAAATAACTATTCGTTTGCACGTTCAACGACGTCCACGCGACAGTCTAGCGTGAGCGCACGTGTATTTGCGCGTGTGTAGTATGTTAGCCTTAGATCACACGTACGAATCATCATTCGTCGCTACCGCTGCTACTCCTGCCGTCTCTGTCTCGAGTCATCGGCGCAATCCTTTATCGGAAGGTGAAAGTAGAAGAATAAAGACGGGAGGAGCGATAAGAAGAGGCCCCATAAGGAGAAGAAAGTCATTGACTCGTCGAAACGTACGTTTCCTACGATCGTTAGGTTTCATCGCCCCCTATTAAACACGCAACCACGATGTCAGTTATTCTGGACGTGGCGAATACGCCAACCTTCGACAATCGTATCACGAAGATCGAGTTACACACGTACAATCCGTACGCCAACACGACGTTCGATAATAACAACGAGATAAGAATCCCCATACAGCAGCAAGATCTGTATACGCTTCCGTGCGAAAGTTTTCTCTACATCGAAGGTCGTGGCACGTTGACGGCGCAGGACACGAATGGCCCGGCAACGTCCGCGACCGCTGTTCTCGACAATAATTGCGTTGCGTTCATGTTCGATGAGATTCGATACGAATTGAACGGTGTCGAGATCGATCGTTGCCGAAATCCAGGAATCACTACCACATTGAAAAATTACACCATCGATTACGATAAAGATATTTTTCATTCGGGCGCTTTCAATTTCTGCGTACCCCTGAACATGTTATTAGGATTCTGCGAGGATTACAAACACATCGTGATGAACGCGCGGCACGAGCTGATCCTTATACGATCGCGAGTAGATTTGAACGCGATGCACTGCAACTCCGCCACTGCGATACCGAGACTAGAGATACGCAAGGTGCAGTGGCGTATGCCCCACGTCGTTTTGGAGGAAGTGAATAAATTATCGATGCTGCGTATCCTGGAAAGCGGCCGGCCGATCGCGATGAGTTTCCGATCGTGGAGCCTGCAAGAGTACCCGTTACTACAAGCGACAACGAAACACACGTGGACCGTGAAAGCTACGTCGCAAATTGAGAAACCTCGATTCGTGATATTCGCCACGCAAACCAATCGAAAGAATCGTCCCGATAAATGCGCGGGTGGATTCGACCCGAATCATCTCACGAACGTTCGACTGTATCTGAATTCCGAGACGTATCCATACGACGACTTGAACTTAGATTTCGATAAGTATAAATACGCGCTCCTGTACGATATGTACGCGAAATTCGGCCGATCGTACTACGGTCACGGAGAACCGTTGCTGAACGCGATCGAATTCTTGCAATACGCACCTATCGCAGTCATAGCTTCTTCTAGGCAAAACGAGTCGTTGAAGAGCGCTACGGTGGACGTGCGAATAGATTTCGAATTCAAAGAAAATTTTCCCGCTAATACTTCTGCATTCTGTTTGATAATACACGATCGTATAGTCGAATACGGCCCTTTAACCAACGTGGTACACAAACTAATATAGCGTGCTGCTGCTGCTGCTGCTGCTGCTGCTGCTGCTGCTACTACTACGAATAATAATGTTCGCCATTGTCGATCTGCAAGGTTTCAATATCGAACGCAAGTTCGTCGCCAAAGAGATCGCGATTCGCGCAAACAGCAACAACGATAAAACGACGACAACAACGACGACGATGATCAGCCATTGGATCTTCGAACCACCATACTTCTGGGGACATCTGAATTCGTGGGAGAACCGTCAAGCGTCCTGGCTCGCGAAGCATCATCACGGGCTTCGCTGGTCTGACGGTTACGTTCCATACTCCAAACTTCCGGGGCTCCTCACCAGCGTACTTGCGAACATTGACTTCGTCATCGTGAAAGGTGCGGAAAAGAAAACGTGGATGCTGCAACTACTACTTGACATAATCGTCGAGGATGTATGTAATTTGTATGAATTGACGGCGCGAAAGATCAACAACAACAACAACAACGTTCGAACTGTCGAAGACGACGGCGGCTACGACGTTGACGATGATTATTGCGGAATCGTGCCTGACGTTCCTAATCTGAAGTCTATGTCTTCAACGAATGCCATTCGATGTGCATTTCATAACAACGGCGGTAATTGCGCGCTGGAGAACGTTGAGAAAATATGGAATTATATACGTAGCGTCACCTAATGTAAGTCCTACACACATTGCATCTATTATACGCGTCATATGCTGAGAAACGAATACCTACCTATGTAAGAATTTTTTTTTTTTTTCTATAGAGATGAACACAACGGCGGCGACGATGAGAGCAATGACAGCGACGGCTGCTTCCTTTACCCACGAGCAAGAATATCCCTCCCGTACGAATGTTGTTTCACGCAAATACTGATTTTATAATTTAAGTACGCATGGATTGATTTACATTGTACATGAATAAACACACGTTGTTTTTGAAAAATATATACATTTATTTAAAAAATTGTACATTTATTATTAAACATATATATGCACGTACTATAGTGGTACGTGGTTTATATCACGCAACATGGATTGTAATCCTAACATTAACAATTCGCAATCGATCAATGACTGCTTTTCGAAATGCTCGCTTTCGGAAATTAATTTCACATAATTCGTTGGTACGGAAGCGGTATGTAGAACTTCCACGAAGGCGGCATATTTACTGCTTACAGAATACATATTTTCAGTCAACCAAGTGAACATATGATCGATGCAATGTTCATACGCGAAAAGTTTACGCATCGTAACTTCCGTCATGTATAAGGTAACGTGATTATCGGTGATTTTAATAAGTTGATCATCATGCATACGCGTGAATTCGAGTCGCAAATGATCAATTACGATGTGGGTTTGGGACGATGTTGCGTTGCTGCGTAATCGTTGGAGTATGTCCGCCTCGTTTTGTAGTAGGAGCTTCCACGTTGACATTGAAAAACACACCTCGCAGCCTTTATTGTCGGCTATGGCAATCTCGACGTGGCACGAATCCATGCCAATGCGAATTCCAATAGTTACACGTTTATAAGCTGTTGAGGTCAGTGGGTAATCACGCCCTAGGATCCGTACGATTGTTGGTTTTGGTGTTTTCAACGTTTTTGGTGTTGTGGATCTAGAACTGTATGAAACATGTACACGAAATTAATGCTTCGTTCATTTGCGTTTACAGTGAAAGAAGTAAGCGAATGAAGTAACCGAATGAAGTAAGTGAAAAGTGTATAGTAACGTATACGTACCTCATATTGGACTGTTGATAATGTTGTTGTTGTTGACGTTTATTTGGAAACCCACCATCGTTGACGGATGCGCAAGATGAATCGTTTAAGCTGCGTTTGTACATTATTATATGCACTACGTATGATTCTCATCGACGGAAAAAATGACGCGAGTGATACTTGTTGGCACTCGAGCGTACGTGGTGTAATGAAGTCCGCAGGACTGACCCACGTCATTTTATACTGATTCACGTACACGCACAAGTCAATGTGTGGAAGTATATATTGCATCACGTGGTGCAGTGTCGCGCTTACTCCAAGGGCTACCGCGACGATATTTACTAAAACCACCGATAATGCATTCTTTACGAATGATATCGACGATGCTATATTCAACGATGATGTTGTCGAGTGGGATAACTAAGTTAAATAAATTACTAAAATCATGAAAATTTATGTACGAATTCTTTTCGCCCTTACACGCTTCCACGACGCTTGACTTACAGCTCCTCGAGAATGATGCTTGAGACGTCGTTCTCAATCGTGTAAATACTCGGAACTCTACCCCGAATAATTATCGCTCTATGTTTACGATTGTTGCTTACGCGAACGCAACGCATAGTTAATTTCTTCATTACACGTGCGCTGTATCGGTCCCACGGTTCAAATATCAAAACGCGTTCAATCCTGACCAAATATAAACACACTGCATGGCGCGGTGCAATGTCGTGTTTACTCCATGGGCTATCGCGACGATTAACTTACAGCCTCCTCGATCGTGAAAATACTCGGAACTTTTCCCCGAATAATTATCGGTATATGTATACATCATTGCACGTGCACTGTATCGGTCCCACGATTCAAATATAAACACACGGCATGAAGCGCGTGCACGTAGGTGTCATAACGCGTTCAATCCTGTCGCGCGACATGAGTCCTTATCTTTTCCCAGAAAAATCTTTTCTCCTGGTCCACCCTCTTTCTCAGAAATCATAATCGAAGACGCGATTTGAATTTCCACGAATCGGTTGCGGTCGCGCTTGCGCACCGATCCCCGCACGCGTACGGAGATTGCGCGGCGGCGACGCGTGCCCAAAGTACCTTAAACATCCAAGAGGTGACGCCAATACGAAATGTGTGAAAAACCTGGAAAATTTACCAATGCGGGCCCAAATATCGACGCGGGCCCAAAGTACCTTAAACATCCAATAGGTGGCGCCAATACGAAATGCGCGCAACGCCATTTTGAAATTTTGAAAATCCTCCCCCTCCCCTGTGACGTCAGCCCCCTCGCCCACGAACTCGAGCTGCGCGCGCGGCGCCATTTTGAAAATGTTCAAATCCCCCTTCCCCTGTGACGTCATCCCCCTCATCCACGAACTCGGTCGACGCCATTTTGGAATCCCCCTCCCCTGTGACGTCATCCCCTCATCCACGAACTCGGTACCCCCTCCCCTCCCCACCCCCTCACCCACGAACTCGATACCCCTCCCCTCCCCACCCCCTCGCCCTCGCCGAAGAGCGCGCGGTACCCCCCGCCCCGCCTCACCCCTCGAGCACCATGGTCCAGAACTCTCATAGCCTACCTACTCGTTGGTACGCGAATATGCAATATCGTGTTCGCGACACGCCGCGTCCAACGGATTGATGCCTCGATCACCTCTAGCCAATCGTTTTACCAGATGAGTTCCTGGACCGCAAAACTGGTATCCCGGAATATGTAATTCGATAGGTAGCGCGTTTATCGCCCGATTTAACAGACCGCAGCCTTTCTTTACTCTCGTCGGTGACATTCGCTACAGTTTTTAATCAATGGTGCTGGACCATCGATATGCGTTCGCTGCCAAGGGCGATTATAATGTTCCAAGCACCGACGATGCTGCTGAACCTCAGAATCGGCTTGTATATGCTCCGGGAGTCGGTCCCGCAACTGGTCAATGTGTCTGCCAAATTCGCGCAGTAGAATAATCTTTGGTATATATTTCAACTGTTCAGAGGTTAGGTCTCGAATATCACAATTATCCGATAGGACCAGAAGCATTTTGAATACTGAGCTGTCGTGTTTCGGCGCGGACCTATAAATAGGGCGCGTCGCCGCTTCGACGTAGCAAAATCATTTTTTACAGTTCACGGAGAGGATGCGATTCGTGCGACAACCTGTAACGATACGCGTGTCAAATTTTGACGATAAATCGCAAATGATATCTTCGAAAACAAGACGCAGACATGGTAGCATGCTGCCAAACACTATCTGCTGCCTAATTTGCGGTCCATCAAATTGTGGAAAGACCAACGTGCTGGTGAGCTTGTTGGAAAGTCCACACGGCGTTCGCTTCGAGAACGTGTACGTGTATTCCAAGTCGTTGCAGCAGCCGAAATATCAGTATTTGGAGAATTCATTGACTCCGATAGATGAAATTGGCTACATTACGTTTTCGAATAACAGTGATGTCATCTCACCGAGCGAATCGCTTCCGAATTCTATTTTTATCTTTGATGACGTGGCATGCGATAAGCAAGATACGATAAGGGAATACTTTGCAATGGGGCGCCACTCGAACGTTGACTGTTTCTATCTCTGTCAGACGTATGCAAAGATTCCCAAACATCTTATACGCGACAATGCGAATCTGCTGATTCTGTTTAAGCAGGATGGTACCAACTTGAAACATGTGTACAACGATCACGTAAACACTGACATGACTTACGAGGATTTCTGCGCTTTGTGTCGTAATTGTTGGCAACGGGAGTATGGTTTCGCGGTGATAGACAAGGATAGCGCGATGTCCAATGGACGTTATACAGGGTGTCCCAAAAATGCTGCGGGTCCTTAAAGGGGGTGATTCGGGGGGTGATTGCAAACAACTTTTTCCTTTGCGAAAATACTCTCCGAGGTTTCGTTAACGAGATATTAATAAAAAGCACCGACCAATCAGAGCGCGAGTCTGACGGCCGGGTTCCCGCGCTAGCGTGGCTACGCGCCGCGCTGCGACTTGTGAACAAGCAACTCGGCATGCAACGAAGAAAATTGCGCAGAATGGCAAATGAAAAAGACGTAACAAATAAAATCGAACACGTTGTCATGGTTTGTTTGTTATTTAAAGTGAATAATGAATAAAGGATAAATGGATGAAAATCACGTGTAACGTAAAAAGACGAATACACATTTTTTTTTAGAAGATTCGAAAATAATAATTATTTGAAGTGGGAGGATAAGGAATACGTAAAATTCCTTGTGTTAATAACGTAGCCACGAAAAGGTAATGTAACAGGAAATTAACGAAAAGTGATCGTAGTTCGTTATTGTGATAAAAATCCGTAATTCAATAACGGTCAGCACTGTTGCTGATAACGAATAAGTCTGTTTAAAAAGCCCGAATAAATATTTTCGTACGGGAATTTTGAGAATTATCGCCGGAAATAAGCCATAGCTTGCGTTAAATTTAAATATGAATGATCACCAATAAAGTAACTAAAACTCACCCTTGTCGAAAATTCACCTGCAACTTGAAAACTTGTGTCACTGGGTCACTGAACCGATCCTGGTCATCGATGGACGAGCCCAGTGCACAGCTGATCCCAGGTATACGACACTACCCAAAGTTAAGAGTCGCAATGTCAGGTGCGTCCAGGTCAACGTACCGAATATTCACTTCACTGCACGGCTACTAACACTGATCACTTTATTTACTTTTCATGGAACGTGTTGTTCCTACGTTTTAAAAATTGGTGGCCCCGAAAGGGGCCGATTGTTGTCAATTGATGAGTTGCTCCACATGGCGACCGTCATTGTCCACGCATGCTTCAGCGCGGAGAACTAGTTGTCTTTGGACGCCCTGTAATGTTTGCGGCGTTATGTTTTCCACCGCTGCGTGGATAAGCGCAATTGCTTCCTCAGGCGTGTCCACCGGCTGACGGTACACCTCATTCTGAAATGATTGTTGTACAACAAATACAAAACGTAAGTATAAAAAAAATATCTACAACAGGAATAAGTAAAGAGTAACAGCAATAATCAAATTACCTTCAGGTAGCCCCAGAAGAAAAAATCCAGCGGATTCATATCCGGTGACCGTGGGGGCCACGCAACGTGGGCCTCTCGCCCGCCGTGGCCGATCCACCTGTCCTGAAAGGTTTCACCTAAATAAGCGCGGACAATATTGGCGAAATGTGGCCCAGCTACGTCATGCTGGTAGTACATGTTCTGTCGGATCTCATATGGAATATCGTCCATAAGATCCGGCAGAACATGTTCCAAAAAATATTTATACGCTGGGCCGTCCAGCCTGTCTGGCAGAATGTACGGCCCAACGATAAATTCGCCACAAATGCCGGCCCATAGGTTGATCGACCAACGGACTTGTGCTGCATGTGGACGAAGCGCTAGAGTATTTTCGTCGCTCCACACATGCATATTGTGGGAATTGAAGCAATCTTCCCTGTTGAAAATTGCTTCATCCGTCCACAATATGTATGTGGTGAACGACGGATACCTTAGCACTTCTCCCAGCAGCCACCTGGAATATTGAACCCGCTGGATGTAATCCCCGGCGTGCAAATGTTCCTGCGATCCCTGAGGATTCAGTGTATCGTCGTCTTGCTGACACTAGAACAAAATGCAAAAACATCCACTATTAGATAACATTTTTTTTCTTAATTAATAATTGCTGCAGTTATCTTGAACTGTGACTTACTTTAGGCGACGGCTCAAGATGCGCACACTGATCGTGGGGTCGGCTTCAACGGCGTCGAGGATTCTCTCGATGGTGCCCGGATTTCGCGCTGCTGCGGGTCTGCCCACCTCGGTGCCTCGCGGCATCATGGACCCCGTCGAGAATATCCTCGACGCTAACCGACGAAATGTATCCTCGTTTGGCGTTTGGATAGCAGGATATTCTAGCGCAAATGCTCGCGCAGCAGCACTTGCGTCCCCGTTATTCCGGGCGTACACCCAGAACATCCTGTAGTATTCTTGGGCCGTGAACATTTCTGCAACGCGATTGCTAGCTGACTGACAGGATTTTTTCCAAACAACTTCCGCTACCCCCAAGTAGCTTCTCTGGTTCCATTATGAGTTAACTCCCACCAGGCCAAGAGGCTTTAGGTAAAAAGAAGCCAGCACATTTTCGGAACACACGTGTTTTGCAGAAGTGCAACGAACACTTTCACAAAAGTCCGCGCTCCGTCCTTCTACTGCCAATGTACCCATTGCTTCGAGATAGAAAACAGACACCACGTGTATCGGTTCGAAAAGGTCCGAAGGGAAGAGAAGCAGAAAGTCTTCGAGTTGCTATAAAGAAGAAAATGCATACCATTCCTGTTTCCCCTTTCCAAAACCCTGAGTTCACGTCTGCTACGAGGCGGAACCAATTAAGTCATAAATTATCCGAAACTGTAGGAAACCGTTCTCTACCGCCGACTGGCGGGACAATACGGTCATAAACCGCGACCCTGGCGAAATGCTCTGGCTGATCAGCCAGATTAATTTTGGAGAACTAGAAATTACAGAGTATTATCCAACATCAATACGCCTCGTGGAGAGACACAAGAAGAGAAGGGGTAGTCCGCTGACTGCGCGTAGTCCCGCCTGTTTCGTCCTACCCTCAAATTAAAGACGGATCCCTTATCTCTCGAGTATAAACACGTGCTCGAATTTCAAAACAAAAGCACGCGTTGACGAATTCCGTGGGAGAGAAGGTGGGCTTGAAGTCCGATTGGCCCTAATCTATCCAATCTGTCCTGCAGCCCTCCCAAACGGCCACTGTCCTGAAGAGGCTCTCTTCATAGCAATATCTCCTCCCCAAGGCCCACCTTCTCTCGCACGGAATACGTTGACGCATGCTTTTGTTTTGAAATTCGAGCGCGTGTTTAGACACGAGAGATAAGCAGGCCCGAAAAGTATTCATGGCCGACAATTGAATTCCCCATGATTAAATGAATTCAATCATATCGCTTCAAATAAAAATTGGGTCGGGTTATTTAAGTAATGCCCATCTCTGGTATTTTGCCATATAAATGAGGCAGTGAGAGCAACAACGGACTAACCCACATTTTTTTCGAAATTGAGTTGGTAGCAATAACGTATTGCAATAGGCTCTACTAATCATATCGATGGCTTAGTGCACACATATTGTATGTCCTCTTTTTATGAAATTTGAATTTTTATATGCAACAAATAGTGCTTGACTGTTTCTTTATGCTGTATAAAAATCAAATTTTTATCTTTTTTATAAATTGATAAAAAATAATATTTTTGTTCATTGTATGTCCCTGAATCTATTATGCTGAGTGCAAAAATGTTGTATGTCCATGCCAGAGGACGAAAATATTATAAGTCTACGTGACTTATGTGACGAAGCCACTAATGGAAGTGAAATGCGATGCGCCGTGCATGGCAACACACTCTCTACACTCCGCACAATCCGCGGGGTGGGAGAATGGCTGCTCCCCACAGTCCTCCCGAGTAGGCGCCATTTCGTATTCACTACCTCAACTAAATTTGACACGTGACTTGCTCTGTATTATCGCCAATATGGCAGAACTCGTATTTGGGAATGCTGTCACGAGAATACATTGTTCGTCCTTATATGAGCAGATTTTGAGCTGGGTGTGGTCTCATTCGAAAGAGGAAGGTTCAGTGCAGCGCGCTCTGCTCATCGTTTAAGTCACAAAACTCTTTTAGTGACCTAAAAATACTTGGATGCTTGCGGGTGTATTTTGTCGTCTTTTGCTCTACTTTGAATACTCATATTCTTAAGGATTCGAAAGGCCACGGGGTTTATGATACGGACGTGCTCTCTTCGCTATTTTTTAGCTTAAAAATTTCATTAGCGCGATTATTGTGGCTGTTAAGCATCTGGCATCATAAACAGGGGAAAACTCCAAATTCCAGTTATTACGGGTAGCCTTGGAGTCTTTCCTGGCGCTCAATAGTGATTGACGCATCGTAAACCCCCTGGACAGGTCGCGCACGTGAGGGTCGTTTCTGTCCGCGAGACCTTGGGGTCTGTCTCGGGGTCTCGGTACGGTGTCTCCTCACTGCATTTTGTTTATGCGGAGAAGTGGGCGGAGTGGACAGAAGTCACGAAAACGCCCAACGTGTCACCTTAAGGACACTGATTGGTAAAGGAATATTTCCACCCTGAACGGACCTCCGTAGCAGACCAGGTGGTGGGGCAAACCGAGGTCTCGTTAGAGGGTGCACGGAGGAGGAAGGTCAGAACTCAATTAGAACAGATAAAACAAGGTTCTCGACTCCTGTCGGCCTTGGAAACGGCCATACACCTTTAATTCATAAGTTTACTATATTTACACATTTGTCGACCATAGTAACGGTCAATAAGAATAAATGTTGTGGTTTTAAAATCGAGCGTTATTACTGAACCAGCAGATTTATTCACATAACAATTACGCTCAAAACACATATTATTAGGTATCAACACAATCTCGTCGATCCATGATCAGAGCGCGGTGCACTGAACCTTCCTCTTCCGAATGAAACCTCCCCCAGCCCAAAATTCGCTCATATAAGGACGAACAATGTATTCTACAAAACCCATGTTTCGGGCCAGATTGTGTCGGTATACAGAGCGCTGCATTAAGGGGGTAGACACGGGTAATGCAGCGCTCTGTATACCGACATAATCTGGCCCGAAACATGGGTTTGCGCGCTGATGTTGTTTGTCCATATATGATCGAATTTTAGGCTGGGCGAGGTCTCATTCGAAAGAGGAAGGTTCAGTGCAGCGCGCTCTGGTCATGGTTCGACGAGATTGTGTTGATATCTAATAATACGCGTGTTCAAAGTAGAGCAAAAGTCGACAAAATACACCCGCAAGAATCCAAGTATTTTTAGGTCACTAAAAGAGTTTTGTGACTCAAACGATGAGCAGAGCGCGCTGCACTGAACTTTCCTCTTTCGAATGAGACCTCACCCAGCCCAAAATCTGGTCATATAAGGACAAGCAACGTAAGCCCGTGATTGCATTCCCAAATACGAGTTCCGCCATATTGGCGATAATACAGAACAAGTCACGTGACATATTTAGTTCAGGTAGTGGATGCGAGATGGCGCCTACTCGGGAGGTCTGCCAACGTGGAATCATAGCAAAACTGAAGCGTTAGCTGGATACATGTGCCACAGCAAAAGCGTGATACAGTCAATGTATGTATTTTTGGACGATTGTAGGTTAGATTATATGCATTTTAGGCATACATTGACTAGAAACTGCTGGAAACTATGTACATTTACTAAATTCACGCTTTTACTGTAACACATACATCACCGCTGTCGAATATATGTTATAATTATATGGCCACATTATTTCAAATAAAAAAAGAGATTGGAATTTTTTAATCACACTGGAAGTAGTGATTTACTGATATATTTTCAGAATGTGGAAGTCACAGCAATTATTTGCAATTATTGCTCTTATTATTATTCTTCCGACTATTGTATATAACATATAACATGGAACAGTCTCCAAATCAGTCAACAGTTGGCTCCCTGATTTTTTTTTTGTAATTCTTTACGGTCCTATGCAGAGATGGGCATTATTTAAATAAAAGAATATACTTCCGAATGGCCCCAGTGGCCGATCGACACGAGGTTTGGGGGAGGGTGTGTGTACCCTAAATCTAAAATTCTATTTAGCTTCGGGTATTTATTAGTTTCCTTTGTTTATTCGAAGGCCTTTCATCTTGGGCTTCGAATAATTTTTCATCTTTCATTATATCTTTATCCTAAGGTCGTATTCAGATATATTGGCCGGTCGATTCGTTTTCGCGAACAGCGATCGAGGAGAAATCAGCCACCACCATCTGACGATCGTGGATTTGTCTGTTGGAGTTACAGGGCCACCCAAGGGTATGGTGGGGTAACGGGAATGCTGCTCGGCTCCGTCTGAACGTAGCCGTGTGGCTGGTATGACCAATACGAGATGAAGCTATCGAGAAAGATTCAATGTTCTGACCAATAAAGCTCCTGAATATTTTCGGAGCTAAAGCACACCTATTCTGATGTTTGTATTTCTACGCTGCAGCTCGGTTTGGCCTATACACAACAGAAGCTTGGCGCTATCCCCACCACTTCTGGCTCACTCTTGTTCTGCGAAGGCGAGAGTGAGATGGAACGAGAGCGAGTCAGAAAACGTTGCGAACAGGAGCACCGAGGCAGCTAAGCGGTACCTATGGTGGGAGTATACGCGTTACGAAACTCACCGGCCAATATATCTGAATGTAAAGTCTCGTTAGCCGCTCGCTCAGGGTTGCCAGATCTTCGGCATTCAGCCGGAGTCTCGGGTTTTGAACCGTTGTTTCCGGCATCAGGCAGGCACAATTAAAAATCTCCGGCAGACTAGAGAGTATGTTGCAGCGTGCCATAAACAAAATAGAAATCTATGAAAATCTGTAACAAATTCTAATAACTATTCATAATACTTTTATTATTATTATTATTATTATTATTATTATTATTATTACTCCTTTATAAGACGTCATTATTATAATGAATTTTAGATGCCTGTTTTTTTATTCGCCCCTTTTTTTTCACTTTCCCCACTCCAATCCTCCACGAAATTGAAATCTCCGGCAAAAAATCGGGCTTGATCTGGCAACCCTGCGCTCGCTGGTCCGGACCGGCGTGAGCCCCTATCATGAACGGAGCCCTAATTCCGAGGCTGAGTTTCTCGCTTCTTTCTGGCCGAAGGGGGGAGCAGGATGGAACGCTTTGCGTGCGCGGCGGGCGTGCGCGACGGGCGTGCGCGACGGGCGCGAGTGCTCAGATGGAATCGTGACTGTTCGATGCATCCGCGCCACGGTCAGATAGCCAGGCACGGCACGAGTCTTTTTTGCGCCATAAGCGAGCTTGCCAAATTCCGCCATTCATTATAATACATTTAATTGAGCTTCTTCATGACCTTACTCTACTCGTAGTTTAAAACCGTTGTAGTATAATTTGTAGTATTTCATTTAAAAATTTATTTTCAACAATGCCAACAATGAAAAGGCCATTTTACACCTCTTGTCAACCTTACGCCCTAGCAGTTGCCTAATTTTGCAGAGTAAAGTCATAAATAATCTCAAATAAATGTAATATAATAAAGGGCGCAATTTGACAAGTTCGCTTAGGGCGCAAAAAAGACTTATGCCGGGCCTGCGTCAAGTTTTTGCGAAGCGGTTCCCGTGCTCACCGACCATCGCGCACGCCCGTCGCGCACACAAAGGACGGAGTGTCAGGCGTCCGAAAGACGGAGCGAAACAAAATATGCACGTGTCGTCTGTCTCGTACTGTCCTCGCTCGCTTTCAGTGCCTTCGCTCGCTCTCTTTCCATCTCGCTCTCGCCTTCGCCGGACAAGAGTGAGACAGAAGTGGTGGGGATAGCGAAAAGTCCGTATCGTGTACACCAGGCCTGCCCCATCGGGTGCAAATACCTCCTGAATTTCTGGGACCCGGGCAACAGTCGAGCGCGGGACTGGTTACGTTGCTAACCACAGCATGGGTTGCGGGAGAACTGCATGAGTGTGCGGCTGTCCATGTAGGCTCGTACCACGAGTCTATTGCTTGGATCCGAAGACCTCTTCTACATGGACGCACACTCATGCAGTTCCCAAATTTCGCAACGGGTAGCAATGGAACAGTCCCGCTCTCGGCTGTTACCCGGGTCCCAGAAATTCAGGAGGTATTTGCACCCGATGGGGCAGGCCTGGTGTACACCAAACAGAGCCCGTAACGATCTTAGATGCTCGAATAACCGACGAGAACCTTTGTGGCCCGAGCCGCACGAGATCGCCGTTGCTCGGCGATGTGTCATCGATTATATAGAAACAGAATTTGTTTTTTTTTTCATCGTATCAATATGAAAGTGACACAAATGGATTCCTGGCATTCTCCTGATTAAATTGACAGAAAATAATTTAAATCAGACTATTTTTAACGAAACGGGCTTCCAATTCGGCAAACAAATTTTCACGTAATTTCTTTAATTATGGTCCGAATAATATCATTTTTGGGGCCAATTTGATCGAGAAAACATGACGAATCGATTCACGTCACTTTCGCAAAGATCTGATTAGAAATGCAGAACTGAAGATTTGTCACTGCTTAGTGCGTAACATTGTATAGCCCCGCAGGATTCGAGCGTCGAAACCCACGAAACTCAGCGAGATGCATGATTGCTAGCGTGAAGGACAAGAGAGGACTTTGCATGGCGAAGGAAAGTCAGCCTTCTATAGAACTCAAATCGAGAAAGACTTTGCTGACAAACTTTACATATGTATATTCGCGTCAAATAAATACTTTAATTGTAAAATTTAGACGACAAACTATTGTTGAATTTCGCCAGTTCTTACATATGCATCACTTGGTTGGGAATTCCTGATCCCAGAGTTTCATGCATTTACTTATTGAAATGTTGCTTCAAGTCATCGGGAAATTGCATTGCTTCTTCTCGTACATACATATATGTATCTGTTCGCGAGTAGGTCTCACGAGTGACGCAGCTTTGGTTTCTCAAATAAATGCACATTTATTAGGGCCCTCGGTCGACGGCGACTTGAGTCATCCAGTACTGAATATGAAATTGTTCATATTTCTCATTACACCTTGATAAGAGTGTTACCACCGATGGATTGGTGAGTTTATGTCCACGAAAATGAGTCGAGACGCGAAGCAATTCGGTCTATTTTTTCTTATGAATACATGATTAGGACACACACACTACGTTCACTAAAAATAGACCGAATTGCTCCATGTTTGGTATCATTTTCATCAGTAATGCAGTGCTCTGGTGAAGAACATCGTAATACGGAGCTAATATTCTAGGCCCTAGAATCTACGATATTGTCAATGTGCAGTTGAAACGCACGCCGCTTCACACTATCGTTTCTTAGCATTTATACGGGGTGATTCTCAAGCAGTCGTCAAACGCGATGCTCGCCAACAAATATGTGTCTCGCTGAATTTCGTGGGCTTCGACGCTCGAAACCAGCGGGATGGTACAATGTTGCACGCTAAGCAGTGACGAATCTGAAGTTCTGCAATTTCTAATCAGATCTTTACAAAAGTGACGTCAATCGATTCCTTACAATTTTATATATAATGTTTGTTCATAACTGCTTTCTGCATAGGACGTGTAATAAGTGTATTTCATGTTCTGTTTCGGTGCTTTGCTAGTAAAAAAATGTCTAACCTAACAAACTTCATTTTCTGGGGACATCCCCTCATCTATTTTCCCTTTTCACTTATAATTCCTTACTGCTAACGTAGAATATTGTAGCATAAACACATTTCAAGTAAATGTACAATGAATTTTCTACGTTTACAGTACCAGCAGACTTTCTGTTTAATTTTTACAAGTACAACGCAACAGCTGAGAATTTCTTTCCACATTCAAAATAGAATACGGAAATAGCAAACAGCTCCCTCTCGTGTGCACAGGCAACCGCGTATCTATGGGTATTACCATTTCTGTGCAGAAAAAACCTGCTGTAATACCGACCGGCCAAATCGGCCAGGTCACGTGACGTGTCTACCCCCTTAACATAGAGGGCGGGCTTTCGCTAAGCTTGTGGGGACGAACGACAGATCGTCCGTCTTCCTTTGCCCAGGCAGGCCCACTCCTGCCAAATGCTTTTATACACGGATAGGATATTCAGACACCAATTGCAACAATAACAATAACTCTTTATTCAGTGTTCTTCGTACGAGAGTCTCAGACACAATGCCCTCTCCTCTCATCCGACGTTCCGCAATCCCTAGAGGCGCCGGGAGCGCCTCTTGCGGCGACTCCCCACAAGCTATGCTTTGGCTCGGTTTGTCTACGGGCGGTATTCTCAGTCGTTGCTCAAGCAAGCGCTTAAGCATGTCTTAACAAAGTTCGCCTTATTCGAATAAGACGAGCTTAAGACTTCATGTATTCTCAGTCCGAACTTAAGATTTGCTTAGTTAAAAAGCTGGTGCTTAAGGCTTGCTTAGCCAAGCAAATGCTTAAGCAAATCTTATATTACGTTCGGCAAGCGTCGGAAACTTTCCAATGTAGCCGAGCAGCATTATCCAATGAGGAATGGCTTTGAAAATGCGGCTGCTGTGTTTGCGCGGTATTCCCCGTTATTCCTCCTTACGCGCCTGTTAGAAGCACGTGCTATTCTCGTTCAAAAAATGGCAAAGAGCAATAAAAAACATTACAGTGATGTTGAAAAACGGTTGTTTGTTGAATTACTAAAAGAACACGGGCCTATTATAGAACAAAAGAAAAGTGATGCGAGTTGTATCAGCGCGAAAGACGAAGCTTGGGACGATATATGCGAAAAATATAATGCTTCCCATCTAATATCCGCTAAGGTAAGGGATTTGTTTATATGAAAATGGCAATGAAACTATACCCGAACGCAAAGTATGATAAAGAATTCGCTATTAGGGTCATATTGACCCTTGGTTAGTGGTGGCTCTGTATTTTACTTAACGTAGAAAACTGAATTTTCCCCTGATAACCAAGTCTGCCGACAGATCCGGTGCCGTCTCTGTCCGCATTCAGCTATGGTTCTGCCGGCAGATCCTGCTGCCCGTCTGAAGGCAGGGTCTGCTGCGAATCTGCCGTCCGTCTGCCGGCAGACCCTGCTGCCCATCTGCTGGCAGACTGCAGGCAGGGTTGTTATCAGGATCTACATGTAGAATAAGACGTAGTAAATAGCTTAACTTTATTACGTTCATTTAATAAACTATTTTATATAATCATTGCAGAGAACTGTTCAGCAACTAAGGAAACTGTGGAGCAATATCAAAACTGCACAGCGGGGGCTACTAACAAAGGAAAGGCAGGCAACAATGGCAACGGGTGGTGGCCCAGCAGCACCACCCGTTGCCATTGATCCAGATGTTGCGGAGGTAACGCCACATTTATTACATACGGCCCCGATAGCATTTTCTTCGAATTCAAACGAGGAAAGCATACACGGTTAGTAATGTTATGATATTAATAAAATGCTAATGAGATTAGCCGAAATGAATAATAAATGTTTTGATGATTAGAGCGACAACAAATAATGTTCAGTACCGACAATATGGCAATAGAAGGAATGGTGGAAGAACTGGAGGAGTTCCGTGCTGAAGCACAGACGTGCTTACCTACAACATCATTAGAAATTACGCAAACTATTGGTAAAATATGTAGTTTTTTTTTATCTTGAGAAGAGTATTTATAGTAGAAACATAATTTTTTGTAAGTGCATTATCTCTTATTTCTATTATTTTCAGCTCCTGTGGAAAAAAGAAGGGAAAAAGCAACTGGTAATTCTGACCTCGAAGAATTGAAACTGGAAAGAATCAGGTCAATGATAGAGGATGAGAGGAAATTAGCACTTCTTAACTACGAACACCAGAAGCTAAAAAATGCAATGGAATTAGAATTTATGACTAAAAAACACGAATTAGATTTGCGGAAATCGGTCGCGGAAGCACAATTAGCGGAGAAAACATTGATAAATTATTAATACTAAATTTTTTATTACATTTTATTATTCCTTTTTTTATTACATAAACTTTTTATTAATGTTATTATATTATATTTAATTATCTAAGCTAAGCGATGAAGATTTAAGAACTTTATTGGGCGCTTGCAAGCCTATAATATCAATAATGTGATAATTAGTTCTAACATATAAAAAATATCGTACGTTTAAGTTAGCAACAAGACTGAATTTGTGTTCCTAATGATAAATAATTAAACATGATGTACCTGAAAAAAATGTATAGTATAAGAAATTGTTAAGCTTTTGACTTTTGGGCAGTCACATTTGAAATTTTGCTATGTTAATATTTGAATAAATACTAGAATTTTCAAATATTTTATTAGTATCAGAAGTACATTTTTTATATAAAAAAACACCCACGCGATTATTTTCGAGAATTCCTTACATTCCAGTCGCTGTTTTTTTTTGCTGGAACTTGTAATAAGTGGATGATAATTGAGTAGAATACCTTTGTGGCTAACTTCCCAGGTGATTGCTATTTGTGCAGAGCACCTTTAACGAATAAAAATAATTTTCAGTCAATTTTCAATTTCGAATCACGTTTACATATCAGAAATGTACATATTTAACATATTCAATTATGTCGATTTATCTTAGCTTCATAACTAAAATTCGAAGATGAGTGGAATGAGACGCAGGTACCATATTATGAACAATTGATTACACAGTTTTCCAATGTCTCAGTACAAATTAAAAAGTAAATAACACGTCTTTTTGTGCAAAAGTACTCGTACGTACACTACTGACTCACAGAAAAGCGTGTGATCAAAATGCGGTAAAGTTATCACGACACTTTATTTGATCAATATTTCTTCGTGTTAAAATCGAAGAATCACAATGTACAGTATAAATAAATTATTAAGGTTTCCATGCTCTTAGATTGTAACATGAAGATTACAGAAAGCACATGCATAGAAGCATGTGATTGATAATTATTCTACGAAATTGATGCAAAAACAAAACGCTTATGCATTGATATATTTTTGTATAGTTATAATATCAGAGTCTATGTGATTGAAAAGAAAGAACGCAAAACTTGTACTATTAAATTATTTCACTGCACTTGAATGGTATTTATAACAAAAATTAAGGTCTTAAAATTAATTGCATTAATACACTAACAACGGGAGACTAGATCAGGCTTATAATATCGTTGCTCACACCTCGATCTATGGTAACTGAATCTTGTGATATGTCAAGAAATAAAAACTTTGTTTAGTAAAGACTATAAAAATATTGATCTGTCATTTGTAAAATCAAATCGATATTTAATAATCACCCGCCGATAATGTATTGGCACGAACCTTAATTTTCGTTATGATAGTTTTATACGGGCTTACCTAAAAAAATACATTTAAAATATTCACAGTATATATATAAAATGATTACGAAATTATCAGTATGTTTAAAAGCATATTTACATAATTTCATTCTCCTTTCGTGCATAAGCATAAAAATTTCATAGTATGCAGTGTCACGCATCATTTGTCTGTATATAGATCGTATTACTTTATATAGAACGAGATTTCGTTAATTTTTATATATAATTCCAAGTTTCGATATGAAAGTAGAAAATATCTTCTTATTGTTTGATATACTTATTATAATAGGCAAATAACTTATATTTGAGTAAAATTTATAGTATATACGCTAGTCTATATTATCAAACACACACCAAACAATAGAAATAGCCATGGTTTGTAACTGTACCTCGCTTACTTCGTATTAAGCATCAAAATTGATATGCCGCCGGCATTAGCGTTACCCGATGTACACCACGAGGAGGTTGCTCGGTCGGACTTTGTACATCATGGTGGCTCTGAAAAGAGCCGATTTGTGTGTTCGTCCGTGTCTGTTAATTGAAAAGCCGGGCAATTAACGCCTCACGAACAGCAAACCCATTGGCGTTTCCTGCATTTTGCGGTACATCCACTGGTACTTCTTCATTATCATCATTGAAATCATCATCTTCTGGCAATATGTCATTGAAGACTAATGACATGTTGTGCAACACAGCACATGCCACAACAGTTGAGGTAGAGCAAATCAGTTTAGTCATTAATCCGCGTGACAAACATGGGAACCTTCGTTTCCACACGCCAAAAGTACGCTCCACAATTATGCGCGTTCTGCTTTGGATATGGTTATAGCTGCAATGATACAACAGTCAATAAATATAATCCTTTTTTCATACTGAAAACCTTAATAATTCTAAACAATAGAATACTTACGTCATTTGTTCGTCTGTTTGTGGATTTGGAAGTGGTGTCATTAGAAACCGTAGGCAAGGGTACCCTCTATCACCAACAAGCATGCCATCCAGTCGTTGTTCCAAGTACCGCATATACAGCAAAAAGTTTTGAAATATGCGGCTGTCATGTGCACTACCCGGCCACTCGGGTACTATGTCCAAAAATTCCATTCTTGGACCGACAACAGCCTGCAACAAAGATCATAATTTTAAAAAATGAAACGAAAATCTTGGAGATTAAAAAAGAAAGTGATATTCGATCATAAACGATTAACCAAAATATGTTAATCATGAAATAAAAGAATGGATGAAAACCTACTTGCACATTAAGTGAAAAGTATCCTTTTCGATTCCGAAATACTTCGGCGATATTCTGGAATCTCGTGTTGACTAAGCGCACGTGCGTGCAGTCGATAGCGCCATCAACACCGGGTAACCCGATAGCTCCAATTCCTTTTCCAAGGTCAACGAATAATCGTCTATTCTCCATGCGTGCTTCCACATCTCTTGGCATTTTTATAAAATCCAAAATTAAACTCGCAAGTAAAGTACTCACGCGAAAAATGATCCTAGAAACTGTTGTTTGGGAAAGCTGCATGGAGTCACCTAGCAGTTGCTACAAATAGATGTATTTTAAACAATTTTCCTCGTGTACAGTCTTTAATTATCAATATTTTGGACGTGAAAAATAGAACATATATTTCTAAATTACCTGAAAACTGGAAGTTGCATAATACCGTAAGGTCGCGAGCAATTGAAATTGCGGTGGAATTGGCAAGCCACGATTGTTTACTTTTGCAAGTCCTAAAATAATCTTCGGCAAAATACCATGCAATACCGAATCCTTACTAAATCGGAATCGCATTTTAAACTCATTGTCGTCATAAAGCTCAAAAGGATTTTGCCTGTCACGAATGTAACGTCTAATAGCAGGCCTATTATCCGCTTCATCATCTGTCGTGTCCTCGATATCGCTAATATCAGTGTCCTCGATATCGCTAATATTAGGAACTTCCATATCAAGGAATTCAAGATCCATTAAATCCATTTTCATAAGCTTTTCTTTTCCTCTGAAGGTTCGCTACACTTTTTTACAAGTAATGGCGTTGAATGGCGTATAAGACGGACTTAAGTCATCTAAAAGGTTGACTTGAAAATATAACCTCACTTTGGAAGAATAAGGTCGTCTTAAGACGTTCTTATTTGACTGAGAATACATACGCACTTAAGCCATGCTTAAGAAGCGACTGAGAATCTCGAATAAATAAGATTTCTTAACAAAGTAAATGCGTGAGTCGATGCTTGAGTCGATGCTTATTTGCCGACTGAGAATCTAGATGGGGTCTTAAGCAAGTGCTTAAGGCGAACTTAAGAATAAGCAACGACTGAGAATACCGCCCTACGACTCGCACCGGATTTCTCTCTGAAAATCTATTTCGGGGATCAGGAGCCTATATGGTGCTGAAATATGGCACTTCTTGAGAGCTTATACAAGCTATAAATTGCAAGATGAAATTGATTGTTAGTATTTTACATGTAGTGGAACATTTAACTAATATTTTCACGTGTCATATGCCGAAAAATATTAAAAATTGACGCTATTATTGACACTCCCGCAAATCTCTGCACTTCGCGCCTGTCTAAATAGACGGTGCCCATTCTACGACACGTAAAAATCATTGAAAGTGATGAATTGAAACGTTCTTGTAAAATTTATATTCGTAGTTTTTGAGACCCGAGGCCCCTAAATCCCTACGTTTCATTACAAATTAATTGGCTCTGTCCTTATTCCCTGATAACCATCTGACGCCAATCTGACATCAGATTGGCAGCAGGGTCTGCCGTGAGAGCGCAGAGCCTGACGTCAGATCCGTAGTCATCTGTGTCCGCATTAGGCTGCGGTCTGAGGTACAGAGCCTGACATCAGGGCCTGACGTCAGATGAGCAGCAGATTCGCATCAGATCCTGCCGTTCGCCTGACACGTATAACAGCGCCATCTGAGGGTCAGAATTGGCAAACAATTCCCTACGCGTGACGTCACATGGCCGTCCCTACACACCAACACAAATGTAGCGTTATTGCTGTAGGTGTATCCCTACTCCCCCATAATCAGCTAGTAGATTCTACAGTTTATTAAATAATGGATTCTACTAATTTCAAAAAGGATTTATTCTTTATTTAATAATATACAGGATTGGTGATTACAATTGTTAGAAAATAATATAAATAGCGCATATAAATTCGAGGAAGAACATTCAATATTTACATTTATAAATCCATATACAATACGTCCCGTAACCAGTGGTACCTATTAGGTGCGATATCAGAAAATTTCCTTTATTTTCGACTTCTTTTTGCTGTAGAATCACCACATTCCGTATTGTGTTAGCGCTGAAAACAAATAGAACCTTAGTATAAAATTAAACGTAACGTATGAATAAACAGGATACATGCGATACTTACTTCAGCTCCATCTCCGCACAGCACACACCCCAGGGGATCATGCATGCTCCTGCGAACATTAACATTTATAATAAAACATGTGTTTAATTATTATCTACTAAACAAGACGCTAAACATTCGCACTTCGTGCATAACCATACTTTTCTGTCTTGCAGATAATGTGAAACTCGATTTTCGCGACGTAGATAATTGGAAATTATTCAATTGCATAATTACGTTTGCCTTCTGGATACGTCGAGATGATTTGTCTGGATATTGATGGATGAAATTACTTGGAATATTCTTCAATTTTGCCGGCACTGATTGCCACTGCCAGTGACTGTCATCTCATACCTCGAAAATGAATGCAAATTGGACATAGAGTCTTGACCAATCACGAGTTTCGGCACTATGGCGCAGCCAATCCGAGCGTCGATTCAAGAGCGTTGGTCAAGACTCTACGTCCAGTTTGCGTTCGTTTTCGAGGTGGCAGTCACTGGCAGTGGCAGTCAGTGCTGGCAAAATTGAAGAATATTCCAAGTAATTTCATCCATCAATATCCAGACAAATCATCTCGACGTATCCAGAAGGCAAACGTAATTATGCAATTGAATAATTTCCAATTATCTACGTCGCGAAAATCGAGTTTCACATTATCTGCAAGACAGAAAAGTATGGTTATGCACGAAGTGCGAATGTTTAGCGTCTTGTTTAGTAGATAATAATTAAACACATGTTTTATTATAAATGTTAATGTTCGCAGGAGCATGCATGATCCCCTGGGGTGTGTGCTGTGCGGAGATGGAGCTGAAGTAAGTATCGCATGTATCCTGTTTATTCATACGTTACGTTTAATTTTATACTAAGGTTCTATTTGTTTTCAGCGCTAACACAATACGGAATGTGGTGATTCTACAGCAAAAAGAAGTCGAAAATAAAGGAAATTTTCTGATATCGCACCTAATAGGTACCACTGGTTACGGGACGTATTGTATATGGATTTATAAATGTAAATATTGAATGTTCTTCCTCGAATTTATATGCGCTATTTATATTATTTTCTAACAATTGTAATCACCAATCCTGTATATTATTAAATAAAGAATAAATCCTTTTTGAAATTAGTAGAATCCATTATTTAATAAACTGTAGAATCTACTAGCTGATTATGGGGGAGTAGGGATACACCTACAGCAATAACGCTACATTTATGTTGGTGTGTGGGGACGGCCATGTGACGTCACGCGTAGGGAATTGTTTGCCAATTCTGACCCTCAGATGGCGCTGTTATACGTGTCAGGCGAACGGCAGGATCTGATGCGAATCTGCTGCTCATCTGACGTCAGGCCCTGATGTCAGGCTCTGTACCTCAGACCGCAGCCTAATGCGGACACAGATGACTACGGATCTGACGTCAGGCTCTGCGCTCCTGATCTGGTTATCAGGGTTAACTATTGAATGGATTTAAAGTTATAAAAAAACATCTACGATGTAAGTACACGAGCGTAGGTATCGCTTACGTTAAGATCTGGGCACACATATCAGTACCGTGTCAGTTCACGTAGAATTCAGGTTGTTTGAGAATAAGGTGGGTGAGCTAACTGGTTGAAAGTGAGGTTAGGACGACAGTGAGAAGGGTGAATGCAGTCGCACAGATATGAGTTGAGTAATTGGTCAATTTATTTAAAAGACTCGATGAGCCGATGAGTATTGAACACTCGTTGAGTGTGTAAATGATGAGCTTTGAGTTACGATTGTTCGTAGAGTGACATGAGTCCGTGCACACGTGGTGAGCACATGAGAACGCAGTTCTCCGCGAGGAATTCACACACGAAGATTACACCGTAAACACAATTATACAGAATAATCGTCTGTGAGCACAAAATGAGATCGTGGTGAGCATTTGAGAGCACTGAGCAATGAGAAATTCACGTGATGAGAGGACGGAACGAGAATGTACGCGACCACGTCTTGCGTTTCATACAGCGTGAACAAGATAGATTTGTTGAAACACACTTGATAAACGTTACAGTGAGTCGAGCTGAGCACAGTGAATATAGAGAGAGTATTGAGCTGAGCACGGTGTAGATTGAGACTCTCGTTGAGCGATTACATTGAACAGAGATAGATTGAGTATTCACGAGTTGATTATGAAAACACTATATCGCACGCGACACGTCTTTTCTATCACGCTACATGAACAAGATTGATGAACGTTGGACAATCAGACTTCCGGTACGGGTCGTCTCGAACATTCTCGACGATCGACCGACGTGGGGAAATCTGATTGGTTGAGCCACAGTTCTGGTGAACTGTGATTTGCTACGCGTATTCTACAACCGGCCGAAACCGTTTCACGCGATGCGCTGATTGGATGATCGGTGGTTGAGGAGCGCAGATGATTGGTGATCGACTGGCGCTCAGCGTCTACGATTGGCGGATCGACCGTCGATCTGTGATCCTGTGCTGAGTCCGTGAGGTGCTGCGCCGAGAGGGAGAGTGGCGGCTTTGGGAACTAATGCATTCCCAAACACAGGTACTCTACATTACTTTCCCCAATTACTTTACTCCAAGTACTTTCCATTACAGCCATTAAAAATAATCAGGATTATATCAAGTTTGGTGTCATTTTCATCAGAAAAACACTAGTAATCCATTAGTGATACTTCTATGATAGAAATTGGCATACTCATTATTGAATGGCCTTGTTACGAGCCGAGGCTGAGGGCAATAAGAATGGCAGCTGCGAGGCCGAGGATTGAATTTGGTTGTTTGAGTTTGTTAGTAGCGGACGAACCGGGGTCTGGTATTCCCGGGAGCCACTAGGAAGGTAAGCTTCACGGACGAACCGGGGTCTGGTATCCCCGGGAGCCGTTAGGAAGGTGGAAATCGTGGACGAATCGGGATCTGGTATCCCCGGGAGCCACTAGGAATGTTAGTTTAGCCTCGTAACTTTATAATGTGATACACCTTGAGCGGTAAAGGAGTATCTATGTGGGTTTATCTTGAAGAGGAAATTCAGATGATGATTGATTTAAATAAAAGAACTCTGAATTAGAAATAACTAATTATATTCTATAAGCTCAGTCTTTTACAATTGTTTCAGTGTTTAATTGTCGCGGTACCTAAGTCCACCTCTCGGTTTTGACGCACTGAGAAATGCGGGGGTCTCAAAGAGTTTAATAGTAACAACACCTATCAGCAACTCTACGTACTGCCTGGTTTAAGTTGAAGTAAATAAGCCTCTTTCGTCTATGCGTACTAGATTTGAAATGAGCCCACGAGTGTGAATTCGTGGCCCTTTTTATACGGTGAAATTCGGCTTAGAAAGTAGTGGGGACATGAGTGCCTCCATTGAATATAAGGTTTTCGGGGAAAACTTGGTTGCATCACACCACCGCAGGAAATGGTGACGCGTCGGGTCACGTGCATTCCGGACACCCGAAAGGGTTAGAAAGTCGAAGATAAATCTGCGTACGTAACAGCCTATTGCTGACTTTGTCCTTATGCCACTACTCTAGTGTTTATGACCCCCAAGCCGCGTCGTTTGAAAGCTTTTACCTAAGAACCCATCAGGGTCGTAAAAACGGTACGCGTTACCGTTCAACCGATTTCAAGAGAGCGTACAGTGAAAAGGCCAGAATGTCGCGGCCATCGAATTTTAACTTTCTGAGTACGAATACAGATCCGGCACTGAAGGAAAAAGATGAATGAGTATAATGGTCTTGAAACGCTGCGGATTAGTACATACACCTGAAGTATTCAGGAGTTACATTTCTTTGGAAAGGGGCTGGGTGAGGTGTATTACAGCAGGATGAATGTAATAAAATGCAAATGTAGCACAGTACAATATATCGTATAAATACAATGTTACACATAACACAATACAACAGTTTATATCATTATTAAATAAATTACGTAAACATGGACTTGGTAAGTAATAGAGGTACTGGATGAAGAACAAAATTAAATACATTATTTCCATTCATTTTCATCTTCCTCCATCAATCTCGATTTGCATAGGCTAGGTTCAATACAGTCTTATTGTTAAAAAGTCGCATGTGTCGTGTCTATACCGCAGCGCTGTCCAAGGTCGCTCCCGCGGGAGGTTGGGGTTCTCCCACCCTCGTTCGCGTTGTCAGGGATATCACGCGACGCTAACCGTGAAGGCCAGCGCTGCCCAGCGCAGGGGTCCCTCACGCGCCTGTTTCTCCTTCCAACCTTTCTTTCCCGCAGCGTGCCTTCCGTTGTCAAGGAGACCGCGCGACGCTACGAACGCTACCATGACGGGCTAGCCAGGCTATATAGCGACTGGTCTGTCGCCTGTTTAGCGTCGCGCGGTATCCCTGACAACGCGTATGAGAGTGGGAGAACCCCGAGCTTACGCGTAAGCGACCTTGGACAGCGCTGGTGAAGACCCTTGCCCGACTAGCCCGTCGTGGTAGCCTTCGTAGCGTCGCGCGGTCTCCTTGACAACGGACGGCACGCTGTGCGAGAGAAAGATTGGAAGGGGAAGCAGGCGCGTGAGGGGCCCCTACGCTGGACAGCGCTGCTATACCGTATTAATTATGCGTTTGTGCGACGTTCTGGCTGCAACATTTTCATGGCTGGAAGTCCCCAATTTTGACGCTATTAACCGACCCATCATAAAGCATTGTTACTGATCTTCGAAACGGGGTCTCGCATTTGTGTCGATTGCTCCAAACTAAGCATTTTATGCTTTTATATGGATGGAAAATTTAAAAATTAACAATAGTAAAAAAAATGTACAGGATCATCATTTAATCTTTTAAACCGCGCTCGCGCGAACAAGTAAAATTCCAACAGCGCCTCACGGACGCATTCCACTACATTAGAGATGGGCAAAAAGTTTTTTGAAATAAAAATTTCGTACACAAATTTTTATTTAAAATATTTTTTGCCCATCTCTGTACTACAATCATGCGCCGTCCCGACGTTGGGAGAGCTGCCCGCGACCGCTGGACAGCAGGAAATGACCCGGAGCTTAGAAAATTTTGAGATGGTCTCTGTCAAATTCATGTAAAGCAGCCCTTACACGATGAGACTTGTCTCAAGGCATGCCTCAAGACGAGGTTTCTCATGAGGCAAAGAGACCAACTCTTGGTCTCTCGTGAGGCAAAGAGTCCTACCGACAGTACTGGCAGTATCCGTACGATTCTCGTTGTGAAATGGCGTTAGAAAATTTGTCTCTGAAAAAAAATCGCGATTGGTGTAACAGTAGCTATGTGCATTGAAGAAGAAGAGGTTCTACCTAGAAAGAGAAAATGGTAAAAAAAATGGGCTGCATAAGAGGGATACATTTTCGCATGTAGATTTATTAAAAGAATTGCGACAAAACGAGCGACCAGATTTTTTAAATTATGTACAAACGGACAAGGAAAAATTGGATTTCATTTTAAATTTAATTGGACCGTATATTTTTTAAAAACTACTTTAATGCGAGAAGCTGTATCTGCTGAAGAACGCTTCATAGTTACACTTGTGAGATATTTAGCTACAGGACGAAGTTATGAAGATTTGAAATTTTCTTGTGCCATATCGCCACGGCTATTACGACAAATAATACCAGAAACCTGCTAGGCGATATATGAAGCTTTATTAAAGGCGAGTATTTACAGGTAAGTAATAACATTTTATATTTTATGCATTGTACAAATTAATGTACGATGAATGCTCAGAATTATCATAAGGTGGTGTCATATTATACACAGGCTGGATTTGTGTCTGAGTAATAGAATAATTTTCGTTCCGTTTGCCTAATTTGGCATAATACATAACCGCCGCTCATTTAATTCTTTAAGATCGTTACCTATTTTCCTCCCCGCGGTAACGAACGGATCGTCTCCCTTATTCGTAGACGATATCATCTTGATCAGGACTGTTGCTGGCGGGGGTGCAGAAGGTGCTTCCGCACCTGGGTGGGCAAACCTAGGGGCGGCCGTAGGTCGTTTATTATGTGTAAAATTTTGACTAACAAGAATAATAATCGAAACTCTTTTGAATGACAACTGTTTAAAATTAGGTATATAGAGATATAAAAGTAAACGCTGCATATCAATTGCTTAATTAACGAATATTATATTAATAAGGGCGGCAATATTGTTTTTGCACCTGGGCGGCCAAAACCCAGGAACGACCCTGATCTTGATTCTGAAATAAATAAAAATTCTTCTTCTTTTCAGTTTTCAGACACCGAGGAAAAATGGCGATCAAGTGGAAGCGATTTTCAATCTCTCTGGCAATTTAATAATTGTCTTGGAACAATCGATAGGAAACATGTACAAATTGCAAAACCAGCCAATAGTGATTCTTACTATTTCAATTATAAAGGAACAATTAAAAATCATTTTAATAGTGTATAAGCCGCGCCTTTCTAAGAAAACATGATAAATTTTGAAAATTAAAGAATTTGTTTGTAACAAATATTCGAATAAAATAGTTGAACAAATAATAAATAACTTTTATTTAAGAGATATTAAAAAATATCTACTTACCTCTTCTGTGTTGGGATCATATGAAAATTCATCAAGTGAACCAATTTCCTCCTCTGAAACTGACAAATTTTCCGTTCCCTTCCTCGGTACCTCGGAGTCCGTTGTGAATGTGAGCAAATAGAAATACCAAAGGGTTGGCACATGCACCTCGGCTGCCGAAGCTCCCGTAGATGGAGATGCTTTCACTTTTTTTAGCTCCCTTCAGAAGCTGCACCTCATGTTTTGGATTCTTTTTGTTATATATTCTTTATCTGCTGTTGGATTTTTTTACGAATGTAAGGTTCAATTAAATTTAAAAGGAAATAAAATTTTTCTTCGTCCATCCGTACATAATTTAAAAAATCTTTTGGCTCGTTTTGCCGCAATTCTTTTAATAAACTAACATGTGAGAATGTATCCCTTTTATTCAGCCAATTTTTGAACCATTTTCTCTTTCTACGTGGAACCTTTTCCTCTTCAAAGCACGTAGCTACTGCTAGGCCAATGGCGATCTTTTTTCTCAGGGACAAATGTTTTAACGCCATTTCACTCCGAGTGGGGAATTGGGACGCGGATTAATGCACAGAACGTTTAAAATATAATATAACTACAAACAAAAAGAAGGAACAATTTAACTGGAACCCGGAAATAACTTTAATATGTAACAAAACTGAATTTGAACTGTTACAAATATGAAATTCATAAGATTTTGATAACACATCCGTATACTTTCGTTGTCGGCTAATGAATGGTCACAAAACCGGTCGTTTTAAAACATAATTAAACGATTTTATTCAGCTTCGATCCTTTGTTTGTTTGTTTCTTTCTTTCTTTGTTTGTTTGTTTGATGTATGTTTGTATGTTTGATTGTATGTATGGTTCAAATCTGGCAACTCAAATTTAACCCACTTCCAACTATCCAATTGTCTTGAAACTTTGCAGGCCTGCGTAGTTTGGATGACAATAAATTATTTTTTAAAAAATTAACCCCAAACGGGTGAAAAAATTACCCTGTTGTCAATAAATATAACCCATAACTACAACTCCGAACCACTTGAAATCAGCCACTCGCGTTCTTTACAAAAACGACAAAAAGCCGCTGCGTTCGGGTCGCTAGTCGCATCGCGATTTGAAATTAAATAACAGATATTTCTAAAGAAGTCAGAGCTGCGAAATGTAAATCCATAAACACTAAAAACTAGAAAATAAAAAATATATAAAAAAAATTTTATGTTAAACGATTTTATTCAAAATGCACAAAAAACTAAAAAATAATTATTTTCTTGTACTGCAATTTCGATGGTGTTTTTTCATAACAGAATATGAATAAATTTAATACAGCATCAAGCGGTGAAATGAATTTGTTGTGAGGTACAACATTAGATATTCAGAGCCAATCAGAGAATTATTAATAATAAGATAAATTCTCATTCGTCGATACATTTATTCTCAGAAATTAAATTCCAGCGTTTCACATCGAGAGTCGTACGGATACTGCCAGTACTGTCGGTAGGTCTCTTCGCCTCACGAGAGATCAAGGATTGGTCTCTTTGCCTTACGAGAGACCCCGTCTTGAGGCATGCCTTGAGACAAGTCTCATCGTGTAGGGGCCGCTTAACAAAGAGCTATTTGGAATTTCCCGGCCCAGGTAAGCGAGCCGCGCGCGCCGCTTTTATGATCGGTTAACCACTCACACCCCAGATTACTGTAATGAGGTTTGAAAACAATGTCGACTTGTCTCGTACCCGTCTCAATTTCAAAATTTTTAGCTACGAAAGGGTTGACCGCGGCACTATACCCCTGTACGGAGAGATTTTTCGCCACCTGCGTGTAAAAGCCACAATAATGGCGCATCGTTCGAAAAAATGGAGAATAACAATTAAAACCGACTTCAAAAAAATAAAAATGCGCTAAAAAGTAAAAAATAATTTTGTGTAAATCTGGCGCTGACTTAAAAAATTGAGTGTCGTAGATTAAACAAGGAACAAAATTATATTTTACTTTCTATCGCATATTTATTTTTTTGAAGTCGAGAAAACAAGAATAAAAGATTCTGAGGTCTGGAAACGCATTGTTGGACGTGGCCGAAAACGTGCCGTCGAGCCCGTCGACATCGGCAAAAGAACGAAACTATCGGCGGCTGACGAAGGCAGTCTCCTGCAGAGATTGGCAAAAAATTATTTTAAATAAAAATTTCGTACACAAATTTTTATTTCAAATAATATTTTACCCATCTCTGGTCTCCTGCAGTCGCTCGCATAGGACGGTCGTGTCAAGCACTTTATGTGTTCCAAACCTTAAATATATTCACTTCTTGCGTTCTAAATACCATACTCCTTTCCGCTCCTATACTATTCAGTTTCCTCCATCAAATAAAAAAACTTTCATATGAAACATTTTTTTGCTTTTTCAATACTTAGAAAAATAATAGCGTGTGAAAAATAATATACGAACAAGTCGGACATACTATATAAACTTACTGAAACATCCGAACATCAGTTAACATTAGTCAGTTAACGTCTGAATTTTTTATGAATTTTTAATGAATTTTTCTAATAGTTATGGAGGAGAATGAATTCCTTTTTCAAAAAATATCTATCGAATATTTTTGGCTACTCCACTGACTTGCAAAATTGCATCAAAATCGGTGTGTACGAGTTCGATATGTTCCTTTTAAATAATATAGTACAATAGAAAGATATTATTATTATTATTATTGTTATTATTATATGTCTGTATTATATCGTATAGACCATCATTAATGTATGCGCAAACACATGATGAATGGGTGGGGTTCAGCAACAGGTGTTCTTAAAAAACATTAAAGCACCCTTTTACAAATTACGTTATTGCAAGCGAATGAAATTTGTTTTGCGTTAAATACCCGGAATAGGACAGCAAGGTTAAAAGGCGAATGTGATATCGTTTTATTTTCATCTTCCTTTCTCTTCCGTTGAACGGAATATATTCATAAGACGATTTTTAAATTGTTACTCTAACAGAAACGTTTGTAAATCGCGGGCTTCGACTCTCAAAAAATAACCTAGTTTTACCCGTACTGAATTCTAATTCCTACCACGCGTAGCGTTACAATCTGTTTCGAGACTTCACCGGTAACGTTGCATGCGACACTAAAATGGTAAGATGTTCCTATGACCCCCCAAACCGGTGACAGAAAAATACATTGGTTGATAGGTCTATCCTGTACCTCGTCTGTGCTTAAGCTATGTTCACCTGTTGCCACGCGGTATCGTAACATAACCATAGCTTTATTCATGTGGACTGTTTCAGATATCGCACCTGTCGCACCGTATACACCTATGAATTATTAGAATTAAGAAGAGGGTTCTGAAGCTAATAAGTGTACGTCCAAGTTTTCATAAAAATAAATTAGGTAATGCAAAATCCTCTTTATTTTGAAAACTTTTAGTTGATAAATGAATTAAGTCACTACTTTCATACGTGAGCGATAGATGGCGGTACTTATATTGACCACGGAATTACTAACAAGGGAAGATCCCGAACCCGAAAATTCAAAAAATTCTAAAACTTTGTGAATTTGCAGGGGATTTCCTCCTGATTACAACGCAAATTTTATTTGCTGCCCAAATTCACTCGAAGGGGCTGAAATTAACCCCTGAAAATTCATCAATTTTCCGATTTTGTGTCATAACTCGCGAACTATAAGAGATAGAAAAAAGTTTCAAGACAAACGTTGCTTCTTTTAATTAGATCTATCATTTGATGAAAAAATTATGTTACAGTTCACGAGTTATAACACAAAATCGGAAAATAACTGAATTTTCAGGAGTCAATTACACTCCCTTAGAATGAATTTGGGCAGCAAACAAAAATTTCGTTGTAATCAGGAGGAAATTTCCTACATATGCACAAAGTTTCAGAATTTTTTGAATTTCCGGGTTCGGAATGTTCCATTGTAAGTAAGTAAAATTATTCAAAGGACAATCAGTGTAAGTCACTTTAAAGTCGCGCCAAGTATATACAAGTTTATTGTTTGTTATTTTAATAATAATTATATGGGGCCGTCATACCTACACCATGAGTGAAAGAAAATGAAAATACGCGTTCTTTGTTATCAGAAAGTTACCCTTTTTCTGATAGTGAAACCGAATATTCACCTGATAAACAACTGAATTGAACAATGAATGAACAAAATTTGTCTGTTTGTGATGATGGTAAGTAAAATGAAACTTGCAGTTAAGTTCATATATATGTTATATCATATCTACAACAAAAATCGTTTTATGCATCTTTACTATCATTGACATTTTTTTTACAACTAATTTGTAAAAACCTTATTTATCTCGGTTTGAATGCTGATGGATTTACACTGATTAACTTACAGCCCTCCAACTGATACTTATAAAAATGTTTACTATCAATTATTCGACTAATACGTCGAGTCGGTCGTCTTTCATTTATTATTCACTTATTCGTCTCGATTACTCGAGTTTTGTTTAATCTGTACCCTACTACTTAATCCATTTCCGTTTAATTCGAAGTCGTCTCTGAGAAACAGTTGCTTAATGAGTCCAATCTGAAGTGAATTATAGCAAGTACGGCAAATAACATAACCATTCTAAAGCCGTCTACGGATTGGGAAATAATCGCTGAAAACATTGTATACCGACAATCAGCCAACTTGTAATACTCAAGCAATTTAACACGTTGAGCGCGGAGTCGATTTTGATCTGCTTTCCGTTCAGCCAGGACACAGCGGCGATCACTCCGCGAGGTGTTCGGTTACAAAGTATAAACAGAAGATAACACATACGTCGCGGTGACGATTTTGTTTCACTACCATTTGGGCTATGAGAATGTTGCAGCCAATGCAGATGTATATAAAATATAAACAGAAGATTTATAACATTTATTTTCTAACCTTGATACTACCACGGACCGACGTCACCCAAACGAAATGTTCACTGTCAGTCCCCACGGACTGACGCCGCGCTTAACGTGTTAAGAGTATCAGTAAGTATCTGCACACTCAGCCGACTGTACATGTTATAGCACTAAACGCATTAACAAGGTAGTAGCAATCTAGTTTAAAGGAACTTATTTACCACAAATAACAGTGCCCATGGTTCAGTGTTTGTCGGCGAGTAAACAGGAAAGTTCATCTTCCAGTTTCCTTTTTTTCTGTTAAATTACAGTTACACCTTGTAGTCGGTGTTGAACACCACTTAAAACGCAAGCGGTACAATAGAGGCGGCGTTGGAGCAAAACTTTGCTGTGACCGCATCACCATTTTTCTGTGTGACTTGTCGGGTCTACAAAAGTGCTGCCATCCTGATTTACTACCAGCAATTGTCAACGGGTCCAATTGTTGTGGAACGACATATCCTCGCTGAAAGGTCAGTCAGGAAGAGGCTACTTCGCCGCAGCTACTTCACTCTTTCTTCCTGCGTGTGGTCCATCCCCATTGTCCGAAACGCATTGTCAATGGTCGAAATCGTTCCTATTTATCAAACACCGTGAGAATTGAAAAATAAGGAAAGGCAGGATCGAGTACATAGTTAATAGTCCATAGGAAGAATAAAAATTTAATTTTATGCTGATTAACATTCCGTTTTATGAATAAAGAAACCACTGTTATTTATTTGCGACAATTCGTTTTCTCTGTTCTATTATAAAAGATTAGATAAGAGAATTGTCTTAGGATTCAGTAATTGTTTTTGATGCGTACGTGAATAATTACTTTGTTGTTATCTTATTAGTGTTGAAGATAAAAGTTTTGTATAGGATTATAGCATACACAAATGGAGAAGATACGTCTCTTTTGTAATCTATTTAGACGTAAATAATTCTAATATGACATCGAATTTTTCATCAGTAACTTAGATATACATTAGGGCTAGGACTATTCGAATAATTTAATATTCGAATATTTTACAAGTATTCGAATGCTACAAATAAACTTAGAATATTTGAGTATTCGAATGTTATTATTCGAATATTTAAGTATTCGAATAGTATGGTGCGAATTATAAATCAGGTTCTTTAAGTTCATTTTTTTACAAGCATTTATTCAGTTTCAGTTGTGAGTTCGTTACTTTGTTAGGGTGAAATCTTGTAAGTTAATTTTAAGCTTGAAACTTTGCACATATACGTAGTTCCGATGACAATACAATATTTTCACGCGTTTATTTTTAGTCATATGAAGGAATTCTTCTGAGGCAGTCATAGGGTAAAGAGTACAATGGTTGGCCACTTAAGTAAGAGTGTCACATAAATAGTGAATTATAAATGTGAATTTAGTAAATTTGAAATGAAAATCAATATAAATAAGTGCGAAAAGCCCTAATAATCTAAAAATAAATAGAGTTTATAAAAAAAAGCAAGAATTTTTAGAAATATACAAAAAATGTGTTGACTACGAAGAAATATAGTTATTGGCGTGGTCGTGACAGTAGTTGTCCGATCGGTTCGACAGTGATTGGTCGCTATTTGACACATAAAATAACCTAAAAGAAAATGTTATATGATTTGATGATAGAAATGGGATTCAAATTATTCAATAAAAATGGATATATCTTATGTATGCTTGTATGATTTGTTCATCTGTATATTTTTTCCCATATTTATCACCTTTTTTTACTTTTGGCATTTTTTACTATAGGGTAATTCAGTTCTACTCAAAAATTAAAAATTTCTACAATTTATCTACTAAGTAAACACAATTTAATTATTAACTTCAATTTAATTAAATAAATTCAGTAATCAAATTAAATTTGAATAATCCAATTAATTCAATCAAATTTCATTTTTAGTTCCAATTTAATTAAATAAATTTAATAATCAAATTGAATTTGAATACACCAATTAAAATTCAAATCACAAGAAACTTAAAATATAACTATACAATGTAACATACCTAATAGTACTTCTTCTTTCTATTTAATTGTACTATGATTATGTCGATGTTGAATCTTTTTTAAAAATAACCGTTTCAATACCGCGAATGAATAGGGGGCCAATAGGGGAAGGTGGGGCAAGACGGGGTAGTTAAGGTTTGATGATGAATAAAACACAGATTTTCATAATCAACTAATTAATTTTATGTCTGAACCATTCTTTGGTAATTAGTCTTTCAGTTTAACTGTGAATCAATCTAAGTTCTACAGGTTTCAATAGAAAAAATAAAAATATTCAGAAAAAGTCGTTTCTCCCCATCTTGCCCCACGGTGGGGTAAGATGGGGTACCAATAAAAAAACAATATAAATAAAGTATGTATATATAAAGTAATTATTTATTGGGTTGACAGAGGAGGCACACATGTATGGCTTCGTCATCCTCATCTCCTACATCAGGCCTGCACAGCAAGGCTGTGGCGGGCAAGAGCGCTCTCGATTGCTCGTGAGCAAAGCGAAGAGCGACGCCGTGAGCAGTTCCCCCACCCTGTGGCCAATAGCTGTCGTAGTATGCGTGTAAACTGTAATGTGTGTTGCTGATGTTCCGCGGCACACTTCACTCACGAACACTCCCCACCACGGCCCTCACGGCACTGTCGCTCATAAAGGCGTGGCCTAGTGCTTTACGATGCTCTTTCCGCACGCGTCCGAAAATTTTTGCCCGGCGAGCATTCAGCTGTGCACGCCTGTCCTACATCAACACAGGAGAAATAAGCCACATTTGCCACATATTTGGTAGCTTATCCACCTTTCCACAAGGGAATCAGTTCTTTTGGACTAATTAATAGAAAAGAAGTATCATTTTCCTCGGTCCGTCTTCTGTCTGTACTTTCTAACCACCCTGGAACAATGAGAAACTTTGATTTTTATTTCTAGGTTTGTGAGGGACATGATGGGGTAACTCTCATTTTCATTACCCCATCATGCCCCTTCTCGTCTCACTACAATCAAATGAACACTGCCCGCAACATTATGTACAAAAGTATAAAATAACATACGTACCTTATAGCCAGCTAAATTCTGCCTCAGAAACTCATACATGTACTGGAGATCTTCTATATTATTATATCACTCTCACGGGTGCTAAAAACAAGGAAAAAGTAAGGAAGTCCCAATAAATTATAAATTCGGATCTAACTTCGTCACGCGTCACTTCGTTTCACTGATTCGCTGCACACGGACGGCGCCGATAGCAACGCGTCTAACGCGTATGCTCAATTTTGATTAGTGCGTTTTTATCGCGAGATACGGGGGGTACCCCGTCTTGCCCGCCCCCCCGTCTTGCCCCACCTTCCCCTAACTGTTTTACCGTTATCATGGTTATAAAATAGTCGCCGGCCACCCGGCCAATTATTGCCATTCAACATTATTCTTATGACAGTTGTTGGCTCCCCGTAATTTTCATAATATATGTATAATTTTAGCAAATAAATAATTTTTTTATAAAGTTTTAACCTTTATTTATCAATATATACAGAACATGAGAGATATAGATATCACAAATACATTAAAATATTCGGAAACTTTCAACTGTACTCTTATGATTTTTTGATTGAATCGCTGTAATTTTCAAGCTGCAAAGCCGAGTCATCCTATCTGCTTTTAAATATAATCACAGTATATAATGAGTGGAGAAATATTGATTACATCCGAAGCAAGAAAGTACAAGGAATATGAATATGTTCATTAAAAGAAGCATAACATTGGTATTTCGTTATATTCTTTTATTTCTCAAAATAGGGCCAATCACTGTCAGGTGGCCAACCACTGTACTCTTTACCCCTATGGGCCGGTATCAAAATTATTGGTTCCTTTCTAGTACATTTTAATAAAAGATTGTTTTTAAAAAAAAAAATTTACCATAAAGTATTTCATTCTTTTCAGTGAAAATATTGTATTGTCGAACGGATCTACGGAAGTGGGTCAAAATTAGCTTATAAGATTTCACCGTAACAAACTAACTAACGATCTCACATGTGAAGCTAAATAAAATGTTGTAAAATATTTACAAATTGAGCAATTCATGTTTCATTTAAGGGGGAACACCACTGTGACGGCCGGAAAAGTAAGCCATTTTTAAGAATTTTTTCAGGAATAATTTACAGTTTTCGTATAAAATTTGTATTACCTACCTTTAGTACAATGTCTTAAGGGGTCATTCTGGTAATCACACCGCAAAATTCAGCAACATTCAGGTTTTTTTCTCAGTGAATACAATGAATACCAGTGTCAAACTTTTTTTTTCATTTATTAGGCTACTTTTAATGTATACGGAACAATTTTTTAAATACACTTTTAATTGCGTTTTCCAATGTTATCTGGAGTTAAAAATCGCGCCTTTGAAAAGACGGCGGGAGTGATATCAGCTCACAGACTCATCTGGAACGTAAGTCAAAATTTAGCAAAATTGCGCGCATTCAAACTTCAAGTAAAAATCGAAAATTTCGCGACTTGAAGTTTAAATACGCGCAATTTTGTTAAATTTTGACTTACGTGGCTAATTCTGGCACCTGTTTTTTTTTGTTTCAGATGAGTCTGTGAGCTTAAATCACTCCCGCCAGAGAGGTATTTTTGTTCAAAGTGACGATTGGTCGAGTCACCTATTTGGGCACACTTCTAAAGACGGGACACACGTATTTGGTTATTGGCTAAAGTAGCCACATACATTGTCGCACCGCACGACGAAGGGAGCGAACAAAACACATCGAGATCGAGTGGGATAAAGCGATGTGACCGACGAACGCCAAAGCAATAGCGTTGGCATCTCAGACGGTTAACCATTAATATATAATAACATAAAAATTTCCTTATTTTTCACAATATGTTCAGGAAAGTATTATCATTGGTTTGGTTTCAGGGTAATACTTTCCTGAACATATTGTGAAAAATAAGGAAATTTTTCCGCCCGAGACCGCCTGCCAGGAGTCTTCTTTCCGCCGGGTAACAGTATCTATGGAACAGCAGCTCCGAAATCAAATTTCATTTTTTTTTTATAAACTATATGAGTGTAGTTTCCGCAGGTGCGGATTCTTTGATTGAAAACAAATTTTTTTAAATACGCTCGAAAAACTGCCCATTTTATTTGCGCATGTTCGAATCTTTTCTTCTAAAGCGCACCATTTTTACAATTTTCTATGAAAACTGTAAATTAATCCTGAAAAAAATTCTTAAAAACGGCTTACTTTTCCGGCTGTCACAGTGGCGTTCCCTCTTAACTTGTTCAGGAATTTTTTGCATTCTCCCGTATACTCTGAGATGGATACAGAGCCTGAAAAGCTTAGGGGTACTATACTAGAGCATTACTACTGCCACGTACAACATTTTCCGATAAAATTTTTTACTATAATTTTGGCAGTTACAGTGTCTTTTTTTCTCAAGGGATTCTTCAATGTACCCTCAACACAGGAGCGTAGATGGGTCTTGCTTAAGAGGGAGTTGGACATTTTGTATCACGCGTTTTTGTTTGAAAGACGTTGGTAGTATCTAGCCAGAGTTGGGCAAAATGTAATCTAATTACAACTTACAAATTATGATTGAAATATAATTGTGTAGTTGATTACCTACACATTATTTTCTGTAATCGTTCATTTAGGTAGTTGACGAAACCAAATGGTCAACTACCTAAATTAACGATTACAGAAAATAATGTGTAATCAACTACACAATTACATTTTAATCGTAATTTGTAAGTTGTAATTAGATTACATTTTGCCCAACCCTGTATCTAGCACTTTCCCAAATTTTTAAATTATGAAAATTGTAATAAAATACTCCAAAATAAAGAATGTTATTTCCTACTTAACCACTATGTTTCGCTTACAACTAAGTTCCTTTGATCAGGATGAAATTGTAATAAACCCCTCACCCTACCAAAGTATTAGATACAAAGTGCGACCGAAAAAGCGGTACAAACGGGCAAGAGGTGATTCCTTATGCAAAAATAAATTAAAAATTTACAATAAAATTTTTTTATCCGAAGCTTATGTGTGCACCCGATAAGTGACCGTCCTTAAATTACGTAAGGGTAATGTTGGCGATTTCTAACCCCCTCCCTTCCCAGTATAAGATTTTGTAAGATTTTATATTCCAACCCTTCTCCACCCTTCCTTATGTAATATTTTGTACAGTGCATTTTTTCAGTTATTAAAATTCTTTTAAAGGCTTGTATAATTCATTTAATTCGGCTTCGTGTGGGACTATTCATATTGGAACTTAGCTTAAACAAATATTACGTAAGACGCTGCCTGAGTCCGTCTCCACCCTTTGTAAGAAATCGTAAGAAATTCGCGACCCCCCCCCCCCCCAAAGCCTTACGTAATTTAAGGACAACCCCTTAGAAAGGACCAGTACAAATAAAAATGTCGAAATTGTAAAATATTTTCCATCAAATAGAATTTGATCTCGAAAAAATCAATTCGAAGGTGGCAACGATTTTTAGATTTTCAAAACTCGATTTTCTTTGAAACAATGTCTTATTTAAAAATAGCTATTGTACCACATCTACTGTTGCATTCTACCAATTCTTAGTGAGGCGCATACGTGCCCAACAAAATTTCAAAATCGATTTTCTCGAAAACTGAGCCTGGTATGAAAAAATTTTATTCTACACTTTGTATTTATTTTTGTTTAAGGAATCACCCCCTGGCTGCTGGTACCATCCTTTTGACCGCGCCCTGCATTTTTGCAAATAATTCTGCCCGCTTACAGATTGCGATTGAGCTAACGTTTGTTCAAAGGCATAATACGAATTTCAGGTGCAAGCATGTCTAGATGCAAAGCATTAAATAGCAGCGTCGCAGAGTGATAGATGGGTCGCATGCCGATCGTTCTTGTTGGTAAGGCGGCTCATTAAAGCGTATGGGTCCAACACTCGAAGCTGACTCGCTTTTACAGCCGCGAGCTGCAGCGTGGAAAGCGCGAGTGCGAGAGAGGCCAGGTTACCAGCTGGAACGAAGGAAAAGAGACGAATGGAAAGAGCGAGCCTTCGAGAGCTTGGCCCCGCAGTTAATTGCCAGCATTTAATGAGCGTTCTTTGACGCGCCGCGCGAACCGCCGCTGTAACATTCGTAATGACCGGTGCTTTTGTGACGATTGCCTCTACCTATGTATGTACCAGTTCAAACTGCCAATGTACACGTATCCACCTACCTCCATAGCTTGCCTGGCTTACGTGTTCGGTAAATGAAAATAGGTGGGTATTATCCAGCTGTACTCTCGTGCCTGTACACGGATAGGCGTATGCTGAAGCACCGTCGAAAACCACTTTGACGATTGAGATATTAGCTGGCCATACTGGTGAAGAGAAAGAGAAAATGCAATCGTGGAACAAGTCATTTCAACGATCCAGCGGGGTTGAGAGAGCGCGCGATTATTTAGTATCTTTTAATCTATCATAAATGTTCACGTTCCCTTAAACCTAACGCATACTATTGGTCTTCCGTTCGCTGAGCTGCTTAGTCAAATTGGTTAAGTTGGAAAACAGTCTCTGACTGAACTTCGCCTTTGCTTTTGTCGTTGCTTACTTTCTCTATATTGTCCTCTGCTTATGTTGTGCAATAAAGACGTTTAATAATAATAATAATAAAAAATCGAACAGCGTCCACGAGTAGGCTATCCTGACGAGGCGATCAACAGTAAAAAAATACGCATACTGCTGTCGATTGACAAAAAGTGTATATGTAGTATGCGCAAGGACTTACAATTAGAAGAGGAGTGTATGAGATTCGAATCGCTGCATTTAGTGTGTCCATTTCATATACATGTAGTAATACATTAGGCACATAGGCCACACTACCGAAAACTATCGGAGAAAATCTAGTTCGAAGTATCATCTTTTCTAATTAGTGCCTGTACTGACTTTATTACAAGTCACAAAGTTTTTGACAAAGCAAAACTTTCAACTCGATTTTTTTTGCAAATTCTTGAGTAGTGCATCTTAAGCCCGATCCAGACTTGAATGAGTATACGCTCAGCAAAGCTGAACGCGCACGAATGACGCATGCCGATGGCTCGAAACTGACATGTATCTTTCGTCACCAACTTCTGTGCTTAGTTTAGCCCACTCCGCAGTCGTAAAGATGGCATCGAAGGTATTGAAATTCAAACGCGTGTTTATACTCGAGAGATAAGGGATCCGTGTTTAATTTGAAGAAAGGACGACGCAGGCGGAACCACGTGCCGTCAGCGGACTACCCCTTTTCTTCCTGCGTCCCTGAACGAAGGGTATTGCCGTTCCCCGCGAGTAATCTCGTGTGATTTTTTAATACAACAGCGAGTCGGTTGGGTTGTATGAATTGAGAACAATACAGGATGTAGTGAAGAAAAGAAAGACAAATTATTCATTAAAATAGAGCTCTAAAGTCTATCATATGGTAAAAGCATTATATTGTTAAAAATGTAATTTTATTATTTTTCATTAACTGTTTATGACAATATTAGTATTTGATTAAATTCATTCACATAGATCCATCCTACATGATTAAAAAAAAAGACGCAAGTTCATGCCTTCAATAATTTAGGTCATTAAAATTCATTTCTGAAGGCGGGTTTCGTAGAAATCACCGAAAGCAGGGAACTTCGAAGATTTGTATTTTTTAAACAATTTCGAAACTAGAAAATGAGTACTTAGCCCTCCCTAATTTCATATGGACTACAATTTATTTCAATATCATGAAAATCCGGGACATCGAGGATTTGAGAATAGGATCTCATCTGCTTCTATTATCCACGCTGAGCGCAATGCACTCCAAACTTCCTTTGATGTGTGGAGGAAACCCGACAACGGTCGGCTCAGCCCATGTGCCTCCGTCGGGATTCGCGAGTCGGGTCGCATGCGTCGAGTCACCACGAATGACACGTCCACACTACGTAGGATATGCGTTCATGCTCACCCTTTCTGACGTAGAAGTATGCGGCCCTGGCTACCGTTTCACATGTCCACATCAGAATATTCGTGCGCGTTCAGCCATGCTCAGCGTATACTCATTCAAGTCTGGATCCGGTTTTACGCGTTTAATACATTATTACCCAAGATATACAAAAATTGTGCGGAAACGTTGAGCTCAATCGGTGACTCGAACCTCGTAAATTGTATCTCCATAAAAAACTTCAAAAAAGTAAAAAAATTACGCCAAGTACATGAAATCAAATAAATCACAAAAAATAGAAGATATAATTACAAAATAAAAAAAAAAGTGAAATCAAAATTAGCTGCAAGTACATAAGGTGCTTTCCAACTGCGCTTAAGATGACACAACTACATATACACAGCTAAAATGCTGTGTTCATATATTCCAATACTCATATCGCGGACATTTTAATTAACCCATCAAAAAGAATCTCATTTAAAAACATTGTCGTAAATTAATAGCTTTACAAAATTAATGATATACAAAAATGTACATCATACAAGTACAAAGAAAAAAATGTATTAAATAATATTAAGCAGATATGTTTTTATACAAATAAATATTTTAGAACGAACAAAAATATTTTAATCAAAATACTTGGCATTGCGAAACCGAAAAAATGTTAATTATCTTAGTATTACTAATTTACAATAACTCCCTTACAATCTAAAATACATAAACATATACATATACATATTAGAAACGCAGTCAGATTTATTCTACATATATTTAATTCTAATATCATACGTAGCATATGCACACGCACACATACACGCATTCACGAACGCACGCACAAGAAAGAAAGAAAAAGATTAATGCAATTTATACATATTTATTCAGTTTAGCAACACCAATTCGGGGCGCAGCGCCAAGTATTTTGAATAAAATATTTATTCGTATTAAAATATTTATTTGAATAAAAATATATCTGCTTAATATTATTTAATACATTTTTTTTTTGTGTAAATAGCCATTGTTATAATTGGCGCATATTTTGTATATCATTAATTTTGTAAAGCTATTTACAACAATGTTTTTAAATGAGATTCTTTTTTATGAGTTAATAAATTTACGAAATCGTCTTTGCGCGCGTATACATGACGCGCATTTTTGTACCTTTTTTTAAAAAAGGTAATTTTGTGGTCATCATAACCGAAAGTGTCCACAATAGACCACCTGTACATCAGTATTATGAATACGAAAATTTGAATAAAATAGTACACACAGGAAAAAGTTGAGGAATGGGAACAACAGTGAAAAGCTCAGGCTTTTGATTCATGTCTTTTAAAGGGGCAATTTCCTTTCTAAGAATACAAACTCATTCTCGCGAGAATGTACCTAATGTGCGGTCGTCACTTACAATCAGACATTGGGATGAGAAAAATTAAAAGAATATGCAAATTCACTTGCAGCAATCTACTAGAGCACTACAACCAATTGCTGTCCATGAAAACCTTTGAGGTTGTTGCGTTACAACAGTTTTTATGTCAATGTTCCGTCAATAGCAATCAAAACATGTTTATCGTTCTAACCGCGGAGTACAAAGACCTCATTCACTAAAATCAGACAAGTTATATAGCAACTTGTAAGGACACGATTTAGATGTACATTTCGAACAGCTTTGCCTACTTCAACAGGCGAACACGACTACCTTTTCGTGCCAATAATCGAACATCTGGTCCTCGTTTGTCACCAGTATTGTTGCATTCCCTCGAAATATAGTTCTTCGTTGAAATCCTCGAATCTCGGAGGACAGAGCTGGCTGCTCGTGAAAGTATTCCCGACGGACCATGATCCACCTAATTGTTCTCAATTCACCTCTTTTCTTGTGTGGGGGGCGCGGCTCGTTCTCCCCTTTTCTCCAAGGACCCCGCTTCGAAAAGATACAGGACGTGCTACTATTACTCATGCATTGACGTATTTTGACAAGTCTCTCGGTGCCACATAATGGAGACAGTTTACCCTCCTACTGGTGCGGCCATAGTTCTGAACAATTTGCTCGCAAGGAGATGGTGGGCGTAATTCCGGCAATGATTAATTTTATGAGACCTGGAGTTTTTGAAAAATCGAGAGAACGATTCGTATGTATTGTAACGAGGCAACTTTAAAACCGTTTTTGTAGAAAGAATTCTGCATAGATGGCCATTATTCAAAGCAAACGATGAACCATATTTCTAATAATTTATGTATAAAGCATTGACACCCTGAATGAGTAGAGGTATTAGATTAGATTCTAGCAAAACACATTATGGATACTCAATATTCTGATTTAATAAATTCTAGTTTTCTAAAGGAATACGGGCAAATATGTTTAGATATATACATGTAGTAAGTTCAATTTAATGTAATTACATTAATTTCTTTGTTTTACTATAACTGCAGTTTCTTTTAATTTGTTTTAAAGGTAACTGATAATTACAGGAAAATAACCAACAAAGAATAACTTCAAATAACCGATTACAATATTAATATTGTACATTTCATTAATATAACATATCTATTATTAGAAGTGAACTTAATTTATAAATAACAAATATTTCTGTAAGTAACCGCTACAGAAAACGTATCTACGCACCTACATTGACGATACCATGCATAACAACATTTCTACATAGAATGTAGACGCTTTCGTATGTACAAAATTAAAATGTTTAAACTTTTTTTCAACTGTAGATCTTCGTTTAGGATCCTTCTAGTTTTCCGATATAGTTGTGTATGGTTATAATAGAATTTTTTTAATGTGTATATTCTATTCTTATTAATTATTCTATTCGTCATTACTTTATGCAAAGAACTACGTATAAGTTGCGCCACTTTATGATCATAGTAACTATTAATCAGAGCGTACTTCCGTAATATCATCTTGATATTGATATCCAGACATTTATTAACCCTTAGGCTGCCGCTTTAGCCACTATATTGGCACGGTTCTACCCCCTCGACTCTATGGGACCTATTGACTACTCATACATAAAAATTTTTGGAAAAAAAGGACCCCTATTTTTACGAAAAAATAGCGGCAGCCTAAGGGTTAAAGAAATTTTCATCCATATGATTCTTTAACACTTAATTAGTGCAGAAAAGTATTGTTAAATAAATAATTGCATATTTGTAAATGATGCATAAGGGATTCCCTTTACAGTTGTGGTAAAGAAATCCACAAAATTTTTCTTTTTTTATACACATTCTGGTTTATACTGTAGTATACACCCTACTCTACACATTTCTGTGAACACACGGTTTATACCGAGTCACAATACACGTATCCTAGGTACATACTTCCCAACACTTGGTGAACCATTCCCGACAGACCAATTGATCATTTGAGCTACAGGTGCCTGAAGATCTTGTCAGGTTCTGGATAAAGTCTTCGCAAAGATCCGGGAGCTTCTTTAGTAGTCACTCCGGGGATTGATGGCCTGACTTCCAAATTGAAAGAGCTCTGTTCACTGGTGATGGAACTTGCTCCTGAGATTTTTACCTCGATTGTCTGTTAATCGGCTAAATTGTCCTGTTGTCTCGATATTGACTGTTAGAGAATTTCTCAGAATCTTGAGTAATAAAGATACTTTCAGTCCCACGAAGCATCGAAATCATTTTACTATCAGAATTTTAACGCAATGTAAACTTGAGTTTACTATTAATTTTTAATTATGAATATTTTCAAGCTACAATTAGTTATAGGTACTCACTGTCTGGTACTATATTAGCATCGGGACGTAATTAAGAATTTCCTAAATGGATATTATGTCCAGTTCTGCATGTAAGTACAACTCAATATATTTTTCATCATTCTATCATAAGATAAATTGTACGTTTCAAGTATTTTTTCCTGTTTTAACTATTCTTTTTATTGAAGACTAACTTTACGGATTCGTTTCTGTAATGAACGCTTTGTGGGAGAAAATATAACGATTATTCTTTTGGTAATTAATTTAGGAAAATATCGATATACCTACGTACAAGAAAATGCAAAGTGGAATATAAAGTGTTGTTGTTTTCGCTATAAACATGTGTCGGGTCAACTAATAAACATAATTATGATATTTTGATGAGAATTTTTGATATCCAGTTTTTTGTTCTTAAACATCTTTTAACTATGATTTACAGTTCCGAAATTACTATGATATATTAATATGACACTAGTAACTGTTAAAATTCCCCAAATTAGAATTAAATTGCAACTAATACTATACATACTAATTAAGTCTTCAAATACATAATTTGTTATCATTCATAAAACTTATAAATTCAATGATATACAGTGTTATTTCTTTTCGTCGATTGATTAATCTAGAAGTTTCGAAAAAACAAAATTTGTAATTGCCACAGCATACATTCTTACGAAAATTTGTATACGTTAAAAATTAAATAATAATGTGGCCCCTCACAAAATCAATATTGATAGAGAACCTATAACAAAAATGTATTAGACTCTTGCTATTTAAACTGGTACAGCCACTTGGACATTTCGATCATGGCAATCCTCCTATGATACACTTGCTTAATATTCACTCGCTTGAATTCGGGAGAAATTTTGCGGACCTGCTTTTCGTTCTTAAAATGATCAATGACACTCCAAATAATCTGTCTTTTAAATAACTTGTATTTTAATGCTCCTTGCCATAAAATGTATAAAACATAAAATTAGAACCCGAAATTACACGTATTACCCGGAAACCTCATTTTAAAATAATATCATAAACAATAAATAACCTATTTAAAAAAGTAAACTATTAAAAAGCTGAAAGAAACAAAAGTTAAAAACAATACAGCAATTAAAATAAATCCTGCAAAATTTGCTCTGCTTCATTCAAATCAAGAACCAGAATCAATTAGACAGAATCTTTAACCTTGCTAATGCAAATTGTGCGAAGCTAGACTTCTTTTTGGGTTCAACCTATATAGGGCTGTTCGAGTACTTGAATATACGAGTAGCTTGAAATTCGGGCCGAGCCGGGCCGAGTACTCGAAAAAAGGGGGCGGCTCGAAAGAACCGAGTAGCTCGAAGAAAGCCGAGAACTCGAATTTTTTCAAAACCTTTCTCTTCGAGCCACTCGAAAAAATTAAAGTTCTCGGTTTTCTTCGAGTTACTCGGTTCTTTCGAGCCGCTCGCTTTTTTCGAGTACAGTAAACATTCGTATTAAACCCCACGAACGGGGCTGGCGCACAGTGGGACGAAACATAGACATCTCTGGACCTGGCCGTATCTTTGTTAAAAAACATCCTATTTTGATGAGGTTTAACTTATTTTAAAGGCAAATGATCATACTTTCCGACAGTGAACATAAAAATTGCAAAAAATATTGTTTGCACTCTCTAGCATTTGACAAACATTAACAAATTTTTGCAGTTTGGTACACTCTTCTTTGAGGGCGGATTTTACCCCCTGAACACCCATTTCGATAAATGTGATTCAACGAGTCGAAAAGTAGAAAGTTCAAACTTTAAAATGGTTTTTGTTTTATCAACTTTGGATGAATTTTAGCAAAGTTATGAGACTGAAAATTTAACGAATTTTAAAATAGTTTTGTCTGGTTTTCAGTGCAAATATAAAGGGCTTCAGGAGATGTACTTACTATTATTTTCTGCAAAAATAAATTTGAGAAAGGAAGTTAAAACAGACAGTGGGACGAATCGTATAAATTGCTGGATATTCAAACTTCTTGTATGTGACCTATCGTATCTTTATCAAATTGGCATAAATATTACACACATAAACTATTTTATTCTTGTCATTTTTTGTTGATCTTGAACTAATAACCGGTCAAAAAACAGATATCGAAGATAAATACGTATAGTGATATAAATAAGAAAAGTTGCGTACAAAAATGCTTTCATAATGTTTCCGATGTACTATCCAAATCACTTTGTAGAGAGCATACCGCATCCACCGATTCTTCTGTACTCCTTTCATTTGTCTTCTCCTTGAGTAACAATATTGTTTTAGAACACATCAGAATGTGATGTAGACACGGACAGTGAAACCGGCAAGCCTTAAAAAGGATCTACATAGAACCAGTATTTATATGAGACGGAAATTACTACAGATATTGAAAAGTGTGTTTTGTTGTCTCAATTTAGGCATAGTATTTTATATAAATATTACGTTTGATCATAATTTCGACTGCCCAAATCTATTTCTAAAACATATATTTCTTTTTAAGAAGATAAGAAAGCGATACGATGCTTTGTCATTTATTTATTAAGGTTTAACTAATTTTAATAATAATAACAACCTAATTTTATGAATTATGGTTCGATATATCATATTTATATTTATTTCCATAAAGACATCATCGAGGCACAATCAATCGGGTACAAGAAAAGGAATGTCTATACTGAATTCATCCTAAGAAAAATCCCGTTCTGCGCAGGGATGATTCTGAGGAGGCGCTGGTTGGTTCGACTCCCCACTTAACCGCCTACGATTTTCTCCGTCTTACCGCCTGTTACCTCTCTGTCAATCGCCTACGTCGCGCCCGTAGGCGGTAGTGGGGCTGCGCAGAACGGTCACAAAACGGTCTGGGCGTAGGATTTTTCTAAGGATGCATTCAGTATAGATACATATTTACTCGTTTCGTCCCACATGCGTACACAATTTTATTAATTCTGCTCAAGGTCGCAAGTTCACGCAACTGGAGTTTGGATTTTCTAAAACTAGAATGTTTAGTGAGTATATGGGTATAAATTTTTTTTTGACAATTTTGGACATTTTTTTAAATCGAAAAAAAGCAAATTTTTTTACAGGTTGAAAAACATAAATATCATCATTAAATTTTGGGTTTTTTCAAATAAACAACTTCTTAACAATCAACCCCAATGTGTAGTATGATGGTGGAAAATTGTTTATTATTCTAATACTAATTATTTACATTCATATGACAGCCGTTTCTAGAAGTGAACGTATTTACTGTTAAAAATTCGGGATTTAGAATGTTTAAAAAGTTTATTTTTTCATAACTTCGTATCCATTAGTACTCAAGGATAATGCTCATATAATTATATCAATAAAAAAAGGTACTTCATATTTTCGCCAATGTCCGGGAATTTGTACGCGTCGACTCATTGTGTGGCGGTGGGCGTACGACGCGTTGCGGACACTATTCCGTGCGGCCGATGCCGCGAGTGAGAAAACCGAAGCGCGAGCGAGAGGGAACGAAACAGTTGATACGAAGTTGCTATCGACTCATTCGTTCTCTAACTCTTGACCTTGACCGAAAGATTCCAAGGAATGGTGGGGATAGTCACCGGGCGTACTACGCATGGTAGAAACGGGGCTATAACGAGGATTTGTTGTACTCAGATCGGCTCGCCTTTTCCGAGTACTCAAACAGCTCTAGTCCTGAGACCAACACTTGCGATTTAATTATTTGGTAAACTTGACGATGGACTGAGCCCTCGCCGATTTCGATGACCTTCACATATGTTGTCAAAGTCGTCATTCTGAACAACTTTTCCCTTTAAACTTTTTGGCGGTTGGCCTGAGATTCGGAGATATTAATAAAAAAACTTTCGGCATAATATATTGAAATCTGTTTCACAGCCGACGGTATTAGTATTGGTTGGGGCTTGATTAGGGCGGGTAGCGCGCGCCCACTCGCGGGCACGTAAAGCATGGTAGCGAACCGATGTGACTTTGGGGATGTTCAAAACGAGACTGCGGTTACCAGTATCGCGCGATGGGGACAATATCGCTATTGTTGTCAAGGTCATCATTCTGAACATTTCCCTTTAAACGTTTTGATGGTCGGCATTGGTTTACGAGATATTCGCAAAAAACTTAACTTAACATTAGAATTACCGAGTTTAACGCATACTCACATCGGTTCGCTGCCATGCTTTACGCGCCCGCGAGTGAGCGCGCGCCTCCCGCCCTAATCTAGCCCCAACCAATACTACGTAATATCGTCAGCTGTGAAACAGATTTCCATATATTATGTTGAAAGTTTTTCATATGTTTTCATATGTATTGACCCCATCGCGCGATACTTGTAACCGCCAGTCTCATTTTGAATATCCACCAAAGTCACATCGGTTCGCTACCATGCTTTACGTGCCCGCGAGCGAGCGCGCGCTCCCCGCCCTAATCAAGCCCCAACCAATACTAATACGTCGGCTGTGAAACAGATTTCAATATATTATGCCGAAAGTTTTATTATTAATATCTCCGAATCTAAGATCGACCACCAAAAAGTTTAAAGGGAAATGTTGTTTAGAATGACAACTTTGACAACATATGTAAAGGTTATCGAAATCGGCGAGGGCCCAGTTCATCGGCAAGTTTACCAATTATTTTCCATAAAGGCGCACTCGACAAACAGTTCTTGTACCCCATTTTATGTATTAGAAATTAGTTTTTGATTTCTTTAAATATTAGGAATAATAAATGTACCTAAAAAATAGTTGTGAATTCAAAATATTCCCTCCACCTTTCTTTTAAAGTAGATATATGTGCAGTGTAGGAATGAACATCAATGAACCTCCAAGAAAGATTAAACTACTTGACATAATCATGGTTTTTAAAACACAACCACTTCGCATTATTAATTAATGAAACGTCTTCAAAGAAAATGACGACTGTGACCTGTGGCCGCAGTTTGGCGCGCGGAAGGGACTGGAAAGGGTAGCCCGGCCAGAGATGGGCAGAGTGTGGGCTGCAGAGTTCGCCCTTACTATCGGGGCGACACTATGAACTATTTAGTGTGAACGCTCAAAAGTGTTTGTCATTTTCTATAGGCCCTTATTTTATACTTGAAAAGAAGGGAGGACTCTACAAAATATATCCATGGGTACCTAGGTGTGTTGGCTGCCGTAGATCAATTTGGTAAAATAAAAAAATGTTGGCAAAATATTCAGTTCGCTGTTACCTGCAACGCCTTATATATAAAACGCATATGTGCAATTTCTACATTTGAATAGTAGGCTCACATTGGCAAAAAAATCAAGAGACACGGTAGTGTCTCGCGCCAAGTATAATATATATATATATGCGCAGCGCGAGACACAGAGTGGCTCTATTACGCCACGACCCGCTATCAAGAACCCTGAGATTTCCGAATCTCAATAACGGCTGATCCGATTAGATTTTGAATGCTCTTAATGGATAGCTTGGGTTTGATTTACATAAGAAAAGTGTCTTCGTTTTGTCCATACGGGCCTTATAAGCTGAGATATTTCGATGTAAAGTTGCAATTTGCTGAATTATGTTCTTAAGATTCAGCATCGTCATCGTCATCGTCCTACACTTCGAGGCAAGAGGGGAGTATGAAAGGGTGAGGAAATGTCTCTCAGGCACGTCGCTCATTGGATGTGGGTTTCGGCCAATCGCATAACAAGTTGTTGTAACCTGACAGCTAGACAGAGATATTATAAATAACCTACCAAGTGCTAAGTGTCAACAAATGTTTTGAAGATATTAATGCATCGATATGAAAATGGAATGCGCAATTTAAATACATGTAGGGTAAAGGACCCAATTACTGTCACCCTAAGCTGTTTTACGTAAAATAACGAATAAATCTTATTAAATTATGCATAAAAAAAATTTAGCATACAATTCAAACTGTTATTTTTATGATACAAAAAACAGTACATACTTAATTTTTTCTTCGTTAATTTGAATAAAACGATACAAAATTTTAAGCGAATATTAGGAGAATGGAAACGATGACTTCCTTACTAGCGAAAGAGAAAACAGGGCGTTAAAGAAAATGCTGTAATTGTAATATTTAAGCTATTAACATAAGAAAATATAATGTTTTAAATAATATAAGCATCATAGAAAGTAATAAAGATCCGAATTCACCGATTCATTAAGTCTTTTTACTTATTAATTGGGTGACAGTGATTGGTACAAGCGTTTCAAGCGTTTTGGTATTACTGTCATAGCAGTAGTTGCTCATGTAGATGACACGACGTAACCTAAAAATGACGTAAACAGTATTACTTAGGTTAGCTGGCAGTAATTGGGGTGTCAGTAAATCAGTCAAATACATTTGAAGGGTGTCAGTAATGGATCCCCATATAAATTTTAGAAATTGATGAATTTATACATAAAAATCGAAGTTTTAAGATCCACCAAATTTTTTTTATCAAGTAAACATATTAAACAATAATAAATAACAAGAACAACATATACTTTTAGTCTATAAGTACATAATTATAAAATAATGTCAGCGTCAACGCTTAATGTGTCAGTAATTGGGTCCTTTACCCTACAGTACGGCAAAGTTTAGGAGAACATTTTTCAATAAACGTAAAACGAGATGCATTCGAATTTCTTATAACCCGGTGCACAGAATATGATTGTATAAGACAATTGGTAGAGCATCAAGTAACTTCTACAACTCGATGTAAATCTTGTGATTATAAAAAAGAATTACTTCTGATAATTTAGTTGTTTCAATACCTATTAACAATTTGAAAAAAAGAAGCTATAATCTTAACGATTTATTAAATGTTACATTTTCACATTGGTATGAATCAGATAACGGATCATGTGAACAGTGTACAGGAAAAGATATTATGTTTAAGAATGAATTAATATTGACGAAAGATATAGTTATTATTCGTTTACTATTATTTTCATTACAAGATGATAAAATAGTCAAAGCAACACGTAAATTTAATATATGTATTATTCCCACAACCAAAGTAGTAATAGCTGGACAATCATATAAAGTTATGAATGCTATATTTCATAGTGGTTCATGTATTGAGGATGACCATTACACCAGTATATGTAAAGAAGAAGTAATGACTAGTAGTTGGATTGAAGCTGATGACGTGAAAATTAAAAAAAGGCAATGGCCCAAAGGCGCTAAAGATCTTTATATTTTGTTCTTACAAAAAAATGATAATAAATAAATAAGCCAACAAAAATTACCACGCTATGGAATAGCTGAAAGAAGAATGCTGCCATTTGGGCTCCATATCAATCATCAATCAAAACTACATATAGTCGTAAATTAATAGGTATCAGTAAACACTACAAAATGTGTGAAATCCCCACAAAATTACCTTTTCACAAAAAGGTACAAAAAGAGCGCCAAGTATATAATCCCATCAACAAGAATCCCATTTAAAAACATTGTCGTAAATTAATACCCATCAAAAAGAATCCCATTTAAAAACATTGTCGTAAATTAATATAATTATAAATTTCTTAATGTGCTATATTTAACTTTACGAAAGTAATGATATACAACAATTGCGCCAATTATCATAATGGTTATTTATACAAAGAAAAAATGTATTAAATAATATTAAGCAGATATATTTTTATACAAATAAATACTTTAATACGAATAAATATTTTATTCAAAATACTTGGCGCTGCGCCCCGAAATGGTGTTGCTAAACTGAATAAATATGTATAAATTGCATTAATCTTCTTTTCTTTCTTTCTTTCTTGTGCGTGCGTTCGTGAATGTGTGCGTGTGCATATGCTACGTATGATATTAGAGTGAAATATATGTACAATAAATCGGACTGTGTTTCTAATATGTATATGTATAATATGTATATGATTATGTATTTTAGATTGTAAGGGAGTTATTGTAAATTATTAATACTAAGTCAATTAACATTTTTTCGGTTGCGCAGCGTCAAGTATTTTGAATAAAATATTTATACGGCGCGGCGCGCTCACTGGTTGTGAGCGGGACGGGCGACGCATAACAGTTTTGTTTCTGCAAGTGTATTTCAGCAAAGTTTCGGCGGACTGTTCTTTTTTTTGGGGGGGGGGGTGCATTTTTGTGACTTTAAGAACACAAAAATCGACCATTTGGTTACAAAGAGACCGTTACTCTCCTAGGTCACAACTTACAATTAGTTTAGCTTCAAACGTTGAGTAAACATTAAACGCGATTTTCTCGAAACCACGTTTTTCGAAACGGTGACCATGATATTTCAAGATCGACTCGACCAACTCAAGCCAAGTTTTGCATATATTATCAGCACACATGTGGCCATCGTCCCTACTAGAATTATGATAAAATATTTTGTTTTTAAACTTTCACAGATGTTCAAAGTTAAAAAAATGTGCGAGAATCGAAACTTAATTTTCAAACCGCCGCCATTGGCCTAATTTTCAATATTTTTTTATCATTCTGATAGGGACGATAGCCAAAGGCATACAAATAAAGAATCGCTTTACATTTTTTGTTTCTGATCACTAGAGCGAGCGCAATCATGGTCACCGTGACCCCATGTTTTTTTTCACTACTACTTTAAAGCAGTCAACTTAGTTTGATTTTAATTTATTTCTACTGACAAAATTTGTATAGATAGTTCAAATATCAATAAGCACGTAGCAATAAACTAAATAATAATAAAATTGATGGGTAATTTGTAAAAAAATTCCGAAATAACGCGACGAAAACTCCTCGTCAGAACAGAATACCCCCTTAATAAAACATTTTTACTCTTCTCAGACAGTTCCATGCGTTCTTAAAGTTTTTGACTCCTTTTTACAAACGCGCTTTATAGATAATATTTCCCCGCTTAGATATTGTGAATGAAGTAGTATGTTTATCCGTTCACTAATAATAACGATAAGAGTATAATAAGTTAAGTAGGTATATAAACACTATTTCGATTAGATAAATACTGTACAAAGTTTCTCAAAAGCTTCGTGCCTTTGAAACTGGATTGAAAAGAAAATAAAATTAATATTTTGTGCGCATAAAGCCGGAACCAGACTTGAATGCGTATACGCTGAGCAAGGCTAAGCGCGCACGAATGACGCATGCGGAGGGGTCGAAAGTGTCTTTCGTCACCAACTTCTGTGCTTAGCTTAGCCCACTCCGCATCGAAGGTATTGAAATTGAAGTGCCTGTTTATGCTCGAGAGATAAGGGATCCGTGTTCAATTTGAAGAAAGGACGACGCAGGCGGAACCACGCGCCGTCAGCGGACTACCCCTTTTCTTCCTGCGTCCCTGCACGAAGCGTATTGCCGTTCCCCGCGAGTAATCTCGTGAAATTTTTTAATACAACAGCGAGTCGGTCAGGTTGTATGAATTGAAAACAATACAGGGTGTAGTGAAGACAAGAAATACGAATTATTCACTAAAATAGAGCTTTAAAGTCTATCATATGGTAAAAGCATTATATTGTTAAAAATGTAATTTTATTATTTTTCATTAACTGTTTATGACAATATTAGTATTTGATTAAATTCATTCACATAGATCCATCCTACATGATTAAAAAAAAAGACGCAAGTTCATGCCTTCAATAATTTAGGTCATTAAAATTCATTTCTGAAGGCGGGTTTCGTAGAAATCACCGAAAGCAGGGAACTTCGAAGATTTGTATTTTTTAAACCATTTCGAAACTAGAAAATGAGTACTTAGCCCTCCCTAATTTCATATGGACTACAATTTATTTCAATATCATGAAAATCCGGGACATCGAGGATTTGAGAATAGGATCTCATCTGCTTCTATTATCCACGCTGAGCGCAATGCACTCCAAACTTCCTTTGATGTGTGGAAGAAAACCGACAACGGTCGGCTCAGCCCATGTGCCTTCGTCGGCATTCGCGAGTCGGATCGCATGCGTCGAGTCACCACGAATGACACGTCCACAGCAATGACACGTCCACACTAGTATATGCGTTCACGCTCACCCTTTCTGACGTAGAAGCATGGGGACCTGACTATCGTTTCACCCGTCCACATCGGAATATTCGTACGCGTTCAGCCTCGCTCAGCGTATACTCATTCAAGTCTGGATCCGGCTTTAGACGCACAAAACATTGAACGAATACGTAATTTTTAAACAGTTCCCATCACTTTATCATTTAATCACTGTCAAAGGGTCTACCGAACTACTATTAATTGCATCGTGTCGCTATATTCACTGTGGCTCTGTATACTTCATAAGCGTTCTGAATTCATATCCCAGGGGATTTAATTCTTCGCAGTTATTGCCTGTTTACAGGGAGCGCAGGGTGCCGTGGAAGGATAGCACATGTCGTGATTGTAGTTTATGGGGAGCTGATTGCAGGAGCGTGGGACGGTTGCAAGATTGTGGATGGGTTCAGTTGCGAGCCACCATCGCCATTCACTGGTGTACTTACGTATCTACCGCAGTGTCAGTGTTTCGTTTCGTAATCATTAAGATATGCATTATCCCTCTAATGACGAGCAGCACTGTGCAAAAGCGTGGCCGATTGTCGACTCCGCGCTTCGTTCTTGCTTCTTCGAGGGGGCACATAAATTTCACCTAAAATGCCTCTCCGACAACTTCCTTCAGTCTCGGCTGATTAAAGTGAAACCGTGTTGCATCGGTCCTTTTAAATTAATTAGTTCAGTGCCTTCCCTAATTTTTATTCCATTCTCCGTTACTTCCTTTTCTATGTAATACGCAATAATATTGTTCTTCATTGCCTGTGGCGATTGTGGAATCCAGTTGTTCTGGTTGAAGTTCTGAATCGTGAACTCTTATCTGCGCATACATAAATAATATTTATATTTCTTATTTATTCAATATAATATACGGGTATGACCCTATTGTAATACAAATAAAAGAAAAAACAAGAAAAATAGTACGAATATAGAAATAGCCAACGCAGAGATATATAAACAATAGAAACAATGAAAACGGAAAACTAGTAAAAAGTACAAAAAATAGAACAAATAATTAGAGCCTACATGAACCCAGAATATTAGAAATGCAAAGTGACAATTGCGAGGCATTACCGGGGAGTATTTCGTACACTCTTGTCCTAACACTCGAGGTTGAACTAGAGCTGTCCGAGTACACGGAAAAAGCGAGCCGAGCCTGATTCGGCTCGGTTCGAATTTCAAGGTACTCGAATATGCGAGTACTCGAACAGCCCTACTCAGGACCCATGTTAACCTGTTAACCGGCACATTTTCCGATCCAAAATGCTCCTTAGCTGTCCACTGACAAATCACGAAAAACGAGTTGACTCGTCTTAACTGCCCATTGCAGGTATGAATATCTCTTAAAAAAATTAAATTTCGACAAAATAATTTTGTTTGCCAAATTCTTTACCACTACGTTGTATGTCATTAAAAACCATAAAACTTTGTATTTACCTCTGTCTTCGATTCCTTTTAGGTATGTCTTTTCCACTGTTAAATCCATTTTATTGTCGAGACAAAAAATGGTCGTATCAGATATTTCTTTAACTTTTAAGTTATCAAACTCCCCTTGTCAGTGTTACGTGAGGGCATTAATTTTTAAGTGACCGAGCGGTTGAGTCTAATTTTCTCACGCAACGCTTAACGAATTTAAAGGATTTTTACATAATCAGATGCAAAAATCAGGATTATTTCTGGGTACGGCTTTTGTCTACAACCTATACAGGTTGTCCAATCAGGATGTGGTACTTTGGAGATATTGGTTCGAAACAAAGTGAGACGGATTTATATTAAATTTACCATCTATTACAAAAATATGCAAAGGAAAAGCAAAAGGTGGTACAAAATGGGGAAATTACATAGGTTTATGTTGCGATAAACAATATAAAAGCTCAATTTCGGTATGTAGAATTTTACAACAGATTACAAAGAATGCTATTCGATTTCGGAAGTTCCAATTACATGTTGGCGTGGACGTCAGACGATGGACAATAATTGATCGACAATAATTGATCGAGGGAAATCCCGTAACCCACTAAGTGGTTGGATCAACTGTTGCTTCCGTACAATATCATAGATACCTACTTTGAATCACTCACCGACTCGGTACTAGAAGAGTGTTAAATTTGGAACGGCTTACTCTCTCTCTCTCTCTCTCTCTCTCTCTCCCCCCTCCCTCCCTCCCTCCCTCCCTCCCTCCCTCTCTCCCTCCCTCCCTCTCTCCCTCTCTCCCTCCCTCCCTCCCTCCCTCCCTCCCTCCCTCTCTCCCTCCCTCCCTCTCTCCCTCCCTCCCTCCCTCCCTCCCTCCCTCCCTCCCTCTCTCCCTCTCTCCCTCTCTCCCTCTCTCTCTCTCTCTCTCTCTCTCTCTCTCTCTCTCTCTCTCTCTCTCTCTCTCTCTCTCTCTCTCTCTCTCTCTCTCTCTGTGCGTGACCTGGAGGGGCCTGCGATACAGGATGTTGAAGCGCAGGACACCTCGCACAGTACACTGACGTTGATATTTACGTATAGAAGGTGGATTTAAATAGTTAAACGCAAAATATGAGAATTCAACAAGAAATGGTTAAAATAAGTATCATTTAAACAGTAGAACTTAAATGAGTCTCTATGGGGACTGAGTTTTTGCACGTTCACTATGACACAATGGAACTCCAGCCAAACGCCTATTATACAATACAGCAACATGTCCCTAGGACAGAACGACCGCGCACTACGCGACTTGCTAGCCGACTATGACGAACGAACGCAGGGTAGGCCCGAGCACTTGGGACTTTGAACAAAGAGTGCCAAAATTGCTGACTCCGCACCTCATGCACACGGGGACCACACGTCGTCGCCTCGGACCGTTCTCAGCCTCTCGGTGCTTAGATTTTCGAAATGCTTATCGCATCCGGTGTTCTAGGAACGTCGCGCAGCGTTGGAATTGTTGGAAGACTGTTGTTGCCAAATCTTGCGTGGGAAAAATGTCATGGCGTGACAGGCTTCAAGAAACTAAATAAAATTATTATCGTAGAAATTCGGTTTGTAGATCATTAACAATTGATTGAGGGAAACTCCCAAAACACGCAATGGTTGGATCAAATGTTAATGGTGGCATAAAATTAATTTAGGAAAAAATGGTCGGTATGTAACATCAGTAAGGAAAGTCAGCAAATGTATGTATTCCGAAATTCAAAAATTCAAATGAAATTAATTTCTTGTTATAAATATTAATAATCGTTGGAATTATGAAATAATGATGGTGAAATGATTCTTGAGTTTTGACCAAATAAAACGTACCGAAGTAGTAGTCATTCTATTTAACGATATGAAAATTCTTTGTCCCCGTTACTTTAGCTCATTTATTTAAAATTAGAAATTGAAATTATAATAATTAGAATTTTTTAAACATTTTCTTGTATACGAACTGGAATTGATACATATGAATAACTATTCTATACATATAATATCGCAACCTACTCTTATATTTATCAGTTCTTCAAGAATCGAAATTAATAAACATATTAGGGGAGGTCGAGTCTGGTAGGGCAGTTTTCCAGTGTTTGATTTTTAATAAATTAGGTATGTGGATGAAATATCATTAAACCAGTTAGTATATTTGATAGGATTCATACATTTGGCTATCTGATTAAATTATTAATGTTGACTCAATGTGATAAGAATTAAGGTATTATAATGTTTTCTAACACCTTCCACGCTGGTCAACCAGCCCTATGATCGGATTTGGTAGACTTACAGTATGGGGTAGGTTGACTATAGGTACAATCAGTTAAGAAAATGTTATTAGCAACTTATCTCAGTGGTAATAAAATAACACAATGTCCCAAGAATTATTTCATTATAAATTATTAATTATCTTTCTTTCATTTTTTAATAATAAACTGAAAATGTTTTCAACTTAAACATAAATTATAATGTATTTATAACATAGTGAAATTTAAACAAAAAATAAAAATCACTTTCTGAATAACAAAATAAGAATTTAAACTTTATTAACGTTATTAGTAAACCAGCCCCGACCGATCATTTTGACTTCAATAATCTATATAGGGGAGACCGGGTATGGTTGTCTCAATTTTTTATTTTGATTTTTTTACGGGTCATAGCTGCAGGGAAGTTTGTTTAAACTTAGATTAATATAAACTACGTATGTCCGACTTTATAAAAAAAATTGGTCCTGTGGATTTTGTCAACCAGATTACGAGCTAATTCATATTATTTGCAGGAACTATTTTGTGACAACGTACCCCGAGGTCGGGTTGGTTGTCACAGTATCTGGGGTTGATTGTCACACATTTGGATAGCTAAGTTTATGAATAAAAAGTCGATTCAATTAAGAAAGTAATATCATTTTTTTATTATAATTATAAATACTATACTTTTGAACAAAAAATTAAACTTATAAACATTATTAAAAAACAGTTTCTATTATAGAAACATATTCTGAACAATCATTAAAATCAAATTAAATATAATTTTAACAAAAACTTATTAATCTTATTATTGAGAACTGTTGCCAAACAAACAAGAAAATAATATCTCATGATAGGTACAGCAAGATACAGCGGGATTAGTTGTCACATGCGGCAAATACCTAACCCCAAATGTTCTGTGACAACTTGCCCCAAACCGTTAAACAATTTCGCCTCGCTATTCATGTATTAAAAAGTTTAAAAAATGTAAAAAAATCAATACAATAAGTTAGAAAAAACTCTAAACTACGAGAATAATCCAAAAATGTTATAGTCAATTCTAAGAAACAACCTATACTTACTTGAAGGTAAATGCCGCGAAATTTACTTCGAGCGCACGAAAACAAACAATGGTACATTGTGTCTCCATGGGACTCCACAACGACTTGTGGGATGGAGGGGGAGGCGGCGATATGCTTACGCATCGCCATGGATTATTAGTACATTCCTATTGTTTATAGTTTCTTTATTATAACGGTTGTGACAACCAACCCGTGTGACAACCAGACCCGGTCTCCCCTACCTAACCTTCAATTATTTATGTATAGACAAAAATACTATGTCAATAGATCGTCTACTAAACAAACTTTAAACTAGTCGCTTAACATGTATTCTATTGTAACTATATAGGGCGTGAAAACATACAATCTTTAAGAAAAAATATTTACTTACGCAGTCAATTTTTCGACAAACGCTGATAACTGTTAAAAATCGTGCGATCGTGGGGTCGGATATAAATGCATGGCATATTAGAAGTGACTTCTTTCTACAGTAAATCATTCCGCAGAAGAGCATATGTCGATGCATAGTTATTAACAATTAGCCAACTTACCCCTTGGGACAACCAGCCCGGTCTCCCCTACAATCTGAAATTATTAGCTAAATGAATCTATAAAACTTTACAGTGCAATGTAATTATCATCATACACTAGATGTTGAAAAAAAGTCTAATACTTTAGAGGCTGATAGCACTCTCGGAGAGATGTGAGAAATGTTTAATCAACATATAAAATCAATCCTTTCGATGTAGAGTACAGACATTTACTTCACGTTTCATATTTTGTATAGCTTTTTAATAAAGCATTTATGACAGTTTAAGGTCTGCGCACACATATTAGTTCCGTGTCAGTGCCGTTCCGGCGTGCCAGTAGTAAAAAGAAGAGACCCTCTACGCCCCTCTTGTTCTTACCACTGGCACGCCGGAACGGTCTAACACACTTGTCAGCAGAGTTGGGCATTATCTAGATAAAAAATTATTTAAATAACGATCGAATAAATGATACTTTATCTTTATTCGTTACTCGAGGCTCGAATAATCGAAGTTATCTTTATTCGAAGAGCAACGAATAAATAATTTTGTACGAAATTTTTGTTCAAAATTATTTGAAGAGAGAGATGGGGAGTGTGGTAAGCAGGAGAGCATGATGCAAATTGTGTCGAGTTTGGTATCTTTCCATCTTTCCTTCTTACACTCCCGGACCTCTCTATCTTTCATTATTGCTACGTTCAGGCGAGGCTCTAACCTCTGACGCTAGACGCAGCTCTCGTGCCATATTCCCTCAAGACTACCTCCTCGCATTATGCTCTCCTGCTTACCGCACTCTAGCACACGTTCCCCATCTCTCTCGTTTTCTACTTCCAGAGTTATTTGAGCTTGAAATAATTTTCAAAAAAAATTATCCTTATTCGTCGAATAAATTCTCATCGAACAAAATTATTTATTCGTTGCTCTTCGAATAAAGATAACTTCAATTATTCGAGCCTCGAGTAACGAATAAAAATTATTTATCTTTTGTTCGTTAATGGAGATTTTTATTTAGATAAACTTTTGCCCAACTCTGCTTGTCAGTTCCGTGTCAGTGCCGTTTCGGGGTGCTAGTGGTAAGAAGAAGAGGAGCGTAGAGGGTCTCTCCTTCTTACTACTGGCACGCCGGAACGGCACTGACACGAAACTGACAAGTGTGTTTAGACCTTTAGTCTTATTTTCACGTATCGGACACACTGGCAAAGTTTGTACGGAAACCTCTGGGACACCCTGTATAGATTCACGTGGGAAGTATGGAAGTGAGAAGAGTAAAAAAGAATGGATGTTGCGATAGTAATTGAAGTACACTGCGTTCAACATTAGAGCATACTCGTTTCGCGCAGGGATACACTGTTCATTGGTAGTAAACCAGCAGGGAAAGTGCTACGACCAATTGCGTGTGTCACATCCATGGGAGCTGCGCAGATCGGTCGCAAATCGGTAGGGGCGTCGGTATGCTCTTATATGGAACGCAGTTTAGATATAATAGACACATGTAATATGTATAAATATTATTCCTGTACAAAATATTTATGTAGTAACTCTTTTAGAAGTAACCTTCCAATAACAAAGTTCAATGTATAACAATAATTTCTGGGGCATCTTTAATCCTCATCTATATAATTGTATGAATTATAGAACTGTGATCATTCGGCTGTTTTTTTTATCTCTAGAAAACAATTGACCGATTTAATAACGCAATGAATCATTGTTATTTCATGGACATTACAATTTTGATGACAATACGGTATTGCTCATAGTTTGGAGAAAGTAAAGCTGTAAATGACCTTGTACGAACTTTGCGTATTAACGCCTTTGTAAGGCCCTTTGTGTTGGATTATAACGCTTGTCCAGATGATTCCAGCTTCCTTTTCGGCTAATCTCCATGGTGATTACACGCAATTCAGAGGAGATGCCTTTATCGCAGCAGGGAATCAGCCAAAACTGTCTAATGTCCAAAGAAAGGATCAAAAGTTTGAGCATCGATAAATTAAACGATCTTCTTACATTTATATTAATTTATTTGTCACGTATGTTTCAGACAAAAACAAATGGTAAAAAAATGGTAATGCGGATTATCTATTACACTTTTCATTAATAAACTTATGGTATGTATGATATTTATTATTCATATCGAAAGTACTACTTAGTTTATAGTAGCAGAAACGTAAAAGCGTACTGAATTTATGGTTGAATAGATCCACAAAATTATCTTTTTTAAAAAAAGGTACAAAAATGCGCCCCAAGTATGTATATGCGCGCGAAGACGATTTCGTAAATTTATTAACTCATTAAACAGAATCCCATGTAAAAACATTGTTGTAAATTAATAGCTTTACAACACTAATGATATTAAAAAATTGCGCCAATTATAACAATGGCTATTTATACAAAGAAAAAAATGTATTAAATAATATTAAGCAGATATATTAGTATACAAATAAATATTTCAATACGAATAAATATTTTATTCAAAACACTTGGCGCTGCGAAACCAAAAAAATGTTAATTGTCTTGGTTAATAAATAAAACAAAACAAGATACCACTGAGACAAGAAAGAAAGAAAAAGATTCTAATGCAATTTATACATATTTATACAGTTTAGCAACACCAATTCGGCGCAGCGCCAAGTATATTGAAAAAAATATTTATTCGTATTGAAATATTTATTTGTATAAAAATATACCTGCTTAATATTATTTAATACATTTTTTCTTTGTATAAATAGCCATTGTTGTAATGGCGCAATTTTTGTATATCATTAGTTTTGTAAAGCTATTAATTTACGACAATGTTTTAAATGAGATTCTTTTAAAAAAGAGTAATTTTGTGGAGATTTCACACATTTTGTGGTAGGGAAGGGTGGGGCTAAAAGTCCGGCGGGTAAAAAGTCCCGAATTCAAAATCTCTATTCCTAAACAATGTATTGAGTTTCGCAGTATCTAGAGACGCGGTAGCGTCTCGACGCCAAGTACATGTTTCGACACCCTGCATATGTCGACTGTCGCTACCGCTATCATTTACTCGTCGCCCGGCTAATCCAACCTAACCTGAAACTTATTTCATTAATATCTCATCACGCCTGCATTATTTTCTAAATTTAAAGGCATTTCTCTTATGTAAACCGCATATAAGCTTTCGAATGCGACCAAATTCAATAAAATCGGTCCACGCATGACAGAGATATCGTAATATCATTTCATGGATCTGTCGAAAACGGTAAGATTTTTCTTCTTCGGATTCTTCAGAAAATTTTTCGTCAAACATAATACGTATAGACGCGTTACACGCACACCTTCAGCCAAAATGAAACTAACACATGTTTCGTTCGTCAATCGCTATCTTCACTATGCAATCCACTCGAACTAATACAGCTTACCGTCAAGTTATAACCAAGTTATAAACGTGTTTTTACAAATATATACATAAATGAATACTTTTCAATTTAAATGATAAAAATAAAGATTTTGTACGTTTACATGATCTTCAAGTGAAGACCACGGTAAAAGTATTAACGATGGTCATTACACGAGTATGGTAAGGGGTAAGGGCACAACGTGGGTGTCCGTTGATGATTTAAGAGTAGAAAAACAAGCTTGGCCACGAAATGCTAAAAATGCATATATATTTTTCTTCGAAAGGTGTTAATAATTGTGGTTGTGAATACAGTTCAATGTTAAATACGTTCAGCGTCATAAGCTGCTTCGCGCACTATGTACTGTACACAAAGTACTATACATATATAATACATACATACATACCTTGTAAAGAGAAGTGAGATCTCCATAAAAAACTTCAAAAAAGTAAGAAAATACGCCAAGTACATGATAAAATCGAGGACGGAAAAGAGTAAATCACAACAACAAAAAAATAGAAGAAAATATACATTGTAAAAAAGATGTGAAATCAAAATGAGCTGCAAGTACATAAAGGTGCTTTCCCGCAGCGTGCAAAGGGGACATTGTGTAACACAATAAAAGACAAAAAAAGATGTCCGCGGCCTGGCAGCCAAATACTTGGCGTGGCCAGGCGAGGTCAAGCTGTTGATGTTGTAACGAAGTGTATTCATATTGTCAGAGTTTTAAATTGACAAATTATGTGAAAGCTTGTGAGAGGAAAGGTATCGGTGTCGATGAATGATCTTACAATTATTTTAAAACGCAATATAATGAAAATGTACTCATATTGTCTGAGTTTTAAATGGACAAATTATCTGAAAGCCTGCGAGGGGAAAGGTATGAGTATCGATGATCTGAGAATACCTTGCCTGGCAAAGCCAAGTATTTGACTTCCAGGTAGTGATGGGACTCCGGAGTCAGTTCCCAGCGCTTCGAATCGGTCCTGAATGTCAGGCGACTACTTCGAAGCGCTTCGAACATGATTCGAAGCTTATAAGTCTTGAAAAGTCTTGGTCGGCTTCGAAGTCTTGATGGGCTTCGAAGTCTCGAATCTCTTGGCTCGAAACCTCGGTAGGTACCCCGTGGCGAGGACAAATTTTATGGTTTTCGACCCTCGAAGGGGTTTGAATACCATTAAAAAGTGAGAAATGTCTAGGATTTCCGAATTTCTCATCAGATCTTTGCGAAAACGACGCCAATCGATTCCTTATGTTTCGCCGATGAAACTAACACCAAGAACGACGTAATTCGGACCATAATGAAGGAAATTCCATGAAAAATCGAATTATATCATTTGAAGCTGCCTTCGTTAAAAATAGTTCGATTTACATGAAATTTGATACGATAAAGAATAAAGAATTATTTTATTTCTGAAACAGGTATGCAGTCGAGGTTAAGTTCGACTTAAAGTTCGAGTTATCATATATACATTTATATCTACACGTTATTCGTTTTTATAGCTTGCAGTGTGTACATATTACGAATGTCGATATGTAGGGAATGACAGAAAGAAAATGAACTAAAATAGAAACCGTTTTCTAATAACTGGCACAAAATTCATAAAAAAATTAATTTATTGCTTATATATATATTGCTTATACAATAATCAACGTCGTATTAATAATGTCGACTAATAATGTTTTTATTGCTTCTTTACCAACAAGATTTGATTTAATCTGGTATCTTTTAATCTATTTCGTTTCAGACTGATTATTTCTCCCGCCGTCGAAAAAATTCTTTCGCAAGGCACCGATGTGGTAGGACAGCACAAAATTGATTTCGCCAATTTCGCGAGGTTCGGATACGTAGATGTATTTTTTTGCCAATATTGCAATGGATCGGAAGTTCTAGCAGCATAACATTCTGCTATGTAATTTTCGAGTTCGTTTGTCGGGCCACAATTCTGTGCACTAATCAAATTTCTTTCAATCACTTCATTGTCAAAAGACGACCACAGCACTGATGTGTTACGTTATTTGTGTCGGATGAGGTACCGGCAGTAACTGCCACATTTATATTAGATATTTCATCTATTATTAATTTCTTTGCTTTTTCAGCATTTTCGGTGAACCTAAATCCTACTACTTTGAAACGTGGGTCGAGAATTGTCGCTATTGCATGTGCTGAATTAGTTTCTATGTGATTAAAATAGTAACATGTCATCTCCTTTAATTTTACGACTAAAATATTTTCGCGATTTAATTCGAGGCACTTGTGTAATTGCTTAATGGCTACTATAACTGTAGAGATGGAGACTTTCGATTCTGTACTAAATTCCATTGTTATAGAGAAAAATGGCTGTAATATTGGTAACGTGTTGGCTAATGTGTCCCACTCATTGTCAGTGAGGGACTCGAAAGAAATGTCAAAGTATTCTAATGCTGATTCTATTGCTTGCCTTTGTTCTACTAATCTATTAAACATGTTGTATGTTGAATTCCAACGTGTGTCGGTTTCTAATATTAATTTATGTTGCGGAATATTGAATTCATTTTGCATTTCCTGTAATTTGTCTTTCGCTAAGCAACTTGATTTGAAATAACACACTATACTGCGACATTTTTTTCGGATAGTTACAAAATCGTTAATGGCTGCTAAAGATTTTTTTACAACTAAATTTAATGTATGTGCGAAACAGGAAACGCTAGAAACTGAGTTTAGATTTCTTACAGCCGCAAGCATATTTGCCGCATTATCTGTTACAGCACATTTTACTTTCTCGTTTATATTCCAATGGCAAAATATGTTATGTAATGTTTACGATAACGCATGAGCTGTGTGGCTTCCGGTAATTTTTTCGGTTTGAAGCGTGCGTGTTTTTAATTCAAAATCCTTATTAATATAATGGCATGTAACTGATATAATATTGTCTAAGTTCACGCTGGTCCATGTATCAGTAGTGATGCAAACGGCGGAAGCAGCATCAACCTCTGCTTGTATAATACGCCTTTTCGTTACGTACTCATCATCCACGAACTTCTTCATTGTCTTTCTGCATGGGATAACGTATTTTGGATCTAGATAATTGATTAAAGCTCGAAAACCTTTATCCTCGACAATAGAAAATGGTTGTAGATCCACTACAATTAAATCTACTAGCATTTTGTCCAGTTTTAATTTCCTTTCGTCATTATCTAAAAACATATCAAGACTACTGTTATAACTGAACAGGGAAAGAAAGGCCAGACCAAATGCGTTGCGCGGTGAATGTACAATATACACCGTACTTACCAGTATAAGGGATGCCGGATGATTCAGAAGATTCTTGTGGCTTTTGAAAATTATGAACATTCTGCAAATGTTTTATTAATACACTTGTTGATTTGTTCGTTTTAAACTGCTTACAACATTGCATGCATTGTACTTCTCCGTCACTGCTTTCTTTGCAATGTGCCCAAACCCACGATCGTTTTGACATTTCTGATACGTACAAAAATTACACTCACACGTTCAGCACGGTCACGACTTTACCGATCTGTGAATTAGATTCACCGTACTATCGCTCGCACGAAATGCTGACACAAGCTGTCACTTGAAAGACGAAATAGTACTGTTGTACAAAATGTCATGAATTATCTGTATTCAGGCACGACATGTTCGCATCGACAGCTTAGAAGACTCTGCCGTTTTCATATTCATTTTCCTCAACGAAGGCAACCCTGTCATAAAAAAAAGCCTCCTCCATAAATAGAAAAGAGAAAACCTTCTTCGGATTCGCATTTACAGGAACACGACGTGTAGTTGCAGGTACAGAGTCCCAAAAGTCTGCTGCACAGATGTGAGATTGCCCTGACCACTTTGCATTGCGACGAAGAAAATGCTTTAAAAACAGAAAGCGCGCGTTCGCGCGCCCGATTCTTGTTGTATTGTAAACACAAACCTTTATCAAGTATATATAATTATACCTGAAAAAGCATCTGGTTACCCTGAAGTATAACAAAATCCTTAATGAAATTTTATAATTATAAAAAATGTAATGAATTCTTCATTATCTTCAAATATCAGTAACTATAAAAATATATATGATGAAGAAGTAAAAACTGTTTCAAAGTGAATTAGCCACAAACTAGCCAGGTTGATCGGCCAGAGTGTCTCGCCAGGGTCGCGGTTTATGCTTATATTGTCCCGCGAGTCAGTCAGCGGTGGTGGTCTGGACAGCATAAGCAATACAAATTGCTTGTGCAAAAATAATCCGATTTGCGTGACATTTGGTATGATGTTCATTAGAAAAACATAAGGAATTCATTGGTGTCACTTCCATATCGATACGATAAAGAATAAAGAATTTCTTAATACGCTGAAATGAATATTTCACCCTCGACAGCGGGGCGCCGACCTGGAATCGCTGCGGACCGCAGCCTGCGGTCGGCCGAGGATTCATACCTGTTTCCGAAATAAAATAATTCTTTATTCTTTATCGTATGGATATGGAAGTGACACCGATGGATTCCTTATGTTTTTCCGATGAAAATCATATGAAATTTCATGTAAATCGGACTATTTTTAACGAAGGCAGCTTCAAATGATATAATTCGATTTTTCATGGAATTTCCTTCATTATGGTCCGAATTACGTCGTTCTTGGTGTTAGTTTCATCGGCGAAACATAAGGAATCGATTGGCGTCGTTTTCGCAAAGATCTGATGAGAAATTCGGAAATCCTAGACATTTCTCACTTTTTAATGGTATTCAAACCCCTTCGAGGGTCGAAAGCCATAAAATTTGTCCTCGCCACGGGGTACCTACCGAGGTTCGAACCAAGAGTTTCGAGACTTCGAAGCCGATCACTACTTCGAATCCGTTCAGACTTCGAAGCCGACCAAGACTTTTCAAGAGCTTCGAATCATGTTCGAAGCGCTTCGAAGTTTTCGTCATATGTATAGATTCGAAGCGCTTCAAATCCCATCACTAGTTCCAGGCCGCGGACATCTTTTTTTGTATTTTATTGTGTTACACAGTGTCGCCTTTGCACGCTGCGGGAAAGCACCTTTATGTACTTGCAGCTCATTTTGATTTCATATCTTTTTTTACAATGTATACTTTCTTCTATTTTTTTTTTGTGATTTACTCTTTTCCGTCCTCGATTTTATCATGTACTTGTGTTAGCACAATAATACAAGCAACAGCGTCTTTCCGCGTCGTATCGCGTTTTATTCGCGTCCTCGCCTTTTCGCACGCATAACCACGCTTGTTCACGCGACGTCGCTCGATCCTCGTGGCGTCGTCCCGGCCGCCGCCGTATTTTGTTTCTCTCCCCGCTGAACGTCCACTCTCCCAAGCGCGGCAACGGTGATCCAGGGACGCCGCCCAAAATGCCGTCGCCCGTACCACCGCAATATTTATTTTACATTCGGCCATCCTGAAAGAAAAGAATAATCTGTCCTCAGATTTCGTCTTTAACAGGTTTACGTATTATCCCTCCTATGCACCGTGCTCTCTATGCACTCTAATTTACTATTTTTTTTTTTTCTTTCGTATAAGCGACCCACTCTGCCGCTAAACACCCCCTACTGACCGCTTGGTGTCGCCTACGGGACCCAGCACGCTCGTCAGTAGGCGAGACAGTGTTCGCCACTGAGATATCACGGGCTATAAGCTCTCCTTATAGTGCCCATGGTCTCCACTAGTGCGACCCAGCATGCCGCCCAACACCACCTACTGACCGCTTGGTGTCGCCTACGGGATCCAGCACGCTCATCAGCAAAGGATAGTGTTGACCGCTTGGATATCGCCGCCCTTCACATTTTTCGTACTTGCGCGATCCAGCAGCCCGCCAAGCACCCTTACTGACCGCTTGGTGTCACCTATGGGACCCAGCACGATCGTCAGTAAACCAACGGGCTACCTGTCCGATTACTATTAAGTTCCTTCTCATGGTTCCTGTTGATTTGCATGCAACATACGTTTACATTCTCAAAGAATTTAAATACCCACTTGATCATCGTACTGCATTGCGATCCACGGTTTCAAATTGTCAGTGGACGCCACAGTGCGAGTCCGCCGTCGCCCCTCTCGCAAATCTTCGACCTCGTACCTGTCATTCAAAAGTACCCTCGTCACTCGAAAGGGCCCTTTGAATTTGGGATGCAGCTTTCGACTCCCTCCGGTGGCGTTGTCACTCGTTATCCGCAGCATCACCACATCATCTTGCCGGTACTGCATTGCCTCTTTACTCGTCTTGTCATAATGCTCTTTCTGTAACCGCTGATTTTCAGTGATGGTTTGTGATATCTGCGAACGCAGTTCCTTGAGGTCCACACGATGTAGTTCATCCTGTACTTCGTTCAATAACTGGGACTCGGCCATTGATCTGCTTTGATGCCCAATTAATGCCATAATCGGGGTTGTGCCAATTCCCTTGTTATGTATCGTGTTTAATGCGCTTTGCACCGGCTTTACGCTAAGGTCCCACTCGTTCGGTTCTTTACCCGCACTTGTAACAGCCAATGAATTGATAATCGTGCGATTATATCGTTCACATTGGCCATTACTCCGCGGCGTAGCCACTGCATTCAGTATGTGTCGAATGCCATACGTCCCGCAGAATATTTTGAAGGAGCGCGACGTGAATGCTGTGCCTCGATCACTAATTATTCTGTGTGGGACACCAAACAAATGCATAATGTCTGTCAGCACTCTGATTACCCTCCTAGTGCGTGTGTCCTTAACAGGTTCTACGATTACAAATTTAGTAAATCCGTCCACCACTACTAAAATATACTTGTTGCCCTTCTTACTTGTTTCGAACGGCCCCGCGTGGTCCAGATGTAGTGTGTGGAAAGGCACCGGCTCTTTAACAATGGGGTGTAACTCACCTTGCTTCTTCTTCGGGTTGTGTTTATAATATGCACAGCTTAAGCACGCCTTCACATACTTGGTCACAAACCGCCTCATTTTCGGGAACCAGTAGTTCTCCCGAATACGTCGCATCGTATTCTCGGGCCCCATATGACCAGCGTCGTCGTGGCACAAACGGCAAATCTGCATCCGCGCACCTTTAGGCACCACCCATAACTCTGGCCCGTCACTCATTCTCCTGTAAATTTTCCCACCTTTTAGTTTATACGTGTCGAAAATGGGCCTGGTTTCCCGAGTTCGTTTCTCCTCCGCCAGGATCTGTCGTATTTGCGCAAGCCGCGCATCTTGCAGCTGTGCAGCTAGGACCCAATCACCTTCAGTCACATACACCTCATTTAGATCCTGCAGTGCATTCCAACTTAATGCATCCACATGACGCATTTGTTCTCCCGGCCTGTAGAATATTTCAAAATCGAAATCCTGTATTTCCAGCCACCATCTCCCGATTCTTGGCAATAAGTCCTTTTTGGTAAGGGTGGTTCGCAGCGTATTGCAGTCTGTGAAAACTTTAAATTTTCGCCCAAGCAGATATATACGGAAATGTCGTATAGCCAGCACCACCGCCATAGTTTCTAATTCATACGAGTGGTATTGCCTCTGGTCAATCGTCGTTTGTTTACTGAAGTAAGCAACCACTCGTTGTTGACCTTGTTCGTGAACCTGAATTAACATCGCTCCAACGCCTACTGAACTAGCGTCCGTGTGTAGCTCAATTTCCAAATTTGCGTCATAGATGGCAAGCACTGGTCGCGACGTCAATATTCGTTTCACTTCCTCAAAAGCCCGCTGTTGTTCCACTCCCCAATTCCAAGGGACGTCTTTCCTCGTTAATCGAGTCAATGGTTCGATCAGAATGGCGTGCCCTTTGACGAATTTTCGAAAATAACTCGATAGTCCTAAAAATTGTCGTGTCTGTTTCACATCCCTCGGTTCCTTCATGTGTAATACGGCCCTTATTTTTGCTTCCCCTGGCCGAACACCATTCTTGCTAATCTCCCGACCCAAGTAATTTATGGTTGTTCGGAAGAAAGAACACTTAGCCAATTGCAGCGTTAGTCCATGCTCCCGCAACTTTTTTAACACCTCTTCCAGACGCTCTATGCCTTCCTCCAGCGTGTTAGAGGGTATTATTATGTCATCGATGTACGGGAAAGCGACTGTATTTTTTAAAGTTGCTAACACGGAATCCATCAGACGCTGAAATACGGACGGCGCATTGGTTAGTCCAAAGGGCATCCGTAGGAATTCGTAATGCCCCTCCGGCGTTATGAAGGCCGTCTTTTCCACGGAGCTTTCTTTCATCGGTACTTGATAGTAGCCTGACGCCAAGTCCAGTCCGGTAAAATACTGGTATCCCCCCAATCGATTGATTTGATCTTCGATCAAGGGTAACGGATATTTATCTTTGATTGTGATTAAATTCAGCCGGCGATAATCCACACACAGGCGATACTCTCCATTCTTTTTTCTTACTAAGATCACTGGATTAGCGTAGGGAGATCTACTGACGCGTATTATATTATTTTTCAAGAGTTCTTGCACTAAATCGCGGAGGATGTTTCTCTCGTGTTCAGCCATTCGGTAAGGTCTATACACTATTGGTGCTTCTGTGGTGCATTTTATATCCATACTGATGGTTTCTGTCTTCCCTATTTCCTTCAAGGACGTCGAAACACAATCGGAATACTGTTCAAGAAGCTTAATGCACCGTTCTTTACTCGGTTCGGGTAACCCCCCTAACAACTCACGCACGTCGACTTTATCACCCCCCTCCGGGGTAATGTGAATAGTATTCACATCCATCGCTGGCCAATTTTGCAGAGCCATCTTGTCTCCTAATATCAGCATCATAACGTGTGGTTGATTTATGAAGTCGCGCCCCACAATTAAATCGCACGTGAAGTCCTTATCTGGTACAATTGTCACTGTTACTTCCGCGGTTGCTTGCATCACCCGAATAGTGGCCTGTGCACTTTCGCAGGTTTGTGTTACACTACCCAAACAATTCCGTATTGTAACCGGGTGCCCATATTGGCGGTTCAGCTGGCACCTGTCAGCTTGTGACGAACGAATAATTGTGTTCGAGCTCCCCGTATCCACTAGGCAATTAATTTTCTTTCCGTTTACCTCGGCCCTGATCGTACATGTGTTTTTGTGAATGGATACTTCTCCTGTTGATGTCCTAGTCTTCGGCATTTTTCGCACACAAGCTTTGGCTTCGGACAGTTTCTTGCATAATGTCCTCGTTCACCACAATTATAACACGTCGTTTTTCTCCGTATCTCTTCCGTATAGTTTCCCTTTTCCAACGGCTCAGATCGCTTCGCTGACTTCGATCCATCTATATTTCGCGACCGACTCTCAGGCGATGGGACACGCGTTTTGTCTGGACCTGATGACCCTCGCGTTGCCTTCTCTCCACTTCCGCCCGGCGTACAAAGTGTTCGCGTCGGCATGCTGGGCTGAACGCACCGTCCTTGCAACCCCTTCGTCGGCTATTCCTCCTATTACTGCGTCAATTAAATATTCATCGGGAATATCCAAGTTAAGGGCTCGCAGCTTGGTTAACTTTAAAAATCAATATTCCCCCAACTTCTGTCCAGGCGTCGTTTCATAATTAGCAGCCTCCTTGAGCAATTTCGAAAATGGCACCGATTTTTGAAATTGATCGATGAGCGCCTGCTGTACCTCATCCCATGACATGTCATAATGACTCTGCTCGTCGTACCATAACCGGGCATTCCCTTCTAGTCGACTCGATATCAGCCGCATGATGCAATCGTCGTCCCAATCGTAACGTGAAGCCAAACGGTTCGTCTTCTTCACCCAGTCTTCTATCGTCACACTGTCTTTGTCGGGGTCGAATTCTGGAATTAAGTGGTCGTTATTCACGCGGACGGTCATACTCGTGTGCGATGCTTTTTTTAATGCTCTTTTCTGAGTCGTTTAAGCTCCTTCCGAACATCCGCCTCACTTTCCGAACCACTTCGAGACCGCTCGCGCCTGCGGTCGCGTCGTCGCGACCCATCCCGCGAACGCGAATCTCGACTTCGAGATCGTTCCGCACTTTTTCGCGCACCATGACGACTCATTGTTCCCTATTAACGAGTCCTGTCTCACCAATATGTTAATATTTAACCGTCGCGATTGCACGACCGTTTTCACCAATCGTTAACTTCAACACCTTCCGCGAACGTGTCGTTTCCTATCCCACTTCTGATTTGTTAGCACAATAATACAAGCAACAGCGTCTTTCCGCGTCATTTGCGTTCTCGCCTTTTCGCACGCATAACCACGCTTGTTCACGCGACGTCGCTCGATCCTCGTGGCGTCGTCCCGGCCGCCGCCGTATTTTGTTTCTCTCCCCGCCGAACGTCCACTCTCCCAAGCGCGGCAACGGTGATCCAGGGACGCCGTCCAAAATGCCGTCGCCCGTACCACCGCAATATTTATTTTACACTTGGCGTATTTTTTTACTTTTTTGAAGTTTTTTATGGAGATACTAAGTACACGACGCCTTCGTTACTTTATGTGTCGAAAAGTAAAAGAAATACGTCGCCTTTGTTGTTTTATACGAAGGAAACCCCAGTTTAAAAGCGTATCAGCCAAGTACGTTAAGAATGTATGTTCCTTTAGTAATGAGTGCATGATATTGTTTATTGCTGAATGATAATATTTTCTTACGTATATATCGCAGAAGCTATAGAGGTACCATTGGGGCAAAAAGTCCCTCAGACTGAATATATATATATATTTTATTATTTGTTTTCATAATAAGATGGCCAAACTATAAAGAAATGATGCCAAAGTCTTTAAATAGTGATTTTGTTTTAGTTGAGCATTTTATTTTTTAGTTTTTAGTTCAAAGTGAGCCTCTGACTTATATTTTTATTTTTTGGTAAAGAAGACATGCTTTCCTTTCAATATTGTGCACCAAAAAGATTTGGTTTAATAAATATTTGATGATTTGAAAAGAGTTTTTTACTTATTTAGTTTAATATTACACGAAAAGATATTAGGGACTTTCTACCCTACGCAATGGACTTTTTGCCCCGTGCATAGGGCAAGAAGTCCATTTTGCATTGACAAACATGTTCTGGTATAACTCGACAGAAAATACCAGTATCAACACACGAACTTCGTGAACGTAAAGCATAATAGTCATAATTTATACAAAATAACACCAGATATCTCTAGATTGTTAATACTAAATTTTACATAGGTTTATACGAAAAACGGGACTTTTAGCCCCACCTTACCCTATTCAGTACTTGTTACAACGATTGAGAAATTTTTTAATATTGATGAACAAAATATCTGTTCCTGTTATAGAGAAATTTTTATTTTTATATTTTATAAGTTCCATTCCAAATAGAACGCTTATTTTGAAGAATTTTTACATTATCAGTTCTCATGGGAACTTGTATGAAAGTTCCACAGTTCATGTTTCAAATAGAACTTATTGAAAAGTTCCAGAACAGTTCCTATAGTAATTAATGCTCTTACGTGGAAATTAAAAGGTATTTATTTTCTCAAAATAGTGTGCTTTTATTATACCAGCATTAAATCCATGCATACATGTGCTGCAGAAATGCCTGCAGTACCTTCGGTAATAACCTAAATTGAACTTTTATAGTCGCAAAAATGTGGGACACTCACTATAGCTTCAAAATCTTCATGCCTGAATATACAGCACCAAATAAATTTATTACTTGCATTTAATAAATACAAGTGTTTCCTGAAGCTACAAATTGGAAAAGATTGAAAACGTTCCACGCTATAGCAATTAGGGCTGGGACTGTTCTAATAATTTAATATTCGGATATTTTACAAGTATTCGAATGCTGCGAATAAACTTCGAAGATTTGAGTATTCGAATGTTATTATTCGAATATTTAAGTATTCGAATACTATTTGAAAATTTAAGTATTCGAATAATATTCGAATGTAATATACTGATTTATTCGAATAGTATGGTGTGAATTATAAATCATGTTCTTTAGGTTAATTTTTTTACCAGCTTTTATTTAGTTTGAGTTGTGAGTTCGTTAGTTTGTCAGGGTGAAATCTTGTAAGCTAATTTTGACCCATTTCAACATATCCGATCAGCTTGAAACTTTGCACACATACGTAGTTCCGATGACAATACAATTTACTTAAATATTCGAATAGTATTTGAATACTTGGATATTCGAATTATATTCGACAAATAGTCCCAGCCCTAATAGCAATCGCGGCCAATGATCGATATTATGACGGATAGTATCGGGCCTCCGAACAACGATCATTCAATACTTAATCGATCGAACGTCATTACATATTTCGTTGTCCAGTTAGTGATCTTTCCTCTGTCGCAAAGGGATGAAAGGAAAGCAGGGAAACGCATAGAGGGCAAGTCATAGAGGGCTGTGCTCGCGGAGGAAAAGAGAAGGTCGGGCGGAGCCAGGGGAAAGACCACCTCCACCTCTTGGGGATCACCTTCGAGGTGACCAATGCACTGCTCGACTAGAAGCATCAGGGTACTTTTGGACCCAGATATTCCCTCCTTGACAGGGGCCCGCGATGAAGGCGGAGCCTTCTTTGCCTTCAGCCAACTGTTCTTGTCCTTTCTTTTCCTCACCTTCCCTTCCTGCCAGCCTTCGTCGGAATCGGCAACCGAACAGTTCGAGTCGGGACCTCGAGAAGCAAACAGGTCTCACGATTGTTCCACTTGCACCCGGTAAAACACCGACCATCCCTTTCTGTCGTTTCGCCACATCCTGACCGTCTCGCGGCGATTGTGCACTGTTTCGGACATCTCTCCAGCTCGTCTTCGTTCCACCGGAGTCTCAGTGCGGACTCGATCGCATTCTGCCAACCGCGGTCGAGAAAGTGATCTGGCATAAGTGGAAGTATTCGAGCGGAAAAACAATTCTCTTTCTGTTTCCTTTCTTTTTCGTTTTCTGTGGTGAGTTGGTGCTGAAAGACTGTGGAGGACAGAAGCGATTAGCTAGATGGCAGTCAGCACCCTGAACATGGCACCGTACTTTACTGGATATCCATTCCAAGGTAAGCCATACCCTCGTTCTTTCTGTGCTAGAATAATTTCTGCGAGTGTAGCCAAGGGAAACAGTCACTTGTAGCGCGAACATTCGCTTACAATATTGCGTGGAATAAATTTCCCATATGCAACACTTTTGAAATGAACAGTCAGCGACGTTTAATTCGTTGCTTTTCATTGCTAAGAAGTGCGTCTCTGGTTGAGTGTATAGTCTTCCTAGGCTCTATAGATGATTATAGTTTTATAGCACTTTAAACATAAAGTCTATAAATCGTTACTTAACGTCCTGTTTTGAACAGTAAATGGAAAAATTTTGAAACACAAAAAGTTAGCAATTATTTCCCTTGCCAGTTTAATTTTTGGATCTAAACTTTGGAGATAAACATGAAAGAAACCGCTAGAGGAAATATTGTAGATATTAATAATTGTTTCATTTACAACATGGTAACGGAAAATATTACGCTTAAATAACACAGTGAGAACAGAAGAAGTTTATGGGGTTAGATACATAGGTATAGCGAACTATCGTAAAAATAGCCAATGCTTACTTTTACGGATCTCATTCTTGTCTGAATCATATAGCTGCTATGGAAGTTCATTTACAAATGTACGTGTTTATAGAATGAGTGCACTGAGTGCTGAGAGACATTTAAATAATTATAAAATCCTAAGCGATGGAATTTAATGTTATAGGTATTTGAGAGCGTTGAAATGTGAAATCGAAGTGTGAATGTTTTAAGGAAATATGTAAAATCGTTTGTAATTGTAGAAAGTATTTGTGAACTAACTTGAAATCTACTCGCCAAACGAATCTCAATCTAAACCTTGATCAGGTTTCGCGAGCATGATAAATAGAATTTTTTAAAATTTAACATGGAACTATAATGTTTGGATCACCGTTTATACGATTTGAAGAGATATAATAAAAAAAAGTTGTTTTATTGTTTTAATAATTTTTTTTTTAAAGAAAGGAATGCTATAATAACACTAGAATAAAATGTTATTTGATGTAGCAGTTTCATGGCTTAAGAACAAACACAAATACGGAATCTGTTATTAGATGTGGTTATTTAAAGATTTCTAAATAGTAACTACGTCATAAATACGCTCTGACGTGTAGTAGGTAGATTTCACGACGAAATTCTTAAATTTATGTTTGAATTGAAATAAAACCCAACAATTTATTAGAGGCTCAGAAAAGTGTATTCTTTCAACTCTAGAATTAGGACGAATGGAAGCATAAAAGGCTGATGTTTAAGGCTGTATAATTTTAGATAATTATTAATCGCGTACGCTTAGTGGTGATCCATTTGTTTAACGGAATAATGTAGAGAGTAATAAACTCAACAAGCAGTAAATTACATTAGTTGATTCATAATAATTTTTTATTAAAGTGGAGACAAAGATTTGCAAAAAAGCTTCTTTAGAAAAATCATGTAACGCGTTCTGAAGTATTTGATTCCTTCAAGTTCTAAACATACAGCGGATTATGAAGCTGTTGAATAATATGCGCATTTTAATCATCGTCATTCATCATTTTCGGTTTACTTACACCTCGTGTCTCTCTGCATGCTGAAACATCAATTTCTGTGATGACATAACAGTAAAAATAAGTTCATCTTAATGTTACTACAAACACCAAATCATTACATAAGTAAATTATATTTATTTCACTGTTTGAAAGTGTTGCGTTCTACAAACGCGTTTTTTCAAGTATTCTTCTACAAAATTTAAAAAAAGAAAAAGCGGTTATTATTAAATTGACTACATTTTACGTAACTTAGTGTAGCAATGTAAATAAGTTGCAGGAATCTAGCTTACTTCGTTAACCTTCTGTTGATTCCTGAATAATAAAAATTAGCGCATTCAGGAGCATTCTTCTGGAGTTATAACGTTGTTATATTTTTCAAAATACTGGTAACTTAAGGATCCTAAATTCGACATTTATAGCATCACTTCCATACAGTATATTTATTACTGATGTTACACTGCGCGTTCAGTCATCTTTTTGATGAAAATTGATGTCTTCCTATACCCCGAAACACGTAGTGTCATGTACCTATGTACACAAAATAACAGCAAGTGTTTGTTTCTGTTATTTATTTTTTTAAGTAAATGTGTATATTATGTGGATTTTTTTACAAATCAGCGACTTGATAATGATTTTCCGTTTTCGTATTATGTTTACATAGTATTGTGAACTCCATAAAAAAAGTTTCAGTTAAAAAACTATTGTTTTTCGGAAGTTATGGATACATATCCTTAACTCTCTCGATTTTAGACGGCTACACGGTGGCCCTGAAAAAAACTGTATGTCGTGTGTGAAATCAAAAACAGTAAATTTTTTTTATAAAATATGTTAATAGCTATCGAGCTACGGCGCCGATTTTGAAAATTTGGAAAAATAAAGAAATGGTATATGTTTAATGATAAAGTTAGATTTTTCTATGAGAAAAGTTCACGTCTTTTCTTTATAAATAATAAACCGGGAATCGGAATAAAAAAAAGGCATCGTAGATCGATATGGAATCCTATTTATTACGATTCTGCGTGCAAAATTGGAAATGAATTGGTTGAACGTAACGCGAGTTTTTAGAACCACCTTAATGAAAAATATAATTCCGCTACGATCGGTCGAGGTGCCGCCCCATGCTACCTGGATTGTTCCACTCAAATGCCTATAACTTCGTCAATCTTCCTAATTGTTCACATCAAAAACATCAATCTATGAAAATATGTAAAAAGAAATCCGATATTTGACACTTTCAAACGGTTATACCCCGTTAAGACACTACTTATAAGTGAATTAAATATCAGAAGTAGCTGGACTCAACTACCGTTTGCTATTGTCAAAACTAACATTACTAAGATATAAATACAAATGGTATGAAATATAGAAACAATGAAACGGTAAAAATTTACACCACAGATAGTTTACAGTATTTCTGAAGTGACGGTATTTTTCTCTGTTGTTTAATCTTATATTTAGGAATTACCTAATCTGCGTCATTTTATTGAAGCGCACTGTATTACTGCATTTAGTAAACTGAATGTACAAATATGACACTAACATATTTAGTCAATAACAGCAATCAGTTAGTATTTTTTGGAAATTGAGGAGTGATTGAATACAACGGGCGAAAGATTCTCAAGAATCGTTCCGGTCGTCGACAGTTGCATAAGCTCAAACTATTTTATACCTACTACTACTTACTCGATTGATAAAAAGGTTTTTTTTTATTAGATGTTTAGGGTCTCTGCGCCTTCGTAAGTTGTTATATATACCCACATTCCATGACCAAGGTGTAATTAATTTAGAAGATACATGTCGAATCTTATTTTACGATAATTAGGTAATAGTATATACAGTGCGTCGATGAGAAAGTGAATTGGTATGTCAAATGAAGTGGAATAGACCAACACCTTTTAAGAATTTAAAGACTTATCTGCAAGGGTTTTCTTCTTTTAGCATGTCTAGCGAGTTCATCGAGACATCATGTTGCACCGCTTGGCTTTGAATTTGGGACAGTTTCCTAGAATATGTTCAATGGAAATGTTTGTGTCACAGATAGTTGGGTTGTCTTTGGTGATAATGAAGGAGTGAGTCAATTATCACGAATTTTTAGCATGGTTAAAATTACTTGATCGCTTCGGTTAATACGTATTGCTGGACTAGTATCGTAGACGTTATCTCTAACTATGTGTATATTGCAAGGTTTCAACTTTTTGAAAGAAAGGTTGTTTATCAGCAACGAGACAGGATTCAGGTTGGTGAACATTTTCGTGCACCGACGTCATACCCGAAGGTTTTACAAATATAAGAAAGAACTTTTACAACCTACGTTACTGGTTTTACGCTGTGCTTTGAATGAATTATTCTCTGTCTGCTACATTTTTTTTATGTGCCGTTGTACATTTTTTCCTTCATCGAATGATTTTCTTCATAAAGTCATTTTCGCCTTTACGAAAACAGTCGAATTGAATTCTGCTACAAGGAATTAATGCAGGGTAACAGAAGTATGAAAACCATCGTTTCCCGTCGGAAACAGCGCAGGATTTTCAAGTTTTTAAACGAATGATCGTGAACGAGGTCACCGTTATTTACAATTCTAATTCGCAGTCGTGAATGTATTTTTAATATCTTTTTGTACGTTCGATATAAATGTATAGATACGTTACTATTTACTAGGTATTTGCTTTTCATATACTCACATTCTTGCTGGAACTGTAACACAACTGTGGTTGAACGAACTCCTAGTAAAAGATTAATCCTTTAAGAAGTTTGAATTAAACTTTACATGAAAGATTATGTCGCCTGTGTCATAAGCAAAACATGTACCTTATACAGGGGGTGAATAATTATGGGTTCAAGGGGTATTTGAAAGAAATAACCTAATATTTTAATGAGCAGTGTAATTAATAGACTTATTAATGATATTTTTATTTTTGACAGGGTTTTCTGATTGAATATCTACATAAGTTATAATCAAATTACATTATGAGATATATAAATTCTATTATATTTTACTTAGAAACGATAGGGGTGTAGATTTCGATGGAGACTTCTTAAAAAGTTTCAAAATTACAGTTTCCTTTAAAAGTTTTATTCGCTATTATATCTAACGTCTTTTGTTTTATATTACATCGATTAATCACCGTATTACGCTGTTAATTAAGATGTTTATAGTGTTTTGTGCAATGTCTTTCCACGCCGCTTGAATCCCCAATTTCACTTCGCCTTGCATATAAACATCTGGCTTTTATTTGTCATAAACATTTTTGGTAATGTTGCCCAAAGATGACCACTTCAAAAGTTGAATTCTAAGTTGATGAAACCAGTTTTTAGTGGAACCAGTAGCATGTACCGTTTTCCTTGCTGAAAAGCACATTTTCGGCAGCCATGATCGCCACAAATAGTAGTACATCCTCCTCAGAGTTGGGCAAAATGTAATCTAATTACAACTTACAAATTACGATTAAAATGTAATTGCGTAGTTGATTATACATTATTTTCTGCAATCGTTAATTTAGGTAGTTGACCATTTGGTTTCGTCAATTACCTAAATGAACGATTAATGAAAATAATGTGTACTCAACTACACAATTACATTTTAATTGTAATTTGTAAGTTGTAATTAGATTACATTTTGCCCAACTCTGATCTTCCTCTAGTACTTTCTGATATTTTCCTGCATTTCTTTTTCCATTTATGAATGCTAGGCATTTCTGTTTTTCACGTTTTTTAATTTCTGGCCTCGCCATAACTCTGCGATCTTTTTTCGTTTCGCAAATTGCATTAATAATAATTAAAAACTGTTACTTTTTACTACGTAAAGTTAGTTTATTGCTCTTATTAACCTAATACAATGGATATCTAAATGTAGGGACGTTATCATACGTCTCAGTTTTTAACCCTCATCATGGGTGTACTGGTCGGTATACAAATACGTCCCGGTTTTCTTATTCCTTCATTTTATACGGAATTCTATGAAGTAGGTATTTGAGAATAATGAAACACTTCTGAAGAATGTTTTACGTACAGAAAAATATGACTTGGCTCCCAAATAGATTGCTGCTTCACTTGTACTGACTATTGTGTTTTTTATTGTAAGCCATTTTTTAATCATTACATCAAAAGTAGGTAGTTTATTTTTTCAGAAAAATATTTCGTTCTGTCCCCGTTTTTTTACCTGTCCCTGGTGAAAAAAAAATATGATAACCCTATCTAAATAAATGAATTAGCACTAAAAGATGCTTCTTAATTCTCTGATGCTCTCTCATCGCTCACGTGCTCTCCGTTCAGTTTTTCACCCTTTTCTATTCTTTTTACCCCACTCTATGCTCTCTCGCACACTCCCCTCTCCTTTTCTCACGCTCATTACCAGACAGCGTAGTGCCTGAATTATTCTCAACAAAATTGTCGTCCAATTTGAATTTCTTTTCGTCGCTGAATACCTATAACATGGTTCCATATTTCTGATTGCGACACGAAGTTTTCTGCGAAATTCAAACGGCGCCCCATGTGACATTTGCTGAATGGTGCTGGCTAGACTTGGATCACATTTCAACTGAAATCGTTGCACTATTTGCGGCGATAAAACACGCGTTCTCGATTCATAACAACGCCAGTTTAACGGTGCGGTAGAGGGGAGGCTTTATAGTTCTCAATTCTATAAGTCCCAAGGAATTATAAAAGCATATTTGTTTACGGAAAATAAAATAGGAAAGTGGTAAAAGAATGCAAATAAACTTGTTAACTTCATATAATCGTAATTTCGAAAAGAATGCACGAAATGCAATCATTCGACCATTATTATGCAAATAAAACATTAGGTTTATTACAGTTATAGGCCGAAAACTGCTGAAAACTGTGATTTCCGCTACTTTTAATTATTATTTGTAGCATATAGCTGCGTTCACCGATTTCAATGAAATTTTCAGCATGTATCTAACTATTCTTAAATCTACAAACGGATTTTTTCAATTTTCATTACAGGCTCAAATAAAAAAATTGAACAAATGATCTTCACTATTTTCTTCGCTATTCCGATGAATTGCAATCTTTTCAATACAACGAAACACACCACCCATGAAACTAATCCTTCCAGCTTCTAAAAGAAATTTAAGTCGTTTGGACTAATTTTAAACAAGTTATTCTGTTTTAAATGGTTTCCACATATTTTTATCCCCCACTGTATATAAATGGTTGATGTCGAGCAAACTTGAAGAACAGCAATCGTCTTGCTACATGTGAGCAACATCCCACAACATATTAGCCAACTCTGCATCCGCAAGTATAACAGCTACACAAACAAAATACTTCACAGTGTGGATGTGACGCGAGTGCAACTGTGTTTTAAATAGAATACTGTTGACGAAATCCAGATCAATTTGGTATCTGCAATAATTGCTAGATCCAGAAGTTGTTGGCTGGTATATGAAACTCAAATTCACCAGATTGATCCAAAAGTGAAGTCAGACAACTTTGTGTGCAAGTAGAGTAGTTCATTCGAAAGACAACCCTATTCTTTGTTGTTGCCATAGTATGGTTTTAGGAGGTGAAATAACCCCTTGAAAAAAGTGCAGAATTTTCTTTTTCGTGGAATATCTCAAGAATGGTGAGACATATTGAAAAGAAGTTTAAACAAAAGTTGCACCTTTTTCTTATATATACAAAACTGCGTAAAAATGATTATCGAATTAAGATTTGGTGATGGGGATAACTTGAAAATTATGGACTTTTCGATAATTATTTTAACTTAGTTTTATAGATATTAACCCTTTAGCGCCAAACGTATCATATATGATACATTCCTTTTTTTTGCCGTTTCGCCGTTCGCATTCGTATTTCACTGTTTGCAACAGTTTAAGTGACACATGTGTAGCGTAGTTTTATTCACTGAAGAAAGTTGGACCTACCTGAACCCTGTATTCTTTGGTTTTATGCATTTTGATCTCTGAAAAAAATTAATTAAAACAAGTAAAAAAAAATTTTTTGTATAAAAAAATATATAAATTCAGACCATATTTAACGATAAAAACAAAACGGGATATTTTTTCTTCCACGCGATCTAGGTGCGCGCGCTAAAGGGTTAAAGAAAGATGCAACTTTTGTTTAAACTTCTTTTCGATATCTCCCACCGTTCTCGAGATATACCAGGAAAAATAAAATTTTGAATGTTTTTCAAGAGGTGATTCCACCCCCTAAAAACGCACTATTGCACCATGAAAAAATAGGGTATATCGTACGGATAAACTACTCTACTTGCACACGAAGTTGCATAATTTTCTGAATTCCGATTTCCGCAGCTTTTTTGCTTCATAATATCCAGATGTGTTTAAACTGAGATCAGTAACACTTTGTTAATTGTGGGAAAAATCTAGCGACGCAACTTCAATGCGTTGACATTGCGACCGACGTGCATTCACGCTTTCCTTGCGAACTAATTCTGATAGATAGTTATCATTAGTTGAATACTCAAGTATCCCTTGATAATAAATTCGTCAAGATGTGACGTAGGTACTGTTTCAAGTGTTGAGTTAAGTAAAGCACAAGTGATTTGAAAGTCAGTAAATAGGGTGATGCGCATTGTGGTGTTTTGAATAGTTTTATCGAAATATTTATAACGTTCTTTTATTTGTCCATTAATCGTTTCCAAAGCATATCGGGTGTTTGTAATGATCGTGGTGATTGATTCACCTGTTTTGTCGTTGAAGATTTTCGAGGTGAGTCTGCAAATGATTATAGTTTACCCACAGATCCTTTTCCTTTAATTTTATTTATACAACTTTGGAAGCCACGACAAACAACAAATATATCCCACGCTCAAAACTTATCCCATATATTAGTTTCACACATTAGCCATATGACCATCCTTTAATACTGCCACCATAAGTTTTATTAGGTTTCGATGTTTGTATGTAGAATATGTCACGTGTTGAAACGAAATTTTGTAACTTTTCTGCAAAAACTTCCGTCTAACAGAATAATAATGGTTATTAATGGTTCTTCAGTTTTGCTCGACATCAACCTTCTATTACATTCACACGCAAGCTTCATGAACGATTATTATCCTGAAGAACCATCATTCGAAAAAAGAGAAAAACGAATCATAATAATTCTTCTTCGCGCTCAACGTATTAGCTTTTGTCTTACACGTAAATTGGAGTAAGTATTGGTACTGTAGCGGACAAAAAAGATACCACTTTTTCGATCCACTTTACCTCTATTATTTTTTAACATCAACTCAAAACTACAGTATGTACCCCATATAAATATTCTGATAGAGAATTGAAAACTGTATAAAACCCAGTTACAGTTGAATTTATTTAGATTATAAACAAAATTACTACATAACATTAAACACGACAACACCCTTTTAAAGCTGTTAAAAAGTTACCACTTTTGCAAAGTAATACAAAATCTGATACTTCATGAGGGCATCTTTTGCTTTTAGGACGGGCTAAGAGAATACCAAAAGTGGTAACTCCTTTGTCGGCCCCAAAAATGTGTTATCCCGTTCAAAGTCATAAATTTTTTTGTTAGTTACATAAATTCAATTTTAACTGGGTTTTATACGATTTTCAATTATCGATCGGAATATGTATATTAAATACATACCACAGTTCCAAGTTGATGTTAAAAAATAACAAAAATAAAGCAAATGGAAAAAGTGGTAACTATTTTGTCCGCTACTGTAATTCTAAACATATTTCCGCGAATAGGTGCATCGTTAATTTATCGCTTTCTATGATTATTAATTAACCTTTTTTACGCTACTCTTATACATAGGTTCAGTAAAAATATCGACTTTTTTTACATAATAGGTAGCGTTCGAATGGTTGCATTTCATGCATTTGTTTCGAAGTTATGATCATTTGAAGTCAATAACTTCCAATTTGTCGCCGGATGCACCTTCTTCTTTATCTGAATTCTTTACAGCTTCCCCGCCGTATTTGCCGTAACAATTATGCTTGTATAATTCTTTGGGACCTATAGAATTATCCCCTACTAATATCTCAGATGTCAGAAGAACCATAAAAACCATTTTCTACCACCCGCCTTGACGGTCTGCCGGATCGCTTCTTTTCTCCATAATCTTCCTTTCCCTTTTTTAAAAAAATTACTCATCGCATTCTGAGGTCTCTGTAAATCACTAGGGATCTCTCGCTGTATCGTTCCAGGACGTCACAGGTCCAAAATTCGCTGCTGCTCCATTTGTGACAGTTCTCCACCTTATGGCATTGTTTACAATTTAAACAATGAACGCCAAGAAAAATTTTTATTTTCGATACGAAGGTAGTACTGCCTTTTCATGCTTTGTCAAGCTTATATGAACATTCTGTAAAATGTTACTACCAAACACCACAAACCCATATTTATTCACACCCACTTCGGAGAGTTTTATGATAAATACTTTAGTATTTTCTTCAGGTATAGACATTCGGCAAATATGACTGTTACACAGGTGACAGTACATTTTAAGAAGTATTACAAAATAACGATATTTCATAACCCGCTTTCTTATGCAGAAAACCTAGGAAAAATTACCTTGACCCTATTATTCACCCTACATCGTTAAACATGAAATCAACTTCTGCATGGATTAAATTATGTTTGTATATATAATATTCATTTTTTCATAAATATGTACATGTGCTTTTGAAAACCTAGACGTATCAAACTATTTCGTCCGTTAAGGTTTTAATTACGCTAATATTCACTATGGTAATAGTATCACATTTTAATTGCATGGTTACAGTGTAATCACTCATTAATCTATGACGGTTTGCAATTTTAAGTTTAAATAAGCATTTGAAATCTTCTAATTAAAATTACAACTCTCAAAATAAATAGCTTTCTAATATAACTGTAAAACTATCGCAAAGTTACGTTTTGCATTTGTACATTCAGATCTCAGAGGTTGAGGTCTGATGATTTTCTTTTAATATCAATAAGTGTGGTTTACGTGCCAGTTTACTGTTAACCAGCAAGCGCAGGAGCTATACATATTAAATAATCTGAATGAATACCTAAAAACCAGAATCATTCCTTAAGGATGTGAAAAATATACTATGTGGATACGAGAAACGATACGTTCGAAACGAGAAAAAGTAAAGGTGGAATCAGACGGCTCGTGGAGCCGCGATCCACGAGCCGTCTGATCGGTCATGGATCCGCTCGCCCGGGCTCGCCAAGCCGACTTGACGAGCTAGACGAGGCGAGCCGGCTCGCGGAGCCACGAGCCGTCTGATTCCACCTTAACATTTGCTGATAAAAGAATTACAGTGTAAATGAAAACGGGGAATTGTCAAGAAATTGGCAATATAATCAGGTAGCGACCAGCAAACAATTATGTTTGTAATGGAAGAATTTAAGTACTACTTATTATTCGTGAAGTATATTTTAACATGATACCGCAATGACACACATTATAGTAATCATACAGTCTCGTTTTTGGAGTAATATTTTCGCTCGTTGTAGTATTGTTGACAACTTTTTGACAGTATTTTCACGAGGTGTCCCTAGTGCAATGGTGCAAAGGAAATACAATAAAATTGTAACAATGTTTATTGGTGTAACTGATGAAATTCATAGAAAATGCAAAATTCAAAGCATGAATGTCAATAGTTCTATGTGTGAATCTCGACCCAAAAGAAAGTAAAGAATGTTATATTAATGTAGGTCATACACAATACAGTTTTTGCATTTATGAAATAACTTTCATGTATTCTCTACGAGTCCGTTATGGTTTTATTTATTGATAGGTACATTCAAAATGTACCATGTAGGTACATTACACAAATTAATCCATCGTGGGCACACTGTGTCGTTTATGTCCGGGCAAATTGTCTCCTTTCTAAACATCCTTCCGAATTTTTATTTTTCCTAATTAATCCTTTAAACATTTGACTTACAGAACGATTTTATATTAAAGTAGAATATTCAATGAATATCCCATAATTTTTTCAGATTTTTTGAACGGCAAAAACCGTAAAAAAACAGCCATGGACATAAACGACCCAGTGTGCCCACGGAAGGTGCGAAAATATGTGTGCCTACGGCAGGTTAATGGCGTCAATGAACTGCAACAAAAAATAGCAAATGGGTTATTCGAACGATGCCAGTAAATATTTTAAAGGCATAATGAAATATCGATATCGATTCCCCAAAACCATTATAATAAACATTGCAATACCTTTACTACAATATGTAAAAATATATAGAAATATATTACCGAATATCTCAACATTTTACAATATCTTTAAAAGCGCACGCGACAATAAAGTCATATTTAAAAACAACAATAATCGATAATTTTTCAAAAATTTTAAATAGTCTAAAAGTTATGGGAAGTTCTCGCACCGCAGAAATAACTAAAAATGCTCACTTTGAGTAATGTTTAATCAATAATATTAGATTCCATGCGAGTCTTTTTATTGATTTTGACGCAATTAATTTTGATGAAAATCTTGCAAATGCTGAGAATATTAAAGATTTGGTATCGAATAATCAAAAATATAGAAGAAATGCACTGCAACTACATATCTTGATTTTTTAATTCTAAGTTTTCATTGTCATTTTTTTACACAACGCCCAGCGTTGTTATAAAGCAATATTGATTTGCACATGGTCACTATTGCAAGCTGATTTTCTTCTATCTGTAAATGCATGTGTCCAATTGCATGCTATGATCCCTACTCACGAGAGAGGACCAAAATTGGAAACGCACTTTTGTAATGCGTCATAGGTATGTACTATATCAAATTGTAGAGCTCGACGAGCCGTTCAAGAAACACACCCTTTTGGGCGCAACTGGTCATTTGTTTTCGAGACGTTTCCGTTTAAAAAATCGGTTATCATAGTTGATACTATTTAGGAACTAATATTTCCCTGCGTAATACGGTGGAAGTGCGCGTAGAACGTTGATTCCAAAATCCGGAGATCGCTAGATCGAATCCCGTTTGGCGCAATTCAGACAAATGTTACTTCGGTGTGTCGACTATTGTAACCGATTTTTTAAACGCAAAAATCTCGAAAAAAAAAACCAATGATCAGTTGCACCCAAAAGGGGGGTGGGGTGTTTCTTGAACGGCTCACCGAGCCCTACAATTTGATATAGGTACGACTCATTATAAATCCTCGTCAGAATTTTAGGCAGTTTAATGAACATTAATGTGATGATCGGGAAGCAGTACTAATTTCCTTTTCCGCATTTGATTGCTCTGAAAAGTACATTGTTTATCCCTTGTCACGATTTGTTTAAATAATGAAGTTTACTGTTCCCTCTGAAGTAAGAATGCAAGTAATTACTACCTCTATTCGCATATGCTAAATATTATGCTCATTGTCAGATGGATGTTCGGAAACTATGCTCGCAAACAGTTCGCAAACTCTGTATACCTAACGACTACTTCGATCTACTAACGATCTTTTCACGAAGATTGCTCGCGTAAAAAAGACTTCCCGAACAGTTATAAATATTCTGTTACTCCAGCCTATCAGCTTCTTGAGGAATCAGTTCCCGGCAACCAGCAACATCGTCACAACTTTCTTTCGCATGCAACACATGCAATCACTATCGCACTCATCGCACACGACATGTTGTTTAGCGTTGCCTCAGTGGAATTCCAGTGTTTGCGAAAACATTGCGTAGTGGTTATAAAATGTCTGTAAACAGTGCGTTTATGAAATGTTCGCTGGTGAGTAGGTAACGTCTCTTTTAACATTCCATTACCGACAGTTCAGGAACAATATGCGAACGGACGATTTCTAGGAAATTCAATTCCCATAGTGTTGGTGAACAGTTTGCGAACGCTAGTGGAGACGCAGCTTTAGGAAAGGCTCCGAACCCGCAAATTCTGATTTTAATGAAACTCTGTGTGAATATAAAACCTATCGGAGTATACATATTCACTGTGAAGGAGTAAAATCAGCCATTAAAGTTATCACGTTTTCTTTTATATAAAGCTAATGTCCTTCCCTTATATAACAAAAGTAAGGCCTTCTGTAAGTTGCAAAATGTGAACGAAGTAAGGTACCTATCACTTATAAGCATGGGAATATAAGTAAAAAATTGAAAAATTGTTTCTTGAAAATAAGGGAAAAAATGATGTACTTTCATATTTCAGTAAACCTTTGTGGATTGTAAATTTTCTGCATAAAAAATGTCTTTATCCCTTATGGTTAAGAGTTTATACTTATATAATATAACAATGATAACATTTTGTTTATTAGTTTCGCGTCGTGGAAAAATTTTCGTGCAGTAGTGTGATAGAACATAAAAAACTGAACAATTCTTATAGGTAGTTAAAATTTTGTTCTATCTCGCACTGTTACAAAGTTATATTAAAACTTATATTAACTTATATAAAACTTATATTAACTTTAAGGATAGATTTCCCCCCTTCAGAGTGAATCTCCGCAAAAAAATTATTATATGTTCGACATTCACACGAAGTTTCATTAATATCAGAATTTTCGGGTTAGTATCCTTTCCTTGATAGTCAAGATCGCTAGACATTTCACCCCTTAATTTCTGCTTATGGGGTTGTATTAAAGACATAATCTGCAAATATGTAGATATTATAATTGCGTATGGATTTGGAAGGTTAGAAATGGGAATATATTAAGTAGTATTTGTATATCTGTTCATTTATTTTTAACTCCCTGGCTCTGCACCTATATCGCAACACAGGCGACGTTGCCAACGACTTTTTAGTATATACAATCTACGTTATAGGCACCGCCGTCAATGTTTACAAACCTAAACTGTACTCATGTCTGACGCTGCACTAATCATTGGCACTCCTGATTAAAAAGTCTAATATTAAGAAGTACAAGCTTAGAAAGTACTTTATTACAATTTCTTATTTTTCTTTCACTATAACACTACAAAGCCCCGTAGTGGAACTACACATTTCAAATCTGGCAACACCACAAAGTGGGACAAAGGGCTGAGTTTTAGGCGTTCTCTTAAAATTTTGATAAGGGGTAGGTAAGTATAATTTGTTGTTTTATAACTAAGTAATGGATTGAAATACAGATTTACTAAGTGTTATATGTATTTAATAGTGAATGAACTAAGTAGTCTGTTTAAACACTTTAAACTTCGTTTTTAACTACATATGTTTTTCTATATAACCTCAAATTTTAGGGTGTCAATGATTGTACTTTTATGCCTATTTTTGTTTTTCATTGAATAAAATACTTAATAGGTACTCAAGGTGTCTTAGTTTAATGAGAAATCCATAATCATTAATAATAACTGAAAATTCAGACCATACAAAAACTTCAGAAAAAAATATAGACATTCCAATTGGGATTTCCGCTTAGGGTGTCAATCATTGTACAGCTTACTCTACGAAAATATTTTACTCTCGATTTTCGGTGTATCCTTTTGATACAAAAAAAATTACTCTTCTTTCGATCGTATCAAGAATGAAGCCGCAGTCTCTATATTGAAATTAAGAAATGAGTTTACGGTGATTTCTCACAAGAAAGCATTCCAGAATGAGAAAAATTCGATTCCGTTGCAAAACAGGGCACGCAGCCGCTCTCGTGGGTGTCGGAACGTGAAAGAGTTGAAGTACGTAGCTGAAGCCGTGGGTACCTAATGTCTGATATCGGAAATGCCCCGAGCGACGGCACGTTGATTGAAGCCTTTGCAACTCGGAACTCACACTGAACGTTAAGTACATGCATCCCCTTAGTACATACGGATACTCCCACTCAGGTACTCGCGCACCTCTTCCTCCTCTCAGCTCACGTAGTTCCCCTCGGCTTTGCTTCGGGCCGCCTGCGCGGGACCGATCGAGACACGCCAGGGCCCGTCCACCCGATTGTTTGCGCAATTCGTCATTTATCATGCGGCTACGAAGTAAATTCGGAATGAACAAAATTGATGATTGATTCTTGATTGCACGAGAGAGACAGTTAACGAGTGGTTTGTTTTAGTAATGCCGCTTTGAAAAATTATTCCACACTGCGGCTGGTTTTAGTAGAATTGCAGGCAAGAGGTTTTAGACGATTCCAAAGCAGTTGCAAGAGCATTGTGATTGGTAGTCTTGCACAATCTTGCAAATTTTATGAAATATTGGGTGTCTTGGAAATCTTGATTGTCTTGAAATTGTTGAGTTTTCAATGTTTAGTGCTTTGCTATTGTTATTCTTTTCGTTCGTTTTGATTGCGTTATGCTGCTATATAATCTGTAATATAAACACAAGCGAATTTTTCAGTATCATAACAATATTCACAAGCTGGATTGGGGCGTAAAAATCGGAATATTTTCAAGACCTGCCAACCGATTTCGGTTTGTATACAATTTCAAACTGTCTCGAAACTCCGTGTTCTTAATTTGTTCAACACGGTTACAAGGCAGCTTCTGGAAGTCTCAGCACTATAAATGGGGATAGTAGACTACTTATGTTATTATACTCTATACAATTATCCTTATAGTAAGATTGATTTTGTGTATACTCTGTGTTTACACTTGACTAAGGGGTATTTACAAAGATGAATATCTAAGCTTTTGTTGATGTGAAAATTTAAGTCTTCAATAGTTTTATTTTGAGCATGTATTTTGAGCAAGTACGTTATAAAGAAACAATGATTGTATTTAGAATTTGTAAGCTGTTATCATGTTTATCGCGAAAAGCAATACTCAATGACAGATTGGAGAATTTAGTTTGAGAATTTAGCTTAACCTCAAGTATTTATTACACACCAACATAGATATTAAAATTGCAATCTAATATTAATTACTAAGTATAAAGCAAAATGTATTAACAGTCGGTGAGCAAGAAATGATACATAGATATCCAGATAATAGGTATAGAGTTACGTAAATGCATAATATATGTGTCTTAGAATTCTACGTTTTATATTTCTTACTCCAATTTTGTGGTAAAATGATATGAAACGGAATTCAACAAAATTTCAAATGCTTATGGTAGAATAAGTATTTACTGTTGTCCATAAAACCTTAACAGTAGTTACTCCAATGATTCTTAGGTAAACGGCCTAACAAATACAATTACTCTTGGAACCGTTGCCTGGAGGGTAAAATTTATTCATGCGAGTTGCGTCGAGCGAATTAAAATCGGAGAAGCCCCTATCGCGTTATATCGGCACGATCGTGGATATTAGCGTGATCGCCTACAATCAATTACCTGTTATCAATAATTCATGCTGAAAATTATTTTCTCGATCATTCCAAGCACATCAGCCCCTTCTATTTTTGCTACAGGGTGGTCTTGCGTTTCTGATGAGTGATGAGGTACAATGTTAACAAACATGTAGATGAATCTCGCAAAGTTTGTTTTACCCTACCGTTTTTAAACTCGTTAGTGTCATAGATTTCAACTACATGAAATCTCTTTAATAATAACGATTTCAACTACACGAAGTCTTTTAACGAAAAGTTCTTAAATGTTTAAGAATAAAATAACATTGAAAGCAAGTTACTTAACAGGACTATGTAATTATGCTCATCTTATCTTGTACACAATTTAAGTGATTACTAAGTTTACTGCCTTGTCGCGATCTATTTGTTGTATTTAATGTAAAAAAAACACACACACTTCGACACACTCAAAATACACACTTAGGTAGCGAAATGAACGTATTGGAACGTATATGTTATAGTTAACACTGTTATTGCAATTCCATACTGTAGAACGACAATACTATTAACATAATATCATTTTTAAGGAATGAAAACAGAAAAAATGGTTAAAGCAATTCATTTCAATGTTCGCAGCACGTCCAGGTGATTTTATAATACTATAGGTATAATATGTAGGTTAGGTTTACTCTTTTTTTGGCACAAAATACATATCTTATACCAAAAGTGGCATTTCTAGAAATTTCTTATGTAGCCCAACGAACTCTAGTCCCTCGTATAATATGTAGTTCAATAACCTTATAAACTAGAATTAATAAATAATGTAACTGTGTTTTACAAAAAGAACCGTTATGTAAATTTTGCACGTAGCAAATGCGTGTTACGCTATGTATGTAAGTATGTACTTACAACAGAATAACACTTCATTCGATGATTCTGATTTTAAATTCCAACCAAAAAACACCACTATATTGACATCAATACAGATTTAACTGTAACGATGATTATTTCAATATCGTTTACATAAATTGCTTCATTGATTATTTTATGTCTTTGTTGCTTTTAAAGATCAACAAGTATTGATTTTTGTAAAGGTATTTGTAAATAAAGTCAATTACTTGTGTGTGAAATGCATAAAGTAATTGACAAAGTGTCCCGTCGATGTGTATTACAATTTACAATGAGATATGAAAACAGAACCGTAAGTCCTGTTCACACGGCTGACAATGAGCGTCGAACATTCAGATCCGTGACTCGAATTACAAGTGTTAAAGTCCATAAATGTGTGTTGAGCACAAGTAATGAAATGGTGCACAAACAGAATGCTACACAATTATGAAAGATCCATGCACGCCGTGCAGCCACGGAACCCGAGGTTCACTTAACACTTCACAACAAATGAGAATTTCATCGGTACTTCTCTTGTTCCCATTGCGCGGACTCCCGATTTTCATTAATTGCTTCAGATACCACTTCTATTTATGGTATAAATAGCAGTGTTATTGTTATTCATATCGATTCGTTTGATTCATAAACTTACGCATACTATAAGTAACGATTTCACTGAATCGAGAAACGTATTCGAATTTCATAAATACCTAAACGCATAATATCACCAAATTTAAAACACCGGCAAGTATAGCAATATATGTAAAATGCAAGTAATTGAAACAGGAAAGGAAAAACCAGTTTGTTATGTTATTTATGAATGAATATAGTTTTGTATTAAAAACTTTGCTTAAAAAATTAGTTGCATTATATAAGTTGAGATCTAACAAAGGAAGATCACGAACCCGGAAATTCAAAAAATTCTGAAACTTTGTGAATATGTAGGGAATTTCCTCCTGAATAGAACGCAATTTTTGTTTGCTGCCCAAATTCACTCTAGGGGGTATAATTGACCTCTGAAAATTCGGTTATTTCCCGATTTTGTGTTATAACTCGTGAACTGTAAAATAATTTTTTTACCGCATGACAGATCTAATTAAAAGAAGTAACTTTTGTCTTGAAACTTTTTTTTATCTCTTACTTTTCGCAAGTTATAACACGAAATCGTAAAATAGCCGAATTTTGAGGTGTTAATTTCACCCCCTTCGAGTGAATTTGGGCTGCAAACAAAAATTGCGTTGTAATCAGGAAGATTACAACCCCTGCATAGTCGCAAAGTTTAAGAATTTTTTGAATTTTCGGGTTCGGGATCTTCCCTTGTAAGTTTTGTTTTTAAAACTGAATTGCTAAGGTCGGTATCAGATATATTGGCCGGTGAATTCGGTTTTGCGAGCAGCGATCGAGGAAAAATCAGCCACCACCATCTGACGAGCGTGGATTTGTCAGTTGGAGTTGCGGGGCCCTCGCAGGGTATGGTGGGGTAACGGGACCGCTGCTCAGATCCGCCTGAACCTAGCCATTTGGCTGTTATTTATTCTTAGCGTAATAGTTGTGTGCGTTACGAAGCTATGCGTAGACCAATACGAGATGAAACTATCGAGAAAGAATCAATGTTCTGACCAATAAATCTCCTGAATTTTTTCGGAGCTAACGCACACCTATTCTGCTGTGTGTATTTCTACGCTGACAGCTCGGTTTGGCCTACACGCCAGAAGCTTGGCACTATCCCCACCACTTCTGGCTCGTTCTTGTTCGGCGAAGGCGAGAGCGAGATGAAACGAGAGCGAATCAGAAAACGTTGAGAAAAGGAGCACCGAGGCAGGCAAACGGTGTGGTGGGGGAATACCCCTCACGAAATTCACCGGCCAATATATCGGATACCGACCTTAGTGTTGTCCAAAGTGTAGAATTTAATAAATTTATACATCTTTTATATCACAAAGGCAATGCTGTTCGTACTTCATACATATCATTCAGCCAGATAACGTTCAAACGATTATTCAATTCGTTAAGCTCTTATGAATCAACTAACTTAATTTCTCAACAAATACAACTTGACGTAGGTATTCATGCATATATTTCGTAAGTGCACTTAATTCCTTTTTACATGCTTTTGATTTAATATGGTCTGGAAAAAATTAAATTTTCTTTTTGCACGATTTATTTTTGATCAAGCACAGTCTGATAAATTTTCTTTATAAAAATCTTCACTTAAATTTAATTCTAACAATAAGAAAAAATATTCCTACTTATTTTTGTAGGAAATTGCTCTGATGAGAAACGCCTATTATTTTTAATTCTTTAACTACGGCTGTTGTCAATAGACGACAGTACGAAACTTATGTGAGATACGGCCGTCGTCAATAAGCGATTTGATGAATTATGCCGGGAACGGGGGTCGCTTATTGACTTTTATCATCATATATAGATAAGAAATGAATGTATCAGCATTTGTACAAGTTTCCTTTTGTTTTTGTTTTGCGTTTAGACAGACACATTTGTGAATATATACCAGTAGCTAAAGGGTTAAAGATTACAAACATGCATTTGTGAGAAGCATGCCCTGTAAATATCGCATGCATCGCTTCAACTCCTCTTTAGGTTGTCGATTGTAAAGTCCTTGAAACTTTAAGCTTAAAATTAGTTCCTTTTATCAAATTTTAATCAATTCAATGTCCGCGTTCATGGGTTTCGGTCGCAGTAGATATCGCCCGCTGTCATGTGACCGTTGTTAGGAACTATCACGAGATGTTGACGTAAACAAGGAGCAAAACACCTACTACGAATTAATCCGTTTGTTCGCGTTTGCAAGCGAATAACTTAGGCGCATGTGTCGTAATGGAGCATGGTAGTCGGTTACATAGAATTTCACGTATTGTCGCACAAGAAATCGAGCCCGACGAAGAGGCTCACCCCGTGACTGTATGGGCCCTTTCGTTTCGAACTCGTTCTGGGGTCTGTGCGATTCTCCTTGCGCCTACCGCGAAAGAGAGAGCGAGAGAGGGGAGGGAGAGAGATCGAGCCGGTGGCGGCGTTCGGCGCCTTTTGATCTTGCCTGTAATCCCGTCGGGCCCTGCGGCCTGACTGACGTCATGAGAGGTGTCTAAGAGTCGTACGTACGCGACGGTATCCCGCAAGTGTGCGATGCGTGCCTGTGGATATGTCCTCACGGGCCCATTGGGGTCCCACAGGGTGGGGGGATGTAAATCTTGCGGATTTGATGAATGACGAAACGGGACTACTTTAGCAGCATCGGGCACGGGCAGAGGAGTGGTTGGAGCTTGTCCCTTTTTGAATTATGCCGTGGTAATTAGCAGGAGTTTTTATAGCAGGTGTTGCGAACGACTCGTATAACGACAAGTCCATTATTTCGTCGATATGATTATCAATTTTTAGTGAGCAGGTAGTTAACTGTGTCTCGCGGAGACTCTGCTCTTGCGCATTCACTGCATCACATCGGAAAAGTGAGATCGACGTGAAATTGGATACATGATTGTTACTTTTGGAGGTAAAAAAATATTTTACTATTCGGATGAAGTTCTGTATATCTTAGTCAGGTTTGACTTACGTAACGGGATAACACCCTCGAACAACATGTCCGAAACAGAGGTTTTTGAAGTTCCAATAAAAAAGAGAGAACTTGGCAGCACGACTATGAGAGTAGCGTGATAATTCAATTCGAAATTAGGTAGCCCAGCTATTTTGGTGGCATTACTATTGGGTGGTTTTTTCTACACCCACTTCTTTACTCTTCCTAAGATGCCTCACTACTGCTCGTTACACTTAGGTATAGTTTACGATGATGTATAGTCATCCATTTCGTCAAAATAAAAAATAACGGGTATGGAAAATTTGAAACAATTATGAATGAAATTATTTATATGCATCAGAGATTTAGGGAATGATGGACCAGTAAACTTCATGACTTAATATAAAGCAGTCACCTATATATTTCTAACTATAAGTATTAATTTCGTTAAAAATTACAAATTATATAAAAATTATATTGAATATTATCTTATAATTACTAGTGAATAGTATTAAAACATTACATTGAATAATCAAATGCTTTCAAAGATCTTCGAGTTCCTTACAAAATTATTAACACAGATCAAGGATGTATAATTTTAAAATATCGTATTAGCTTATAATGGAAAAAGTGATGAAATTGTGAATGAAAGTGTGATGACGTTTTGGACATCCATATTTCCAAAGCCTTGTGCTATCCTTTGCGCATTAGTTCAGTGACGAAAATGATATTAGAAGATTTCAGAAGCAAAAATTAGCGATAATGTACGCAGTCGCGGTTCCGTACATGCAGCTCATGCACAAATCCCATTTCGGTAGCGATTCTTATGCAAACGTTCTTTTATGTAAATACACGTAAACGCGGAATGGTCGTCATTGTCCTGGCGAGCGTGTCTCGAACGGAGTTAGGTTTTACGTGTGTGAATTTTCAGGAGAAGGGATCTGCTTGGTTAAACCCCCTTGCAGTCCCTGCTGATTTTTACTGCTCGGCGCAAAACCGGGGCCGTAACTCGTGACACGTCCTTTTCATAGTCTCGTGATCTCTGCCTTACGGAAAGTCCCTCCTTTGCAAAGTCGTAAGGTGGACCTCATAAAAGGGTACGAGTCCAACTACTACTAAGGCACATCTCATTTCGCTTGTTTCCTTCTTCTGGGCTTCCATCCTTCGGAGCCTTTTTCAGAAAGCGCCGCTCCTTCCTGGGATCTTTTCCACTTACATTTTTCTGCCACTTATGTGACGCGGTTTGTTTGACTTCGTGATTATAATTAAGTTAATTAAAGGGAGACTAATGACCGGTAATTAAAACTGTTTGAATGATACCTTCCGTGCTACCGGGCTTTCTGATCTTTCCAGGCCTGCACTGGAAAGTATTCGTCTTGTTCTGGTACGAGTTCGAAGTTTCGTCGTTCGCTTTTCATTCATTTCGTGTCTTTTATAAGCCTGGATGGTACTTCATGATATTTCGTTCCACTGGGCAATATATTTATCGTGTATTCTCATTACGGTGACTTGGCAACTATGTTGTGTATTTGACAGGTGTTTTAAAGATTGTATTTAAAATATAAACAGGATCTCGCAAAATACGTGTTGAGAGATGTAATAAATGTATTAATGCAAAATGTGTTGACACGATGAAATGAATAAAGGGAGATACACCTTAGGTGTTTACTTTTCGTAATATGTCCCGAAATATACGGGGTGCTTCACCTAACCTTATCACCTGAAATATTTCTGCTATATTTGAAATTTCATAAAAATATGTAATATCCTTTGATCGTTATGGCAGAATGGAAGTACTACTTTCGTATCTGTTTCGATAATAAACGACATACAGTGATGGTGAAAAGAAAGTTTAAAACTCATATTTTTACATGTCTACATGGTCAACTTAATACTAGGCTGTAAGTATTATATTGATGTCACGAGTCTACTCTGGCAACTCCCCAATCTATGGAATATCAATCTATCTATTATTATTTATATATACAAAAGAAGTCCTAACTGACTGACTCATCAACGCCCAGCTCAAACCAATTAACCTAGGAACGTGAAATTTACATTGAAGGTACATTGTTTTCATGACGTAGGCACCCACTAAGGAAGAATTTTTGGAAATTCCATCCCCAAGGAGGTGAAAAAGGGTGAAATATATTTTCTCGGATTCCCTAACATCTCTCAGCTCCGATTAGATATCAACGTGATTCTTACTCACAAAAATTACCCACATAAATGCCTAAAAACCAATTAAAGTGGTGAAAAGGGGTGAAATGTATTTTCACGGATTCCTCAATATCTCTTAGACCCGATTAGATATCAACTTGGTTTTTACTTAGAAAGGTTACCCACATAAATGCCTAAAAACCAATTTTAAGGGGTGGTGAAAAAGGGTGAAATGAGTTTTCATGGAGTCTTTAATATCTCTTAGGCCTGAAGCGAAGCGCGGGTATATTTTGCTAGTCTCAAGATATAATTCTTTAAAATGGAACTATCTTATTTTTCTTACCCTTCACAATTTAAACTTTCTTATGGTCCCTACTGTAGGTACATATAATAATCATGACAGAAACTGGATACACTGTTCTGATAGTAGACGGTTCAAATGACAGAACGTTCCGATAACAGGTGTTCATATAATGGGGGTTCACTGTAATCCATATTTGATATAAGTTAAGGCAATTTCAAACGTGGAAAAGATCATAATAGCATATGTCGGATATAAATCATATTATTCATATATTATGTGACAACGTTTGTTATTATCAATTAATAAATCAGTATTATAAATTTTATCATAAAACGATAACAGAATTATTTCGGCACCAGTTTTAACAGTAACTAAATCTGCACATTAGCATGAGCAATTTGGATCATACTTTTAAAATAGTTTTTACATTTGTTAACTACAGTTTTTTGTGCATATATTTGACTGTCAGTCGTCGGTAGTGTTCCTGATTTCTCGACATTTTTTCTTTCTCGAGAAATCAGAAATCAGATCATACTTCTTGAGAATTCACGAGAATTTTCGAGAGATTGAAAAAAATATTACAAAATTTATATTTTTGGAATAACGTTGATAATATTTATCAAAAACACAAGAAAACTTTAACTAATTGTTCATTCCTGTCTAAGCAGAAAACTTGTATAAATGAAAAGACAGATATTAAATATAATTGATAAATTTATTTTACTTTTTTTACTGTTATATTTTCCGATAAGTCTAGCTACTTAAGGTAGTTCCTAACCAACTATGTTAGTCAAATTAGTGTTGGGCAGAGTTGGGCATTATCTAGATAAAAAATTATTTAAATAACGATCCAATAAATGATACTTTATCTTTATTCGTTACTCGAGGCTCGAATAATCGAAGTTATCTTTATTCGAAGAGCAACGAATAAATAATTTTGTACGATGAGAATTTATTCGACGAATAAGGGTAATTTTTTTGAAAATTATTTGAAGAGAGAGATGGGGAGCGTGTGCTAGAGTGTGGTAAGCAGGAGAGCATGATGCAAATTGTGTCGAGTTTGGTATCTTTCCATCTTTCCTTCTTACACTCCCGGACCTCTCTATCTTTCATTATTGCTACGTTCAGGCGAGGCTCTAACCTCTGACGCTAGACGCAGCTCTCGTGCCATATTCCCTCAAGACTACCTCCTCGCATCATGCTCTCCTGCTTACCGCACTCTAGCACACGTTCCCCATCTCTCTCGTTTTCTACTTCCAGAGTTATTTGAGCTTCAAATAATTTTCAAAAAAAATTATCCTTATTCATCGAATAAATTCTCATCGTACAAAATTATTTATTCGTTGCTCTTCGAATAAAGATAACTTCGATTATTCGAGCCTCGAGTAACGAATAAAAATTATTTATCTTTTGTTCGTTAATTGAGATTTTTATTTAGATAAACTTTTTCCCAACTCTGGTGTTGGGTAATAAACGACAAATATAAAGTAGTATGATACTATGGAAATAATAATAATAATTTTTAACATCATGTATATATATTTTAAACAGTTCAATGTTAATATAAATAATTGTAATACGAAAATAGAATATTAATTTAATATTACTAATTAGTTAGCGTAGTGAATTGGAGCCGCAGATCTAACAACGTCGCATTCATTCGGAGCGTCTTTTATAACCAAAATGTCAGAAAAAATGTTCATATGAATCTGAATCTTCGTTCGATATTTAAATGTCTAAACATATCGATTGTGCGACGTTGCCATGTTTACTGCTCTACGTAGTTTCTAAAAAATTTGCACGTAAACGTATTTTTTATGGGCATTTACGAAGAAACCATGTGGTCAGTTTCGCTGAAATAAATAAATTCATTTCGTGACATTTCGATGTACTTTGGTGCCAATTTTGGTACCCTTCTTGAACATAGTTTTCCTGTTACAGCAGAAAAACTGAAACTACAATCCTCTTTTCTCGACTCTGCCATATGCCACTGTGTTAAAATGCATCAACTTGAATTAACAATTTCTCGATAACTATGTGGTAAATCGATTTTAAACTTTGTATAAGGGTTTCTTGTATTCCAAATTAGTTTTGAACGAAATTTGAAAGAATTCTTGAATTTAGTAGATTATTCAGAAACTACCTTAAATAGAATTCGTTTTGCCGTTTTATACATATCGGTCTTGGATATTAAATGAAAAAAACATATCTTTTGAATCTTTTTGAAGAGATTCTGGATTACCTACGCAAAAATTTTATAAAGCTTTGTCTTCTCTTTTCGATATTTCTTCTTTAATAGACACAAGAAACTCATTACTTAATTCAGTGGGCATGCAATTTTTCTAAATTGTTAAATAAGAGTTTAAGAGCACCTTCACCAGTCAATAATGTTGAATCTTTTCTACTGAGATTTTCTATTGCAATTCATATAGGTTCTAATGTTAGTAATAGGATTTATTATAAATTGTAGATGTGTTTATACGTTCGCGATTTCCTAGACTTAAGTTTCTCGAAAAAAGCTGTATTTCTCGAGAAATAAGAAATAAGCAATTATAAAATTTCTCGAGAAAGAATTCTCGAGAAGGAACACTAGTCGCCGGTAAAAACCTATAAAAATTTTCAATTAAATGCACCCAACAGAAAAGTATATTAGTCGAAATTTATATGAATGAAAATTAGAAATGCGAATTCTTACTTTGAAGCCGATTTAATATGCAAAATATGTTACATATAGGGTGGACGGATAGTTTAGAGAGTAATTGTAGGTGGGGGAAGTGGGGGCAAAACCAGGACGTTAAGGATTAAAGCTCATAACTTTGATATTATTAATGTAAAAAAGAAATTGAAATTAGGATTCATTCGAATAAACTCCTTATTAAATAATAGTATATATCCATTTTTTTAAATGCAATAACAAATTCAAAAAAATACGATTTAAAATATGGTCCGTTTTTACGGTTTTACCCCATGACCTGGGTAAAACCGGGTACCATACTAAAAACTGGCCCAAGCACCTATAACAACGGAATTCGTCCAATTCTTCAGTCCCCCAACCAGTGCAACTTTCGCACAGTGTAACGAGTATATAAAAAAAAAATCAAATTTCCATTAAGATACAGTTATTTACACTTTATTGATATGTTAATCATATTTAGTCCCACAAAAATAATTTTTTACATAAAATAATTCATTAAAATATATTTTTGAACATAATAAAAGTAAAACCAATAAAAAATATATATTTTTAAATACATTTAAACACAAATTAATAACGAACATATGAAACAATTATAAAAAATAAAATTAATTTTGTAAATAATTTGTATTGATAATAAATTTTAAATTATTCATTCTTATTATACATCTTCATCATTAACAGTTGAATCTGAAGGAATTCAAAGCTCAGTGCCTTTTAAAAATAAATATTCGAGCACAGATTTGCCTAGTGTTTTCGTTTTATTATGTGTATATTTTCTTGTGTGGGAGCACTCGGGAGCAGATAAAATTTATACCAAATTAAAGAGCATAAAAATAACTAATTATAGTAAAAAAAATGAAAGAACATGTTTCGTTTTTTTTAATTCTCTCCAGAATTTAAAAGATGCGACAAGAAATGTATTAATTTGAGCCATTGGTACGTATCCGTATCTTTAAATGCAAGAATTTGTAATTAATAAAACGAAATAAGGATATATTTTGCTTATTTTCAAAAAAAAAAAAAAGAAAGAAAAGAACATATAAATACAACAAAAATGCAGTAAGTAAATGTTTCCTATGCGTAGTCTGTGGCAGCTTGCGTTTGGTTATTCGACTTTGAATGTAATTACTAACCTTAAATCCGTTACTAAGTTATGATGTTCTTATATCGGAGGACTGTTTACTATCAATTCCATGAAATGATATACAAAATTTCAAAACACAAATTTTTGCTTTTTGAACACGTGCCGCGACACTGTGCTTCGTGAGCCCACTTACAATAAGCTGTAACTGCACCCAACCTTTATTCAATTCGAATGAACCATAGGATTCTTGGACATAAATGCAAATGTCTTCACCGTCTTCATCACCACTGTTATCAATATCCTTCCGTATTTTGTTTAATTTTGTGGTTTTCTTTCTCTTTAGTTGTAGTATTTTATTAAGATTTAGTTTAATGTTGATAACATCCTCTTTTTCGTTTCTTTGTTATACACATTTTGTCCAAAACCAGGTACCCGGTTTTACCTCGTACGGTTTTGCCCCAACACACAATTTTGTAAATATTACGAATTATCAACAATACCAGGGCGAAGTACAAACAAACTGTCTTAGTTATTTACACTTTAATATTGCAACAATTAACATAATTCACACAAAAAAGTACTCACCTGAACACTGTCAAAAGGGTTTGAAGTTTCTTAACTATCGAAAATTAGATCGGAGCCTTCAAAAACACACAAGAAGATATAAGTTTACTATGCATGATTGTAAGACGATCGTCTTTTGTTGATGAAACAATGCACATCGTGACAATATGTCGCTGCAACAACGCGGAAAAAATTAAGGCCGTTTTAAAAATAGTAGCACGTCCCGGTTTTACCCAGGTACCCGGTTTTGTCCTAATTTCCCCTATGTTAAGTGAGCCTGTAATTTTCTGCTCTCGTAGTATTTATGTAATTCTGCTTGCAAATACCTATAAGAAAAATATGCATTCTTGTTTCTTTGCTTTCAGGACAAGGGCGCGTGAATCAGCTGGGGGGTGTGTTTATTAACGGACGTCCACTGCCAAATCATATTCGTTTAAAAATCGTAGAAATGGCCGCAGCCGGTGTCAGGCCATGCGTAATCTCCAGGCAGCTAAGAGTCTCGCATGGTTGCGTGTCAAAAATCTTGAATCGGTATCAAGAAACAGGATCGATTAGGCCGGGCGTGATCGGCGGCAGCAAACCGCGAGTGGCTACGCCCGAAGTCGAAGCGAAAATTGAAGACATGAAAAGGCAAAATCCTGGCATTTTTAGCTGGGAAATTCGCGAGAAACTGATAAAGGTCAGTTGATATTATCTATATAATATTATTTATAGTTTGGTTTCTCTGTGTGAACGATTTTGTATCGCGATCTTTGTGTAGTTCTCACGGCACACTATCCATAACTTCAAGTGATTAGGGGAGACCGGGGCTGGTAGGCCAGTTTCTCAGTTTTTGATTTTTCATGAATTATGTGGGCGAAATATTATTAAACCGGTTAGTACATTTGATAGGGCATACATCTGGCTATCTGATTAAATTATTAATGTTGACTCAATGTGGCAACAATTAACGTATTTTAATGTTTTTCTAACACCTTCCATGCTGGTCAACCAGCTCCATGATCGGGGTTGGTTGACTTACAGTATGGGGTAGGTTGACTATATGTAGGTACAATCAGTTAAGGAAATGTTATTAGTAACTTATCTCAGTGGTAATAAAATAACAATGTCACAAGAGTTGTTTCATTATAAAATATTAATTTCTTTCTTCCATATTTTAATAATAAGCTGAAAATTTTTTCAACTTAAACATTAATTATAATGTATTTATAACATAGTGTAAAGTTTAATGTTGTTAACCCCATATCACCCTAACGAAAGGGGGTAGAGATCTGAAATGTCTCTGTGTTTGTTTTTAGGCAAAGAGCATTATGTGGTACATATGAATACTGAAATTGGTGCTGGGGCCGTTTTCCCTATGCTAACCCGGCTGGACCCTTTAAAAAAAAAAATAAAAATCGCTTTATGAATAACAAAATAACAATTTAAACTTTATTAGTCAACCAGCCCCGACCGATCATTTTGACTTCAATAATCTATATAACCTTCAATTATTTATGTATAAACAAAAATACTATGTCAATAGATCGTCTAATAAACAAACTTTAAAATGGTCCCTTAACATTTATTCTATTGTAACTATATAGAGCGTGCAAAAATAAAATCTTTAAGAAAAAATTGTCAATTTTTCGACAAACGCTGATAACTGTTAAAGAACTTGCGATCGCGGGGTCGGACATAAATGCATGGCATAGTAGAAGTGACTTCTTTCTACAGTGAATCTTTCCGCAGTAGAGCATATGTCGGTGCAAAGTTATTAACAATTAGTCAACCTACCCCTTGAGACAACCAGCCCCGGTCTCCCCTATAGTATTTTATAAGTAGCAGTGGATTCCAGAAAGACTTGAGTCCAATTTTTGAGTAAGTCCTTCAACAATTAGAACAAAGATTGAATCAACAGCAATTCTGTATGCAAAATTGAAAAGTATTTCGTTGAATTAGTTACAAAAAATGCTATCATATTATAAGTGGAAAAGTACAGCATTCCATTTAAAAAAATGAAGTTGATCTTGAAATCTCCCCTACCACTGTACCTACGAAAAAAGATTATATACTTTTGTAGGAATAATTTTTTCATACTTTTACTCGCTTATGAAATATTTAACTGTTCTCGGTTAACTCAGACACACTGTATATCAGCTTTCAAGGTTCACCTTAGCTTGGTGTGTTTTAATGAATATAAAAAATCTGGTAGAGCTTTAACTCTCGTTTAAGCGATTTATTTTTTTCTCAAGTTCGTATGTACCCGTAGGCAAGATATAAAAAATATTTCTGGGTTTTGAACAATAAATTTTTGTTATATTTCACTGTCATACTAACTTGTCCAATATGGTTCTGCTAGCAGGATGGTGTCTGTGACAAAGCATCAGCACCATCGGTTTCCAGTATCTCGAGGCTTCTACGTGGACCTACGAATCAAACTCGCCCTGGAGACGATCCCCGAAGAAATCATTCTATCGATGGAATTCTCGGTGAGTCTCTTTTCTCTGGTTATTTACATACTGTAGTGACATTCTGAGGAAATAAAACAACGCATTTCCATAAAATATGTATTTTCTCTAATTTTATTTTAGTTTTAGATCATAGAAGTGTTTTGAAATTATCAGTTTTGCAATTATCGTTTACGCCAAGGTACTCCTTCTGTTTAGAATACAGATAAAGTTATAAAATTAAATTTTTTAGTTGTCTACTTTTACACACACCATTTAGAAATATATGTAAATTCAACTTTATATAGGTAAAATGATTTTAATCTGTTATTTAGAACGAATATTAGGTATATGTATAACTCCAGATTTTCCATTTTGAATCGTTTTAGTAAACTACCACTGAGTTTATGCATGCTCATTGTCAGGAGACTCAAACCAAAAGTAGTATAAAAACGGTTGGTTGTGTTAGTTGCGGTGCGTTATTTTTTGAAATTCCTAAAAATTGCAATGTTAGAAATACACTTTCATTACAAAAACACTTACGATCCTAAGACTGCTAACGAAATCATGAAACAAAAATAGGAGCAGTGAGTGTTTCTAACAATTTTTTAATAATCCTAAATAAAGGAAAACCATCAGTAAAACTTCGCGAAATCTGAAAGAATTTAAATATATTTTAGTATATATTTATTACTTCGTAATAAAAACATATTTTAATGTTTGATAAAAATGGCTTAATCCTTGACTTCACTTCCTCAAAGTATTACATAATAATTTCTTGAAGAATTATTATTTTCATTTATATAGTATTCGAATTTCGCACAAAGGTGCAGAACATTCTTTAAAAATTCAATCTGTAACCCCGTCCGAGCGGTTCAGTTGATTTACATGAAAGAATTAACGACAACGGAATCAATGGGCTGCCGTTTAAAGAGATTTTCAAAAACGATACATGCAAAATTCGCGAACAGCGCCGTTGTTTTAGCACCGCATAAACCATTAAGCGGGCATAAATGAAACGCTCGAGGTAATCGAGCGATAAGCGTAATTACAGCGTACAGCTACGTTAAGTTAATTGAGTTAAGGACTGTAACGATAAGTGCTGCATGCATATTGGCAGTATTTTGTGGTGGACGAGAAAGATGTACGAGTTTCAGTTCCTTTTGTTCTTAAGTCTCGATTCTTTCGATGTTCATAACTCTCTTAGGAGTGAATTATATTGTTACGAAACTAAGAACACGATCATCAAACGACTGTAGTAGGTTTAATACTAATATCAATATAAAAAATTGGTATAAACAGTATCAGAATAAATTTAATTATATTACACGTAACTATTATGTAATGTTAATAAAACATTGAAGTACCAAATTATGTATACAGGATTTTCAAATTTTAACAAACTGATATTTGTGCGGTCTATTCAACAGAAAGATGTATAAAAATATATATTTTCGACCCATAAAGTGGAGCAAAACGAATTCTGTCAATTATACAGTTCTGAAAGTGCAAATTTCGTGACAAAAGTTCTATCAATAACATTACTAATGGCATCAAAGTATATAAGTACAGAAACTTTGAAAAAACTAGTACCTTTCTTGACACAAATAATCTTTTTTTTTTATTAAAATAGTGATACAATGGAAGGCTCTTATGTTGAAATGACATTTCTCTTTATGTATTACGAATGGAACGACTTTCAATATTACTGTCGAATGACTTTCTGCAAAATCGGGGGGTTTGTGCCTTGAAAGGCAGTCTAGTACATAAAATAGATTAAATAGATTGTCACAAAATTTATGAGCCCGAGCATTCACAGAACATTGTTTATACACAATGCATACAAATTGTACATATGCAGATTTCCAATCGACCGTCGGATACTGACATCACAGTTAAAGATAAACGCAGCCACCCCAAATCAACGTTGCAGTCCTATTTATATTGAATATTCGAAATATAAAAAATCATTATAACGTGTATGTTAAAGTGAAAATTAAAAATTAACAATAACATGCAAAGCTGGAAATTGATGGATTGGATTCAATGACTTATAGGATACCGAAACCTTTTGGTACGCTGAAACTCACGATCAGTGATAAATGTCTCGTTGTTATTCTAGAGACTTTTACGTATTTCGATATAGAGCATTGCTACACTCCGTAGTATTTTTTATAACATTGTTCTGATTAAATTCAGATTGTAGATAGGTAGCTACTGTATTCATAGGAACCCAGGCCATCTTTTTTGAAAGCCTATTATGCAATAAGAATATACATTTATTTACATGTATAGTTTTGTAATTTATATAAATGTCTATATGAATTTTGGACGTCAAACACTCACACAGTCTACCGCGCATATTTTCAATAGAATCGCAACGACAATGGTATTAAGGAATTTTTTCTTCTTTAGAAACTGAATAATTTGAAGGGCAGAAATAAATGAACAAAAATGTAGGTTCAGTCGGCGGGCGCAAAGGGAGTTCCTTTCCTTTTTATTTATCAGTGACGGCGAAGTCCACGATGATATATTAGGCGTCCCGTGGCGCGTAGATGTGTCGAGTTTATTATCTTGTCGGGAAGATTTAGTTCTGATTAGACATACACTGGGAATTGCAACTCGATCTAGGAACGCGAATGTGGCCTACCTGTTGAGCAGTTTTCACCACTTGTACAAATCTTCATTTATTCCATCTTAATCAAATAACGCTGTAGGCAATTTTCTTTATCGATACTTTATTGCAAACTTACGAGAAAATGATTAGATACAGTAATCATGAATGAATGTAATGGAAAATGTATTTGTTTGTGTGAAAAATTAGACAACCGTTAAAGCTACTTGTAGTTTATAGTGACATAGATTTTTATCTATGTTTATATACTATGTACCTAAGTTTTTCCTAATGCCGGACCTTTACTACAGTATTTAGAACCAAAGCTTTTCTTTAGTATTATAGAAATATATTTTAAAGTGTACAATCATAATAATAATTAAAATTATCACATTTCAAAGAAAGTTATCTCTTACACGACAAATGATATTTATAAATGAAAACCATTTTGTAAGATGTTTAAAGTTATTTATATGTATTCTTCAGTAGCTGTGACTAATAGTTATTAACTGTTCATTTTATTTTAGCTCATTATACATATTTGAAACCTACATAATATTCTTCTTTTATCAATTTTTTCGAGAAATATTTTTCACGGTAATCATTTTGCCTGCCTTTGTAGCAAATAGAAATAATATAATTGGAATAAGTTAATGTTTTGACATTTCAGTTACTGCTTATTGCATGTAGAATTAATTCAATATAAAGTACGTAACTATGCGCGAGTAAATTTTGCCAGAAATACCAATAAAATGTTTAATGAAATTTAACTCAACGGTAATATTTAATCTCTTTATCTATCTTACTTGCCGATATGAGTCGTTACTATGAGCTCCAAAATGTAACTAATTAAATGCTGTGGTTGCTCGTCCAAGGACGAAGTAAGATAAGGTGTATTATAGGGTAATTCACCTAAGTGTGCCACCTAAATTACTTGTAAACTCTTTGTTATATAAACAATTGTGCAAACAAAAGTTGTATGGTATCAAGAAGGACATAAAATGTAATAATTAGTCATTTGCACTTATTAATCGACTACGCACTTGTATTGGTTGTAATGGACAACATTTTGATACATTAAAAATTATTTAAAGAATATTTCAATAATTATTAGTTTTTGGATACATACACACTAATAGACTTTTACTCAGTGTTCAACACTCTTTCCAATTACAAGGTTAAATTTTACTCATTACAATTAAAAAAGTCAAGGTGACCTCCATGTCTCGATAAGAAAGCAAAATAGCAAAACATTAATTTGAACACTGTTTGAACCATTTTTTCATATAGGTAACACAAAGTGTAGCAAACAAGTAATTTGGGTGACATACCTGGGGTGAATCACCCTGGGACCGGATATTATATATATGTATAGGTTGCTGCATAAGTTCCGTCCGTCAATCCGTTTGTATTATGAGTTACTTAATCGAAATACAACTGCCGATGCCGAGTTATATTGTCATCAACTTGAAAGTGTATAGCAAGAACTGCAAATTAAAAGATCCCTTGTGAACCGAAGGAGCGTCCTCTACCTCCACAATAACGCGACACCACACGTGGAGATAATAATGCACAAAAAATATCGGAAGTGCAGCGGGACCTTATCTTACAGATTTTCACCTTTTTCGATCCCTACAAAACAATTTAGACAAAAGTAGGTACAATCAATTCTTTTTTTAATGATAAATCCCAAAAATTTTATAGAAGAACGATAACACAATTTCCACATAGATGAGAAATTCTCATAAATAATTATGGAATATTATAAATTTACATAGTTTGAAGTAAATATAAGCTGTTTTCAAAACTTAGCTAGTACTCTAGCTAGCAGACAGAACTTATGCAGCCAGCTAATAGGTATGTGTCATTTTCACTCTTATACCAATATATAATAAATTACATGCGACATGGAATGAAGAAGACTTTATATGTGCGCCTCAACAGAGACACATCCTTCAAAGATCTTCTTATTTTAATTCCACTTAATGTCGGATTAATGAAGTCTTTTGGAGGCTTGATCTCACAATCAATCGCAGGGTTGCAAAAGGGTTCGGATTAAAAGAAAAGGAAGAGACGAACAACGATGGCAAAAGAGATCAAGTTCCAATGTGTTTGTTTTAAAGAGTTGTGAAGATGTTACTATATAATAAGAATAGAGTAAGCGTTGACTAAATCTATTGAACCCATTATTTCATATAATAAACATCTATTTATTACCAGTTCATATTGTGTAATTTTTAGTACTGTCTAACTTACACTAAAATGTAACAGTTTTGTGTAATTATAGAATTAATTGACAAATGTGATCAAATTTAACACAACCTTTTTTTAAAAATATTATTAGCGTTAAAAAGTTATTCATTTTCATATTTATTGAAAGTCACCAGTACGGTTGAAAATATTTTACTGTATTTACGCTTGTGACGGTTTATTCTTGACAATTTCAATACTGAAGTATACATTGAATACAATTTCATTGCAACACGAATGGGGTGGGAATCATTTAAACACTTTTCTTTTTTAATGCATCAGTAGAATATTGCTATCAAGCCGTAAAACTTCATATAACTACAGGTAAATGAGACAATTGACATAAAATCGAAAAGAAATTATAACTGTTATAGAAAATTGTAAGAGGGACTTGATGAAATTGCAAATAAAAAACGAACAACACACTTTGAAAAAAAAATGATGTCAGGTTGATTTATATAAATATTAAGCAAGTGTCCTATATTTTCTGTTACCTACGAATTAAATATAAGAGAACGTGACATCTTACGTCGTGAGCGAAAGTTTCGCTAATTCCTTTAACAGAAACTGTTGGTCACAGACTTTTGAACGTGGCAAATATAAACCTGCCCTTCTGTAAACACATTCATTCTCCTTGCACAATTAACCGACTAGAATGTGCAGAATCGAATGATAGCAAGTAAAATGAATGACGAAATTGAAGGAAGAAAAGACAAGGTAAAGTGCAGCGGGTTGTTGGGACGGTGTCGAAGAAGGAAGTCCGTGGAAAGGGAAGACGTAAAGAGAAAAAGGTGGAGCGCGTACGCGCGCGGCGTGTGGTCTGTCTGACTGCCTCTAATCTTACAAACCGCCAACACCAAAGGCAGCCTGCCGTTTTCTTCGGGGAGCAACAGACCGCTTTATTGATTTAGATGTTCCGCTGATCTAAAGTAGCACTTTCGCTAGTAATTGTTTACATGGTTTCGGGCGGTAAAAACCTTGCGGTCATCTCTGAGTATGTATATTATCGACATTTATCCCGTGTTACACAAGTATTATGATGTTGTCTTGCGATGCTATAAACATAGAATGGAATAGCCGGGGATTTCGCGTTTTTCCTCTCGAATTTAGAAAATAAAAATGCATACAGGTACTACAATTTAGGAAAAAATTAAGCCACTTTCATTTGATTGATCTTGAATAAAAATCATCGTGAACATTAAATACAGTAGAGGGGGGGGGGGAGCACCGTTGCGCGAATCTGGCTCCATATCAAAATGACACAGTACAAAACTACACATGCAATATAGGATACATCCGAACAGTGCACAGAAAGTAGTACACATACAATTTAGAACACATGCGATTTATAGAGCACATATAATTTAGGACACATGCGATTTAGGACACATACAATTTAGAACACATGCAGTATAACGCACAATTTATTTAGTGTACAACTGGATAGCACGGTAAACTTGCCGGTGAACTGGGCCCTCGCCGATTTCGATGACCATCACATATGTTGTCAAGGTCGTCATTCTGAATAACATTTCCCTTTAAACTTTTTGGCGGTCGGCCTTAGACTCGGAGATATTAATAAAAATCTTTCGGCATAACATATTGAAAGCTACCTACTCAACGATTTAAATGATTTTTACATACGTCGTCAAAAACATATGAAAAACTGTGAAACAGTCAAGGGCGACAAGTAGACGATTGTGCGCGAAATCATGGTGTGTGCTATCCTGATGTGCACTAAAAAAATGTGCGTTAAATTGCATGTGTTCTAAATTGTATGGGTACTATCTTCTGTGTGAAACCATGCTGTGGGCTATCCTGATGTGTACTACAAAAATTGAGCGTTATACTGCATGTGTCCTAAATCCCATGTGTCCTAAATCACATGTGTCCTAAATTGTATGTGTCCTAAATCGCATGTGTCCTAAATTGTATGTGTACTATAAAACACATGTGTTCTAAATCGCATGTGCCCTAAATGGTATGTGTCCTAAGTCGCATGTGTCTTAATTTGTATGTGTCCTAAATCGCATGTGTCCTAAATTTTATGTGCACTGTAAATCTCATGTGTTCTAAATTGTATGTGTTGTTTTGTACTGTGTCGGTTTGATATGGGGCCGCGAATCTTGCGTTTGACATTTAAAAATTCTTCAGCTGCAGATAGAGCGTTAAACAACTTATTAAAAATCAATAGCCAATCTATTGGATCTTGATGATCGCATTGCAAGAAGTTTATATGATATGATTAATAGAATACAGTACCTACGTAGTAAAGTAGATTTAGTCAACTATTTGGAGATAGGTACACTGTATATTAAACAGACGAATTGTTGTAATCTGACTTATTCACTCACAAATTAGTCAGAACTGTTTTGGTAAATGCTGTATTTATTAGATACTAAACTGTGGAGTAGAAAAAATATAGCATAGTGATTTGGAACTCAATAAAGTCTCAACATAGACGAGGGGGTCGAGCCAGTCGATCGGGAGGAGAGAATATATATATCAGCCCCTCAATTGACGAGTGGCATAAGTTTTACCAAGTCTTAAGGAACCAAAATATAATATTGCAATTACGTATTAACGTTTTAAACTCAACGACAAACTTAACCATAAAACAATATAAAAGAGGTAATGCCTCTTACCGATGATATGTCACTTTCATCAACCAATCACCGATCGTCCACCACCACATGCGCAGTATCATGCACCCCCCTTACTGACACGAGCTTACACCCCGCAGCTTTGTGCTCCGTCCATTTAATTCTTAGGTTGATGCAATCTTCACAGCTTTTAACAAACAAATGAGCCAAAATCATGCACATAATCGATACTATGTCATAATAATAATGAGTTGCTTGGCACTTTTCGATATGAAGCGAAAGAAGCGCGATCGGACCGCTCGGCACCTTTCGACTTTATTTCTGCAATAACCTGTAGCATTGAAGCGGTGAAAGTACCTCGTCGGAACAAGAAACGCTTGTCTATTAAATAAATTGGTACATTGCTAGGTAAATTTTTAACTGACGTTTTTCTCCTCGTTTATTAAAATATAATATGATGCTGTCAAGCGTTCACATGTCGTGGAAAAACGTTGAGGCTTCAACAAGTGGTGTAGGTGTTCCCCTCAAACTGTCGTCCAGATTTATAGCTACGATGTGGTCTTTAATTTTGAAAGGCCCGCTATGTACTTACCAATCTTCGATTTTTTTAAAATTTATATCGACGCAAGTGATATTGACTTAAACATCCATTTTTATCAGCAAATTGCCTGGCGGGAAATTAAAACATATCTTGTGGAGTCGCAAGCAAAAATAAAAGGAACAGAAGACAAATTAATGTTCAGGATGTTTACGTGTGTATATCGTATTGAAAATTAATTAACTGCAACGGACACGCGATCACGTTGTCATGAAACTTGACGTCGATTAAAGGAGCGATAAGTTTCCAGTAGAAAACGAGAGCTCGCGATGGTAGACAAAAGGATGGATGTTGGGGATGCTGAGACAGGCTTTCGTTTAGCTCGTGTGGGACGGGACATGTCAAAGAACTTAATTTCTTCTTGGCGGACCCTAATTTCTCCAGTGTTTTAGTTTAGTATAGGTTCGGCTGGTACGGCTGTAATCAAAAGGGTCTTAATGGTGGGTTGCGGAGTCCGGCGTGTGAACTGTGGGCGTGAACGACTCGCTTCCTATCTTCGGTATCTGACGTGCAGCACGTGCTGGACTGGGAGACCTTCTTGCCGCTATTAAGAAGCGTGGTCAGTAACATCTCTTGGATCTTAATGTTACCATCGATTCCTATCTCCGATAAGACGCCTCGCTCGCGTGCTTTCAGAAATTTCCAATTCTTCCTTTCGTATGATATGATCAACTTTACGATATGTTCGCTAATTAAAAATGTGTATTCTCTAAACTTTCATGATAATTTCTGAAAACTTAACGATGTTTTACAATATCCTAGTTTACTTGTTGTTTTTTTTGTCACAAAATAATATTGTTACAAGATAACTAAGGCATCTATTTATCTTCGAAATCAATTGAATTATTCAATCTCTTGCAATATTTGTTACTTTCGACCTTTCTAGTTTGTTTACAAACCACCAATATGCTCATATTGTTCCACAGTACAATTTCAATTCTTTTGCAATTTCTGTGAATGCCACTTTTACTAAGGTATTTGACATACCCTTTACTTCATCATATGAAAATTCTTTTCGTAATTATATAATGATTCCTTTTCATTTTTTCGAATGTCGTATGACAAGTATTTTTTAGTGTTTACATAAAACTACAGATATATGATTAGTATTACCACGTTATTTCTATATCCTTGAATAATTTAACTTTATCACAGAATAAGTTTAATGTTTTTTATCCCTATTTTTAAAAAGTATTTCTCGAATTAATTGAATCTAAATGGCAAATAAAAATCGAACCTGCAAAAAACGTAAATCCTAATAATAAAAGTGGTATTTGAATGCTCGACAGAAACGATATCCAATGTTTATATTTACAAAAAAACTCACATCCTCACAACATTATTTATATTTTAGAACCCTGGAGGTACATCTTTCGCCGTATTTTAGCAGGCAACTAAAATTTATTAGTTAATGTCTCATGTTTCTAAGAACAGAAAAAATACAAATTTACGGCTACTATTACTAGCTATGAATCAGAAGCCGTTGCAAAGTTGAGGATTGGCGTTTGGTATTTTGTGATTTATATATTTTTCGTTAGAACCACTTATATATTTTTTGCTAGAAGAACGGAACAAGATAAGCCCAAATTTCACAGAAAATTAGTTGCATCTATGCATAATAGATTAAAGCGTATAATAAAATCGCAGGAATATTTGAAGAATATTAACCTGTTGTAATTACGTTTGTATAAATTAAATATTGAATTTGGGCGAATATTTTTTGCACGATCTTTGGTACCTCCACGGATAATACTTTTTTTTAAAAAAAACTGTGTACAATTTTTCAGTAGAGTGCACTCAAATCAAAAGTACCTATATTTATGAAAGTTTATATTAATGTGAACTAGAATTGCGAATTCTTATTTTGAAGTCAATTAATGTGTAAAACATGTTATATATGGGGGGACGGATACTTTTGTGAGGGGACGGATACTTTTGTGAGTAGCTACCTGTATATTCTGTTTTAAAATCGAAACTTTATTCTGGGTTAGGTCTATAGGATTAATTTTTTCCACTGGACCACTTATGACCGCCGTGATTAAACTCTAACTGGAGTTATCAATTTCGACGAAACTTGTTCAGTCGTCTTCGGTTTTAATTCATTGAAAAATGCAAGATTCACTATGAGTATTTTAAATACGACATAGGTAACAGTAATTGAATTAAAAATAGGTAGCTCAGATTATAATTCTAACTTAATAATATTTCAAAAAAATAACCGTGGCAACCCCTCAAAACACTTCGCGACCCACCGGTTGGGAATCACTGCTATATGTATAGTAATCGTAGTACAACTGACAAGGGACATGTATTTGAAATCAGCCCTCAAAGTTGAGGGTAAGAAACACGTTTATCCCAATGTCTCGGAAACTATGCACTATAGAGAAAAATCTTTTAGACAAAAGCGATGCATTTTTTATAACAAATTCAGGCACGTGACCAGATACACCGAAAAATTACTACTTTTTAGTATTGTTTAACAAACTTATATTGTTTAAACAAATTGAAGCATTACGAATCCGATTACGTGGGTGAATTTACCTATTATAAAAAAATGCATTATTTTCGTCTTAAAATTTTTTCTCTATAGTGCATAGTTTCCGACATATTGGGACAAACGCGTTGTTCACCCTCAACTTTGGGGGCTGATTTCAACCCCCAGATATGGATGTTTGCCGATAAAAAAAATATGTGTCAAATTTTTTTCGATAACAATAATCTACCTAAATTTCATCAAAATCGGCTTATAACAGTTGGGTGATGTTTCTTGTGAGAAGAGTGTCTTGTCTATAAAAAAAAAAGAAAAATCGTGATTGTAGAATAAAGTTTGTCGGGTATACGTAATTGTAAATGTCAATCTAATGGATTTCAGTACAGACTGTATTTGAATAATTTCACAAATAGGGATAAGATACTCACCTTCTAACATGAATTTTATGAAAAAATTGGCTTAAACTACTGCCCACGTTGCTACATACTAAATTATTGTTCACACTCTGCAATATATTATGCATCTTTAATTTTTGGAATGCTGTAACAACCTTTCCGTTCAGTTCCTCAATATTTTTATTATCCGCTTCATAAGACACCATAGACAAATTTTCAATGTCGTTCCTCTCCATAACAGGAGACCACTAAAAATTTTGTTGCGTGTATATTTTTGTTATTTATTTCCGCATGAAGAATGTACCTGCATTCTCTGCTGCGTTACAATTACTGGGACACCCTGGGATACCCAGCAGTTGAGCTAGAAAAATGATGGGATATGGCCTAATTTCCTGTAGTGATGCAATGTTCTTGAAAATCAGGATTATATCATGTTTTCCCGAGATCAATCACTCCATCCAAACGTTCTAACTCGGAGAACCAGCTACGCGATTAAGGAAGAAGTCTTCCATTGAAACATACTTTACATCGATCAATATTTGGCATCAACCTGTGATCTTTTAGAATAACAAAATTTAAAATACTTACCTATATGTGTTATTCATTTCTTTATTTATTAGGTGTAGGGAAGGATTTTGTACTTCCGAGTTTCTCTTTAGGTTGTTTACATCGTTAGCATTCACTTGTTACTATTACGAAGCGATATCAACATCAGTTGATCAATTAATGTGATGAATTGAGAAAAAACTGACTATTAACTAGTCTGGTCAGCATAGCCATGTGGCTGCACGACAACGCCCGACCGTATGTTGCTCAAGCGACGAAAGAAGTAATCTTCAGCTTGGGCTGGGAAATTCTTCAGCACGCGGCGCACTCACCAGACTTAGCTCCAAGTGTTTACCATTTACATATGCCATTACAACAATGCCTTGCCCATGCACACATCAACACAGTAGACAATATCTAAAAATCTATCGACGATTTTATCGCGTCAAGGCCACTGACTTTCTACCACAATGGAGTTCCCATGCTCACCGCAAGATGCAGGAAAGTCATTGACAACAATGAAGAATGTTTCAACGATTGAGCTTATTTCAATTCTTTTTAAAATGAAAATCGAATTTTGCTGATAAGAGCACAGAACTCTCTCCTACACCTAATATACCTATCTACTCCTGCTTTGTCACGTTACTTACGCGTAGCATTATATTGCATGCTTCAGGTGGAAGCAGTGGTGACGATTCAGATACAGAAAGCGAACCAGGGATTGCTTTGAAGAGGAAGCAGCGCAGAAGCAGGACCACGTTCACCGGTGAACAGCTTGAACAACTGGAAGCAGCCTTTCACCGAACGCAGTACCCAGACGTTTACACCAGAGAAGAACTGGCTCAAAAGTAAGCCCAGCTTTGCATTTCATTCTGCTTGACAAATGTGTCTTCTTATTCATCCATCTTCAATGAGAATAGCTTAAAACACTGACCCTAAACTATTTTGTTAAGTATATTTACTTATTTAAACAATTCAAATATCTTTTACTAAAATGATGTTTGAATCTGCGAAAGAAGGTTATTTTGTAATTAATATTAAATGACATGCAGAATAATTTTCATTATTTTATAATTCAAAATAAAAGTATAAAGGAATACAGGGTTTCTCTTTTTTCGTAAAATTAGCAATATCAACAGTACCAGAATGAAAACAATAAATACAACTCTTGGTTATATGAAATGAGATTGATAGTGCTTTCGTCATGGTTCATTTTATCTCAACTAAGAAAAGTGTTTGTTACATAATATAATGGAATGAAAATATAACGATGTACATAAACGCTAAACTAACTTGTATCTATGCATAGGTATACCGAGCAATAGTGAGGTCTCCAATGCGCATGACTAATCAGAAGACGAGTGGAACATAGAAGTAGGTGGAGCTGTCAGCCCCCTCCACTCTACAGTGCAAATTCTATGAGGAAAGCGATGACTAAATAGATTTGAGGATTGACAAGTGATCTAGTATCGAAACATTACTATTGTTCCCCACTCTCTCCTCGTAACACATTCTACAAAACCTCACTATTGTTAGATATACTTATACATGGACTGAGAAATGAAACGGAGTTACAACCATAATTTTTCAATTTACAATTTTCTTCTTATTTTTTATTATTTAAGTGTCGTTAACATCTATAGAATTTTATTTCCATTTTATTCTTAGTTGTGTGTGTGTTGCGTTTGATCTAAGCGCATTTAAATAGTCGCATTGCTAATCTTACCCAACTATACGTACAATGTGAAAAAACGTTATATGTCATGGTTCACACAGGTGATTATACGCTAAATCGGTGAAGATCTGTTAAAAAAATGTTAAGTAAAATGGACCTTGACCATGAAATTCAGCGTCCAACTTTTTGTATTCCAACGTGTTTAGCAGTAAACGAGAAACTGGGTGTTTCAAATAACGAACGACAAAAATTTGTCCTTTGACACTTTCTGTCCTCCCAGTGAGTAGAACACATTAAAATAAAAAATCAAAATCAATTTTACGGCACAATATCTTAAAGGCAGGCTCTTACTACGCCTCGCATCGCCTCACCTCGGCTCATTTGGTTCTTAAGGCCGCGGTCACACGAGCGTTTTTTCGACGTCCGTCGCGACGAACATCGTGGACCCAGTCACACAAGCGTTGACTTTATTGTCCGTAACTGAGAAAAGTCTCTCACATCAGTCGACGGTAGGTATCCGTACAAACGGGATGGACGATACGGAAGTCGCGATTTTTATTTGTACTGCATTGAAAATACAAAAAAGAAAACGGAAAACAAGAAAATATTGGGTACACCCTATAAATAATACGCGATTATTAGAAGGCGCATTTTATACACTTTATAGACAGCTACGCAGTGATAAAATGAAAATTTTCAACTATTTCCGCATGTCCCAGTCATCGTTTGATGAATTACTAAACAAAATAAAACAAATAATAGTAGGTACGTCGAGACACTAATATGAGACCTGCACACTTCGTTTTTAAAATTTTTTTTTTTATATTCAGAATCTGAAGCATCCCATAGAATAGGTCGTTTCTGAATTTCAGATAATAGAACGTCAATATCCATTATAGCAGTAATAAAATTGACTGAAAACGGACGACAACTCGACGCTCGTGTGACCGGTTCCGCAGGAGTTCATACAATGCAACACTGTTCGTGCCGACTGGTCGACGGACGTCGTAGCGTTTGCCGTCAGTCGCCGACGTTGCACGAACGTTAAGTTTGACACGCGGCGCTCGTGTGGGTGGTTCTACGCATTACAATGTTAAGGTCTAAACACACTTGTCAGTTCCGTGTCAGTGCCGTTCCGGCGTGCCAGTGGTAAGAAGAAGAGGAGCGTAGAGGGTCTCTTTTTCTTACTACTGGCACGCCGGAACGGCACTAACACGGAACTGATATGTGTGCGCAGGTCTTTACGCTACGGCGTCAGCCGCGACGTCCGTCGCGACACTCGTGTGACCGCGGTCTAAGGGGTTATGCCTACCTGCAAGGTTTGAAAACACAAGTATTTTCGGGATTTTTTTATTTAAAAACTTACAGATTTTTTTAAATAAACGGTTGTATACTCGAAAGTATATATTTTAAAGTTCTTGTAGTTTTCTTTGCAATGCGATATCTAAATAAATAGTGGAATTATAGACGATCTCACAGCGGCGTCTTTTTATTACTTTGACCACTGTAGCTTTGACCTGGTTCATCAGAAATAAAAAATTCAACCAAATTACGATATTAGATTATCTAATCCTTAATCGTGGCTTTTTCATTCCTGTTGCGTAGTTTTTATTTTACAGATGAAAAATGATCAAAAATGAGCGCGATTCTGTGGGGAAAATCGATACTTTTGCTATGAGAAGCCGCCATTTTATAGCAAATTAATTTTTCGGGATAATGAACGATTAAGGACTAGATAATCTAATATACTAACTAAATTCCCGCGAATTTTTTATTACAGATGAACCAAGTCAAAATTAGAGTGGTCATCGCAAACTACTGAAAAAAATCGCTGCCGTGAGATCGCTGATATTTCTTTATTTATTTACATTTTCCATCGCAAAAATTACTACAAGAGTTTAACATGTAGGGGAGCCCGGGATAGGTTGTAACACGGGGTAAATTGTAACATAATTAAAATCTTTTGAACGACAAATCTGGTAACCCACAGCACGCGAGACCTGCTTGACGATATTAGCACCGTCGGTTTTAGTCTTCATTTCGTGGTTATAGCCCAGAATTTTAGTATTTAGAGCACGTAAGTAAATGTTGTCTTAGCATTTTTATTTCAATTAACCGTCATTAGAAACCGTTTGAATTTTTGCTTCTTTGTCGCAAAAGAATCAGTACACATTGGTTTATTATAATGTGTACGCATTTAAGTAATTTGATGTTTAGTTTCTCGTGTGCTGAGATAAAACGTAAAAATTCAAGCTCGGGGTAAATTGTAACATGTTACTACTTACTCCGCTCTAAATGGTGATAAAGCAAGCTATTTGCTGCCACACCGGAAAAAGATGCTCTAGACGAACAAAAGAACAATTGTGAATCCAAAAAGCGAAGAAGATTTTGATAGACTCAGATGAATAAGCAAGGATTGTTTAACTCATGTATATCAAATGTTTAATAATGATCTGTGTTTTCATTTATATTTTTTAGAAATGTTTATTTGTGTGCATATTGGTATTTAAATAAGTAAAACACATGTGTTACAATTTACCCCGGACTAGGGCACATTGTAACAAAGGTTCAGATTTGTTTAAGTTGAAGCTAGAAGTCTAAGTGTCCAAGATTTTGTCACGTACTTTCACGCAAACAGTTCACCACAGAGTTTCCTGATTGAGGAAAACACTTGTGAGAAAAAACTATGAAAACTTTTTTTATTACAATCTGTCCCGGTCTACCCTACACTTTGGAATGCATAAAGGTTTGATTAAAAAAGCCTTCAAGTTGTTTCCCCAAAAATTCCGGAATATACATGTTTTCTCAGACCTCACAGGTAGGCATAACCATCTAAGGTAGGCTCTCACTACGCCTCGCCTCGGCTCATTTTATTCTTTCTATGCTTTTCTTATGTAGTTTGACAATTTGACTCACACTGCGCCCCGCCACGCCTCGACGCGACTCCGAGCCGCGGATTCTTCCTCGAGAATATTTTGAAGAAGAGAGACGAGTGAATTGACGACTGCACAGGAAGAGGTACTCTGAGCATCTGACCAAACACATGAACCGAGACAAGCTCAGATAACTTCAGATGCGGAAAAACCGAGGCGATGCGAGCCCAGATGTGATTGCGGAAAGAAGTTGCGCTGAGGCGAGGCGTGGCGGGGCGTAGTGAGAGCCTACCTTAACAGATCACCTCTGCAGATCATAACATATCATTTGTTTACACCCTGTACATAACCGCAAATACAGTGCAAATAAATTAAAAAAGCGCAACGACTTAGGTAGATTGGTTTAACAATATCTCATCAGGATATCTTACTCGGCATACTAAATCCTTGATAGTTTGATTTTCTAAAAAATTGCTTGCTTTAAATCGCTTTGTTATTATCATTCCAGAACAAATCTGACAGAGGCACGTGTGCAAGTATGGTTCAGCAACAGACGAGCTAGGCTTCGCAAGCAGCTGAACAGTCAACAACTGAACGCTTTCAACACAATGAGTTTGCAATCCTTTCAGACTCAGCACTACGGTAGTGCTGAAACTTATCAGAGCTACGGTCAAGCTTCGGTAGCTGCTGCCGCAGCAACTACGGCTGGTTATCCTCAGCACTACAACTACAGTGAGAATTACTATGCTGCTCCACAACAATGGCCAAGACCAACTGCAGAGAACTATGGGTGAGTCTTATTGTTAATAAATACTTTTATTTTCTAGTGAACCCAGCGGTGCTCATAATACATAAAGCAGAAAGTGTCGCCTAAAAACTTTCGAACGGTAAACTCTAGTGTCACGAAATGTATCCCAGCTCAGTATGTTTAGCTAATCCAGATGAATGTGATTATTTTCACAAAAAAAATTTTTTTTTAATTAAATCAGAATATAAATTTCTAGCAAAATCGAGTAATAAAGCTAGTTTAACATAAAAGAACTGAATTTTTTTAATGGTTCGAAACATTTTATTTAGTGATAACGAATTCCTCATTTATTCGGATAAATATATTTTTTTCCAAAAGATGCACTAATGATAGAAAATGATGCAAGGCGTAACCACAATTACGTTTTCTTTCCAATGAAACCATACTTACTTGCAGAATTGGATTTTTCTTTTTATGCTGTGTAGGTACAAAAATATAGGGGCATTGAAAAATAGAGACTCTCTGCAATACTATGGAATAAAGTATTTTTAATGTTTTATTTAACAAATAGCGTAAACAGGATATAGTTTGGCTCATTGCCTGTTTAGATAACTACCCCGTACGGTTTGTTAAATAGAATAAAATGACACATATCTCCTATTTTAAGAATCACACACAATTTAAGCTTTTAAAGAAAGCGTAACGCTGCATATTTTTAACAGGGACTTTTTTATTCGTTTTATGACCATTTAAAGTAGGAATACCAAAAGCTTTCACATAAACTTCTGACGAATTTTTGCGAGACAAATTTTCTCGTTATCATTGTATGAACAGTTTTGATATCTTAATTGTTCTACTTCTTGGCTTCTGCAAAATCATACGTTGTCTCACTTTTTGCTCCATATCTAACAAACATTCTTCTGAAAAGTAGCTATTAAAAGCGTTTCAGTATATACCACATAATAATTAGTGCAAAATCTTTTATTGTTATTACTATTACTTTGTATACAAAAATGTAAATCTATCAAAAGTTAACGAATTTATCCCTGACGTAAAGATTTATTATCCCCACAATTAAAACTAATTTACAAGTAATACTCCTCAGTATTAAACAACGTCCGCATTGAAACCCAAGATTGTGCAGATAGAATGGAAAGACGTCGTCATATTAAAATTAATGAATTACTACTTTAAGAGTTTCACAATGGATCACAAAAGCAATAAATTGCAAAATCCTCGAAAAGACTTTGGTTTCATTGAAATTAGAGAGATAAGCTGGAACCTCCGCGAGACGGAGTTAGTGTAAGAGCAAAGCGTACACCGTCAAGGTAGAGAAATATTATCCCAGACGTTTAAACGGGCGGACCACTTAGAGAGGAAAGTGTAGAAGGAAAAATGAGAGAAAGCAGAGAGGTATGCGGTCGAAAAAAAGAACGGGCAACTATGAAGCCTTTGCTTACGGGGTGTTTCGAACAATTAATTCAGCCATTGTGGTGTAATAACAGGTTGGCGAAATGCCTGGCCTGCTGCATTATGCGGTTACATGCTGAGTGCAGTGGCCAATTCGGTTGAGCGTAGATTGGAAACAACGAAACTTTAAGGAAAAGAGCAGAGAAAATACTGGCTATTGAGGAGCAGTAAAACAGATAATATTATTAGATCTGTCAGAAAGTTTCGTCGTTTTTCGTACCCTTCATCCCACCCGCGGTAAAATACAACTACCTTCTAATATTAATCGTTGATATAATGATCACTATTTTGTATGACCAAGCTCCATTTAGCTGATAATTTCTCAACGCCTTTATTGTAGGACTTTATCCATTTATTACTAAAATATGTTCCGATTGTCCTCTCGAAAACCGCATTATTGGAATTTTCTCAATGATAGAGAATAAGTAATTGATTGGATAGAAGAGGTCCCTATTTCACGTGTATTTACATACACGTGTACACGTGTAGTAAACGTATCCGAACTTCAATCCGTGTAATTTTTAACCATAAAAAAACTTCAAAAAAGTAAAAAAATCACGCCAAGTACATGAAATCAAATAAATCACAAAAATGATAATAATAATAATACATGAAAAAATCGAGGACGGAAAAGAGTAAATCACAACAAAATAGAAGAAAATATACATTGTAAAAAAAGTTGTGAAAAGGTGCTTTCATACATTCCATTACTCACATTGTGGACATTTTAATAATGTGCAGATAAAATGTAACATCTAGACATTTGCCTAGATGTCCGCGGCCTGGAAGTCAAATACTTGGCATGGCCAGGCAAGGTATTTTCAGATCATCAATACCCATACCCTCTCTCCCACAGGCTTTCAGATAATTTGTCAATTTAAAACTCTGCCAATATGAGTATACTTTCATTATTTTGCGTTCTTAAATAATTCTTATTTATCGACACCTCGAACTTTCCTATGGCGTCGAACTCAGGACCGCACGCATCATTCAGTGTGATGCGATGGAGGTATGTAAGTACTTGCATGCGTGCAGACTGCAGTGTCGCATATTTAGATCTGTAAGATCATTCATGCAATACTAAACAAACAAAAGAGATATACCAACAATCGCAAAACTAATCGTGATGAACCAATTTATATATACGGGCTCACGTATACTAGAAATACACGTGCGCACGTGTAATAGAAATACACGGGTATCCGTGAACAAAAATGCACGGCTATCCGTGTAAACGTGTATTATGAACACGGATTTTTAATACCTTAATACGCGTTACACGTGTATTTAAATACACGTGAAAAGCCACGACCTCTATTGGATAGTAATCGATGGATACAAGGTGAATTATATGGGTCATTCTGAATTTTCCACCTAAATTTCTTGAATTTTTACCGTGCCAAATGGTAATATTCTTTCTGGTCTCAAAGATTGGTCACTTTTCTTTGATTTCAATGTAAAGATCTTTCAGTTGTAGTGTGTCGTAGAATTTATTCTGCCTTCTGATTTCATTGGTTTTTAATTGAGTATAATAAATCAGTCCTTTTCACTTTCATTGTACATTCTTTTCATCTAATATAAATCCGATTTTTATGCAGTACGAGTCAGATGCCCTGGTTTAAGGGTAAATATATTTACCCTTTTACGTGAGGTGGTATAGAATCCATTTTCTATCGCCAGTAATTAATCGGTCTAAGGAGAAGCTGGTCTGCATGCGGTCAGTCAGGTTCATTTCGCTTAGGTTGTGGTATCCATCTAAGATATTTTACAACAAATCTCAAGTTCTGAAGCGTTGTGGATTCACTTGACGTAAAATATGACTTTTCCTGTAATAAAGAATACAAAACATTGGCGATGTCAATATTCGATGACCTGCCTAATCAAGGTTCATCTTAAGGTTCAGGTGTAAATCTCTAATTTTAAATTTTGTAAGTCATCTACACATTATTGTCTGTTTATAGTATTACGTCCCAAAATGGGACACAATTTAGCAACTAAAATATGCAATGTCGTAAATGACCTTGTACACTGTACTCCATATCTGCTGTCAATTACCCGACGAGAAACTAATACTGATCTGCCAAATTTCGCTTACTTTTATACTTGCGATTAGAATAATAAAAGTAGGAACAGTAAGGATTTCTAAATGAAGGCTTTGAACAGTTATACATACCAAAGCAGACGTAAATGGGGAAAAGCGACAAGCGTTTCCAAACAGACCTGATATTGAGATGAAAATAAGAAAATGCAGGTAAACAAGAAAAATGGGAAACGAAGGAGGATGCGCAGTGTGAGGTGCACCGCGAGAGAGTGCAGGAAGGTAAGAGTAAAAGGGACGAAAGTAGAAAAGAGAACAGGTGGGATTTAGGGACTGTCAGGGGGAGAAAGGAAGACGAAGAAGATAAAGAGAGTTGTTGGTTCAGTGCGGTGAAACAGTCGAGGCCCACCGACACGTTTTCTGTGTGGTCCTCAATTATGTTGCTTCTTCGGCTCTCGTAATGAAACGCTACCAGCTAATAATCCAACGTGGGTCTTGATCTTTGCCGGTGATCCAGCTTTAACCGGCGTCTGCGTGGCCTTTCTTTCACCCCGGAAGCGATTCGACCTCGACTCTCAGTAGCTCTAAGAATTCTTTTCGCCAAAACGTTGCCACGCAGGTTTTTCATTACTTTTAACTGGTACTTAAATTCATGCACGGGAATATTATCGAGTATGATTACGCTCGATGCAATTCGACAACTAATGTTATTTAAATTTTTCTTTCTACAGTGCGCCGTATTTAAAGCTACCTGCTTTTCATGGCGTCCACTTACGTTTTACAAGTAATAATTTTGTGTATATCTGCAGGATGTAAAAGAATTATATGTAATGATTCACACAAGTGATTCTAGAACTCTGGATCGGTGGAGATCTGTTAAAAAAATCTGCCGCAAAATTGTTCTTGACCTCGAAGCACAAGATGCATTTTTATTTTATTTTAATACGTTCTCGTTCTTGGGAGAATAAAAAGTGTCAGAGGAACCACTTTTATGGGTCATTGTTTGAAAGATATGTTGGTACGTCCCTTGACAGTTTATCTCGTGTTAGTGAGGCGAACATATTACAGTGAACAAATTTTTTTAATAGATCGTCTCTACGACTCAAGACACAAGTTATTATAAAGCTAGAGCGTAGTATACCACAGCGATACTTTTATTTTTATTTTTGCTACTATTTTTTCTGTGTATACGTATACGATATTTATTATAGACTACCTCGTATTTACTTGGCTATATACCTACTTTGTTGTAACTAAAGGGTACTCCTTGTTAAATAAATAAAATTTGACCTTAAGTTTCAAGATCAAGGTTAACTTTGCGGTATAGTCTTTTAAAAGATCTCTGCCGATTGTGAAGTTTAGAATCACCTGTGTGAACCATGCTGCATACTTTTTTTATCACCTGTACATTCTTCTCCTAGTATGATAAGATGATTTAATTTCATGTGCTGCACAGACGTAAAGATGTGTTTTATTATTAAATATAGTGGACGAATTTTGTACCACAAAGGCGATGCATCTCAGTAATATTCCATCAAAGGTGAAAGAAAAACTAAAATCTATAATTACTCCGAGAAAAAATAAAATTATACCTGAGGATTGGAAATCGCTAAAAGAGCGTGAGAATGTCAAATTATGATGCATTTGAGACAAACTCATTGCGGAACGTTTCAGTGACTAAAGATAAGAGTATCTACTTCTTTGTGTTTTAGTATCTCTAAAGCAGCTCTTAAATGTTTTAGTATTTAGTATTTCTATAAAATATAACTACGTCTTTTACGTTTATCATACAAGCTTTTTAGAAAGTTGTATTGAATAATATAATAACTCTTACATTGATATAATATTTTATATGTGTGTGTGTGTGTGTGTGAAGAATTATTGAAAGTAAAGAAATATTATTTTTTGCCTAAGGATTTAAAAATTGTATGTTAAGGGGGGATTATCGTCTAACAGCCCCAAAAGTAACTGATATTTAATTTTTTTTTTTAAATGTAGGTTATATTGAATTAAACTCTTTTGGGATATAAGGAGGCATGTTTAAACTTGCAGAAAATGTTATTTTTGTGTCGATCCTTCTTATTATTTATTAATTTATTGTGGAATCTTGTCCACCTCTTCGAAGATGTAACACCTCTTGGCGGGATGTGTAGCACCCACCACAGTCCTTCGATTGCAAAAAAAATAGAAGTTTCTTAAAGTTAGATAGTCTACGCTGGGATTGGTCAATTTTGAAGACAAAAATGAAAAATTGAAAGAGTTATAGCATTTGAAAGGAAAAGTACATTTTTTCCTGAGACAAATTTTTCATATTATTCTTTATATCGATGAAAAAAGTATTATAAATAAAAAGTAAAGTTAGAATTTTAGGTCCAGTCCCAGCGTAAATTGTTTAACTTTTACTTTTTGCAATCCGATGACTGTGGCAGGTGCTACATTTGCCGCCAACATCGTCGGGGAGGTTTACAATAATTAATAAATAATAAGAAGGATCGACATAAAAAATATTTTCTGCAAGTTTAAAGATGCCTTTTTATATCCCGAAAGAGTTTAATGCAATATTAACAATAGTTTTTAGAAAAAAAATTATAAATTTTGGGGGCTGTTACAGGAGAATCCCCCTTAATTGTTTAAACAAGGAGCATTCTATGATGAAAAGCTGCAAAAACAACGACCTAAAGCGACGATAGATAATATTTTGAAAGTAACTTACATTTCACATTATAAAATGTTTTAAAGTACGGGATATGCATAACAAAAAAAAAATCGTTTAATAAAATAGGATTTACATTTCTAAGCGAAGAATATACTTTTGAATACACTTTTACGCAATATTCTTAGGCATTAAAAACAAAAGGGGTTTAAATGGTTTAAATGAAATTAACATTGCTGATTGTTTAAAGCATAATAATACCAGGCTGCCAAGTAATAAAAAAAAAATTCATGCAATCTGAAAAACATGCAATTAAGCGCATATAGTCACTGGCCTGCTCTTCTTCTCCTGCCGCTGGAATCTTTAATTTCGGTCAGCTTTGAATATAAATTGTTCGTCTCACCTGAACTTCGCGAGAATTCATTAACACTTCTATAGAAATGAATGTGATTTGTAGCTACGGTTGATTAGGAGAAAATAGATTCGTAGAGCGGCAACGGGGACAGTCGATAAATCCTCGAGCTTCCGCCAAGCTCTGCACTCGCTCTCGAAGGGAATTAAAAGGAGACGAGACCAGCCGAAGGGAGGAAACGATGACACGGGAGGGAGAGAGTGAATAAGCGAAAGAGAGGAAGGAGAGAGAGGAATTAAATGGTTCCAGCATCGGTACGCTTTAGGGTCCTTAACCGTGCTGCTGTGCCGAAACGGTCAAAAGGGCCGCTACTCCGTTTTGAAATCGGTTGTTGGCAGTCTCGACACGCCCTAAACGATTCCTATTTATACGTGTGCGAGCGTGAAGCTTTCTCGCGCGCTCGTATGCGTGCGGTATCGGCTTGCAAACAAGCAGCGAACTTTGATTGCACGGCAAAACGAGAGAGACGTTTGTCGGCGGTTACTTTGAGACTCGCGAAACGGAAAAAGAATTTCATCTCGAGGTTATGAAGGTAAAACTGCCTCACTTTAATATTTTGATACGGTCGCGCCAGTCAAGGAGCGCAACATCGCCGACCTGCTTTACATTCACTGTAAAACACGCATAAATTTCTGACTTTCTACACCGGTGATCCTCGAGATTTCCGAGGTTTCCGAAAATTTTATTAAGTCATCTCATAAGCAATGCGGATTTTTTCGCTGCATTGTCCGTATTTGCAAGTCTTTCTATTTAGGTGACGATGGATCGTAGAATGAGTCGGATCTAACTTCTGGACTGATTCTTCAACAGTGGATTTTCCTTCAATATTGGATTTTGTTCAACAATAACCCGTAAAACGACTTTATCGAATTCATCAGGCCTTTCGGTACACACGGCTCAAACGATTGTGGCCGATCGAGATTCGATTGTGGGATAGCTTACCATGGTTGACCTTTTTTCGTCGCTAACATTCTACTGTATTTCATGAGCATGGTTTAGAGCACTGTAAAGTCACCGATTCCCGTCTAGAACACTTCTATTTCGTGAGGGAAACATCACTGTGACGACATCTGCATTATCATAATTATATTATAAATCTTCACGGTCTGCTCTGTTCGACGCTGTAGCGTAAATGATGCCAAGAATAAATGTAAAATAATTTTTATTCCAATGAACTTCAAGAAAAATGATAATAATTTTATGCTTCTCGCTAATAAATAGGGTATCACTCATCAAATTTCCGTAGAAGCACCATATGTCGTTCATACATATATTGGCGACCTTGTTTGAAATGAAAATGAAATCGATGAATCGCAAACGATAAACTTGTAATGTGCACAGTAAATAAATCAACGGATTTATAATGGAAACGAATGTTATGTATTCGTAGGGCTAGTAGGGGGTTAGGAAACCTGAATACTGGGATGAATAAGGTCTTCTTCTATATTATTTGTAGCAGTTGCTCGTTGTTAGTGGAAAAAATCTGTAGGGCAAACAAATATGCATTTATTTCCAAATCTACTATCCGTTATTTCATGTTAACAACGGGAAAGTAAACATAACCGTAGCAATGTAAATTAAAGTTTGTGTCTGGACCACGTTAACGTGTCTCATATTAGATGGCGTCACAGTGATGTTTCCTCACGAACTAGAAGTGTTTTAGATGGGAATCGGTGACTTTACAGTGCTCTAAAATATGCTCATGAAATACAATAGAATGTTAGCGACGAAAACAGGGCAACCATGGGAAGCTATCCCACAATCGAATCTCAAACGGCCACAGTCGTTTAAGCCGTGTGTACCAGGTTCATCTTCGAGTCTTATAGTCCCCAGCTCGAAAGAGTGACTCAAGAAATTGCCCGCTTTTGGTCCCACCATTTTGGTATTAAATTTTGTTGACACTGTGTAACATTTTACAGAAATTTTATCGCTTCTCCCATAACAGCCGGTGTATAAGAGTGCAAATTTGATTTCAATTTTTTCAAAAACCGTGCAGTCAATCTACTTGAATTTTTAATACTATGCGGACTACACTTTGAGCATTAGATTAAAACACTTTTCAAACATTTCTCATAATTTTTTCTCCGGTATCGAACCTCCTTAATTATGGGATGACCTGACACTTACACTTGGCTGTATAGTTGTAGAAGTCTACTTGGATGGAACTTATTGTTTTTCTTATGGTCATTTGTCATTGTGGAATTAGTACAATGTGTACATAACTGATAATTTAGAACACCTGATCATATTTCTTGAGTGTGAGTCAAGCTCTTGTCTTACGATTGAAAGTAAATTGATGGACATGGCTAGAGAAAAAACTTCTGTCTTAGCTTTACACAAGGACACACTCCATCTCTGCTTGTACTACCATTTCGCCCACACCCTGAATACTATGCAGGAATGCGTCTGAACAACTCACATAAATATCGGAACATAAGTGATGAAATATTAATTTGAGACACGTATTATTTTTTTGTTGCAGATTATTCAACGCCTCTCATTACAGTAGTAGTAATCTCGCTTCTAATTTGACTTCGAATAACTTGAACCTGAGCAGTCTTGGTGGCAGCGCCAGTCCTACAACAGCAAACATGAGCGCATGCATGGCTCAGGGTGCATCTTCGGGGGTGTCGGCTCCAACAGGAATGGGCCACCACGTAACGCCACACAGCCCCAGCGAGGCCAAAAGTGGCTACCCTTATTTGGGCGGAATAGAGTCCCAGGTTTGCGGTAGAGTTCACTGAATTCCAAGGTATACTTAAATTAGTAACCATACGATGTTAACAGTCTTACTGATGTGGTAAGAACGGGAACAGAAAAGGCATTGGAAAATGATGTTAGAGAAATTGCTTAGGTAGCGTATCAAAGTGCCTTCTTAATTCAAAGGCATGACTAGCTTTCAAAGGACTGAAAATAATTCAATTGTAGGAATAATTATAGAGCACTATTTTTAATAGAAAGTAATGCACGCGATGTATTTGTATATTTTGAGCAGCACGCGCTTAACCGTGTTACAATACCTATTTAATATTTTTAGGAAACTAATTTCGGATATATTAATATTAGATATCTTTGGGTAAATTGAAATGGCGCTAAAGAAAATTCAATCATTTGTGTTGAATTCCCAAATTATGATATTAATGCTATTATATTGCAAATATGTACATAAAAAAATATAATTTTATTGCTATATCAAATGTTTACGTTTCACGAGGATCTGAAGTGAATACATAATACTTATTGAGCGTTAATGTACCCCCATAACCCTATTAAGGGGTTGTTCCGGTCTAGAGCCCATAAAAATAGGTGATCTTTAGGAATTAATTAAAGGAAAACTACTACATATTATTTAATGAGACTTTTTGCAGTGTATTAAGAATGTCTTAAATTATAGACATATATCTCTTGTTTTATAATTAATCATTGCAGACGGCACTGGGGAGTTGTTGAAATCGAGGCGTCAAAAAATTGATCCAAATCGGTGGGACCTGTATCTCCAAAAGTTATTATCCGATTCGACTGAAACTTTTTTGTTTTGAAGAATATATTTCTGGTTATGTTTGCAGAAAAAATTACAAAAATAACATTTGTTAGAAAATATCGATACTTGAAGTTTGAAATCACTTTTTCCCTACATTTTTCATCCTTTCAACGCCTTTAAAAATTATAAATTTTCAAGTTGGTTAAATTTTACTGATTTTCCCCCTAGCCTGAAGAATATTCTTCAAAATAAAAAATGTTTCAGGCGGATCGGATAATAACTTTTGGAGATACAGGTCTCACCGATTTTGAGAACTCTGTTTCGAGAAAAATGCGTTTAAAGTTTTACGTGAGTGCCGTGTGGCCGGGTGTTACCCATCCATTTGCCGCTACTCAAATACCTATAACTTCAGGAATTTTACGAATTTCAACAAATCCTTTTAAACACGTATTCCTAAAAGGTTGAACATTCGAAAAATGAAATAAAAAAAAATCGATTTTTAGACCGGAACCTCCCCTTAAAGCTTCAAAGTTATTTCCTTCAAAATTTGAAAAATGTATATTTATTCATAACAATACGTATAAACCAATATTAAACATTATTTTGACAATCAGATGCTATAAGAAAATGGTAATTAATAATTTTTATATCAAAAGATTTTAACTTGAAAGAATAAAGCACAACCACTGACGAGGTATAGGATATACTTACCTATGTATACCTCGTCAGTGGTACCAGATAAAAATAGTTTATAACTTGTAAGGATAAAATTTACAATGGCAGTCAAACGGTCGAAGGGTTAATAATATTGTATAATATTTAATTATCAATTACAAATAAAAAGCTTGCACCTTAAATTATTTTTTACAAAACATTAGAATGTAGACGTTGTGACGAAGTTTCACATTTCGTTGACAATGTTGTTATTGGTAGGATCTAAAATCGGACATTAAAGGTGATTGCACTGTAAAAAAGCTATTTATTACTATATCGAATCTGTTATAATAACAGATCTTATTTTCGGAGTGCAATAAATTGTTGAAAACAATTTACTATGAATATATATGTTGCGGAGCACTTAATTTTATTCATCAATTACAGAAATTAGAGTAAAGGTTAAGAAATTGCTTTCAGGGTTAGAATTCATTCTAACGAAATGGTAATCTATTTTATTTTGGCCTTGCATTTACATGTGGGATTATTTTCATGAACAATTTAAAATTTTATTTAAGCTTCATTCGGAAGGTAGAACGTAAAGTAAATTTTCTACTTACATATATTTGTTTTTCAAATACAGAGAGCACGTACACCTTTTTTATCTCATAATAATTTCAAGTGACATTTACATGTTACACGAGTAGGCTGGCTCGATTTTAAGATTTCACGTAGCTGTAGACGTCGTGCATGTAAGTCGTGCATGATTTAATAATCCATTATATCCAGGGTTAGTCTTGCAATATACTGTTCGCAATAAAATACTTTTCACAGATTTATTATACCTTAAAACGCGTTTGTATCACGGGAATAAACATGTAAGAAAATTAAATTATAGCGTGTAACTTATGGCGGCGTGATTTACTTTGCATCGAATTAATACGAAATCCAACAGACGATGATACTTAACCCTTCTTTCATAACGCCCATTAAGTGTAATCCGTTTTATATTTTTAATCCGAGATGTTACACGGGTTTTAAAATTTTATTCAATAACATCGTAAGTGCCTCTCCTTAAATTGTAGCGCGCTACACGTTTCACACTACGATACTGTAAATAATTGATACAGATGCATGTTGGATTAACATTTCGTTTCATGACTAATAAACTTCGTACCTTTACATCAACACTAACCGAGTACTTATGATAAGGACACGTCCATTCATGTAAATGTAAACTGCTCACTGGTATCACATAATCCACCGACGTTAAAAGGAGAAATTTATACTTTGCGGTAATTAGTAGTTATACCAATCACTGTAAACGCAGTGCCTCCGTGTAATTCAATGCCTTAACAACTGCCTTCTTCTAGTAAATTAGACTCATACGAGAATTTACATATTTGTGAACGAGTGGATCGAGTACATTTGATAAGTAAGTTTGTACATATACACACGTATTTAACAAGAAACAATGTAAAAGTATCGAAAGATACTCGACAAAATTCCCGTAACAAGAGAAGACGTCATTGTGTTCTCGTCAATTAAATAGATGATGTAATTGGTCAGTTAATTAATCTGGCGTTCAACCATGACTTCGTCTAACACACATGAGATTCTTGTAATTTATTAACTGTAACTCCCTTGTATAATTGATTGTTATGGAATAAAGGAATATTCAAAAGAATACGATGTTGCTTATTATTTTTATGAACTATCAAATTGGCTCACAAGTGACGTTTGGTAATAAGTGATGCATGCCGATTTTTATGAAACTTTGCACAATTATTGTTTATTGGTCCAGCCTAAGGATTGTGCCGTATGTGACTGGCGCTACTTTTGTACATTAAGGGAGAAATCACTTCTTTTATCCGAGTCGCCCCTTTCATTTATGCAAATGAAGCGTAAAGAATAATTTTCCTTACGAAAACTAAATTTTTACTCCCCTGTTTTGTCAGAAATCTTAATTTTTTTTTCGATGAATAAAGGCTTCTTTTTGTTCTAAATCCAACGATGTACAGTTGCGGACGAAAGAAAGTTTATGACCTTTAAAATCGCATAACTTTTTTAGAATTCTTCTAAACGCAAAGTTTTTTTAGAAGCTAGAAGGATTAAGTAGTTGGCTAAGTGACGTGTTTCGTCCTTTTTAAAAAAAATGCAATTGGTCGGAGTACCGTTGACAGACTTTTTTTTGTGAGCTTGTAATGAAAGTGCAAAAATCCCGTTTGTAGATTGAAGTAAGTTGTATACATAAAAATCAATTTCATGAAATTTTAGGCATGAATACAACTTACGTCAATCTACAAACGGGATTTTTGAATTTTCATTACAGGCTCACATAAAAAGTTTAAAAAACGACCTTTACTATTTTTTTTTTGCTACTCCGACCAATCGCATTTTTTTTTCAAAACGACGAAACACGTCACTCTGTAAACTAATCCTTCTAGCTTCTCAAAGAGAACTCATGTCGTTTGGACCAATTCTAAAAAATTTATGCGATTTTAAAGGTTGGAAACTTTCTTTCGTCCGCCACAGAATCATAATGTATAATTACTATAATGACTCTTTGTAAAATTATCGTTTTTATTTTATGTATTTCGGTATTAACTGATATCGCAACAGGTAGCTCCTGTATAAGTAGCGTTTATGATGAATTTTGTTTGTTTGTTACAGAATAAATACACTATAAATATGTACAATCCGTATATTAGTAACAATTTACACCAATGTTTGACAACAAAGTATACTATTGTATATATATACTATTGTAATGGTCATTAAATTCCAGACGTAATGTTGTTCAAACCAAATACTTAGGTACACCAAGCACAACGAAGTTTCGCAAATTCATCGCATACATGGCACCGATGAATTTCGTTATCCTGTTTTACAAAACAAAAATCTACTAGACTTTCAAACCAGCCGGACGTTCCTCTAGGTATCCACTTCTGTACCACGGATGCATAAACATATTTTTAAATCTAGGCGAGGAGAATTGATTACGTATAAGAAATTGTAATTTTATAATAGTGTTTCTGTGATGTAAATTAACGTCACGATTAAGTAAAATGCCTTGAACCGAGAGAGTTTTCACAAAGTCCTTTCAAATGCGGAAACAGAGAACATCAAGAAATTGTAGCCTTCTTGTCGTTTCTTTTTTGTGTTGTAAGGATAATTGCCTCTTCTCCGTGAGGAACAAGTGGCTGTAAAACATTAATTTAAACAATGTCCGCTCCAAGAATCCAGTAGCAATACGCTTCAAGGTTCCACATATAGCAAATATATTTACGTAAATCATTTTTTAAAGTGATCAGTAATTAATGTGCCAGATTTCGAAGCAGAAAGATGAATATTAGATGTCTTGAATCAATTTTCTTTGTAGGTACTCTTGGTCTAAACTGTCCACTTGAGTGTTTTAAAACTAAATAGAGAGGCGAAAGAAGTATTTCGTCTGCAGATACAGTAAGTTGAATTGTGTAACTGTGAATTGAATAAATTTTCTACTCCATAATTTTATTAAATAATCGTGGTCACACGGGGTGTACCGCACACCGGGAAATTTTTGAGTTAAAATGTCGCGCCTTTGCAAATTTGTAGATCTTAATATTAAAATTTAAAAATTTTGAGAATTGTAACAAAAAAATCGCTTTTATCCACAACTAGTTTTTCGAATATAAATTTCCAACGTGTCAAATTTACATTTCTAGAGAAAGGCTATTAGGGCATGATTATAGAAGTATTAAAAATGTACAATTATCACTCAAAACTTAAAAGATTCAAAAACACGAAAATGGTAACTGAAAAAAAAACGCTGGGGTCGCAGTAAACACCATGTGACCAATTTCTGATTATAAGAAGGTGTGACCACGGATGGTTAATATTCGGTTTTACAGTTGCAGTGAAATTATTGATGGTCATATCTAGATTTGCAGCATTTTGTCGCTGCGGGCGAGATATAAATTTCATTATTTTGCATGAAACTACGCCGCACAGTGGGACAAAACGAACGACCCGACGGCGATCAAAAATCTATAACTTTGGTTCTGGTCTAGATATTTTATTGAAATTCGGGTCAATTTAACCGCAAATTTATGGCCTTTAAGTTGTATTAATATAAGTGATATTAACCCTTGGAGGCCCGTGCTAGGCCTGTATATTTAGACCCATGTTTTCGAAAAGTGGGGCTACTGGCCAATTGCAATTCACATTTTATTAACATACTTACTACTTAGTCTATTATATTATATTGTGGTAAACCCCATTTTTTAATAGTTGCTATTGTTTTCATGTGATCAGTGCTCAGATTTTGTCAAAATCGCAAAAGTTAAGAGCTTATCAAAAACTTTTGTGTTTCCCATAGTTTTTATTCACGATTCAGAAAATGTTTTCTTTGAGAGGTGCAATTTAAGTTAGTTACAAAGTTAATTACATAACTATTCGGGAAAAATGTTAACAAACTTTTTATAAAATTTTAAAAAGTTGCAACCATTTGCAATGGGTGTAATTGATATCGTGTGAAAGAAAGAAGCCTTCACAATTTTAATGAAATAACCCGATACTTTCATTAAGAGTACACTGTTCCAACAGATTTTATAAATATGGATTCTTTAGAATGGGAAAATGATCCCAATTATAATATTGGATTAAATATAGTAAATAATTTAGCAGCAAACGATTCGGCACAAACAAGCAGTCATACTCATGCAGGAGTTTAATAATTGTAACTATTCGACAGCCATCTGGACTTGTAACATTCAATACCCGTTTCTTATAGATTTTTGTGCGCGGAATAGGAATTCGGAATCCGTTTTTCGCCATCATCCTCAGTTTTCGAAAAATTGGTTTAAAAAAAATGCACATTTTCAACTTTGAACATTTTTCGTGTTCAAACAGTAATAGTTATTCGGTTGCTTGTACCGTCAAAGTATTGTATCAACCCTCCGGAATACAACGATATAAGTTATTATTGCATTAATACTATTTAAATATATTTAAACAACGATCAAAGGGAAAATGTACCCGAAATGCCCCAATTCTTACAGATATCTTACAATTTATTTTGAAAATTAAGGGTCTAGAAGAAAATCTGACTACTCCACGCGATGCAGTAGACATTTTTCCTTCGTAAAACATCAACAAAAGTGGTAAGTCACGTTTCGTTTTCAATACCGGAGCGAAATAGTTTGGCAAAGCGTACGGCGCCGACAGTGGTAGGTAGTCGCGCGCGTTTAAGGGGTTATACTTAGTCAGGCGGCCGAAAAGAGCCGAATGTTTGTTCATTTTTTTTGAAAAATCAGATGCATATATTTTTACACAACTTTTTGCATTTGAAAGAGCATCATTTAAAGAACATTTGGTAATTTTTTCGTGGAAAAATAATCACGTTTATGGTAAAGTAATAACCGAGATCCAAGAAGTCTTTTTCAAAATTTGGTTTTGCGGTGAGCACTGCCATTCGGAACCAGATTATCTAAAATCAGAAAACAAAAAAGATTTCGTTAGTATATTAATGTGTCTTCCGATTAACGAAGAGAATTTCCGAAATATTAATTTAAAATAAAATGACGGCTACTTAAATTTGAAATCTTGATTTTTTTCGCTTGATTTTTGCATAAAAAAATCAGGATTTCACCTTTAAACAACCGCCATTTTATTTTAAATTAATATTTCGGAAATTCCCTCCATTCAGGATACATTAATATACTAACGAAATCATAATTCCATCTCAGGATACATTAATATACTAACGAAATCATTTTTGTTTTTTGATTTTAGATAATCTGGTTCCGAATGGAAGTGCTCACCGCAAAACCAAATTTTTAAAAAGGCTTCTTCGGTGTGGGTTGTTACTTTATTATAAACGTAAATATTTTTCTACGAAAAAATTACCAAATATTCTTTAAATGTTGCTCTATTAAGTGCAAAAGGTTTTGTAAGAATATATCCATCCGCTTTTTCAAAAAAAAATCACAAACATTCACCTCTTTTAGGCCGCCTGACTAGGTATAACCCCTTAAGGCAGGCCCGTCCAAGTTTTGCTCTTACCCTCGAAGAGAAGCCGCGGGTAGCTGCGAGCGAAGGCAAGAGCGACGGCAAGAACGGCAGCCGTAAAAGAGTGGGGATAGTGGCGTAGCGTGAGTGACTACGTAGTTACTTCCTACTACCACTACATTCACAGATTCCCCCACCAAGAAAACCTTTCGCTCTTGGGCCTGGCTCCGTGCCTCCAAGAGCGAAGAGCAACTCGCGGTTGCTCGTGCGAGCAAACCCTTGGACGGCCCTGCCTTAAGGGGTCAATTACGTTACTCGGCGCTAAAACGTGGTCAGTGTTTGGAAGTAATTCAGGAATAAACTATTAATCCGTTTGGTTTTAATTATTTTTGTATTTTATAGGTTTACGTTTATAGATTATAAAACAGGTATGAGAATTGGAAAATTTTTAAAAATGTGACGTCCGCGGGCAGTGGTGTAGAACATGTTTTCTGGCGCCGCCCAAAACGGTGGGCATGATTCAGCCCGTACGAGTGGTCCGAAACAAAAATCACCGACTTTTTAACAATCTTTGGGATCATAGTTGTCCGGTGACGTCGCCCTTTTTTTCGAAAAAAAAGTTGCGGCATTGGTAATACTTTGAAGAAAAGGGTCGTGATTTTCGCTATAAAAGTCGTACGTTTTTCCTTGTTAATAAAAAATTGTTCAAATTGTGTAAATAATTTATTTATTTATTTATTATTTAAACGGAAGCCCTTTGGTAGAATAGAAATACAACAGTATATACACTGAGCAATGAAGCACAGATTAGAAAAATTATACATACAATACGCAATGTGCGTGTGCGCGCGCGCGTGTGTGTGTGTGTGCAGTATAAACACATAGAGGTAAAACACAAAAAGCCAATGCAAAACAAGAATAACAGCTAGTTACGGAAATGATTGATAACGCCAGGTCTAAATGTCTGAAATGGACAATCGAAGAAATCAAAAAGATTACACACAGAATTAACATTCATACACATTCGGTTACCCATACAGCACACTCTCGTTGCAGCATCTTTGCAGGATAGTTGCGGCGCAAGATGGCAACGAGCCACGCAAGGATGCCGCAACTATGCAGCAATAATTCTATGTCCGCCTGCTGCAAAGTTGCACGGCAACTTTGAGGCAACATTGCATGGCAACTTTGAGGCAACTTCGCACAGTAACTTTGAGGCAATAGGTATTCAAATGAATAAAAAAAAAAAAAATAATGCCAACAGTGAGATGCGAACTGACGACCTCATGGTTACTAGTCGGGAGCCCTAGGCAATGTTTCGAACGAGCACATTTCTCACCTGATCGAGAGCGGGTTTGTCCCGGAATGGGATATAAGAGACTTTCCATCCCATACTCACTCAATGGAGAGATGTGTCAAGTTAGTCTCAGAATCGGCACAGAAAGTTGTAGGTTTCGAGAATAAGGGCGGATTTATTCGTTCAATCTTGAAATCACGAGGCCTAATACGGAAATTCGAAACCAAGGAACAATTTCTAGTCGACGGTTGAAATGTTAACAAAAATTTAATGTTCCCCTGAAATATTGTTATAATTAACGATTGGTTAGTTGGTTGGGTAGGGTGTAGGTGGAACTCGACGTGTAGTCACCTTCTCGTGGTGGATTCTGAGTCGTCCTCAAATTCATATGGACGAGCCAAGAGCTGCACAGTAAATCTTTATAGAAGCTTCTCCCCCAAGCTATTTAAATAATAATTGAAATGTTATACCGGAAATGTCTTTTGGTGTGTTTGAATATTATGTTACGACTTCGGTAAATGTAAATAACACGAGGAAAAAGTTTTTCTACGTTTTTAAGAAATTGAGTATTTTTCCAAAAATTTGAATTTTTGACCTCGATGCGCGATGGTCAAATATCATTCGATTTAAATTTTTTTTTTTTGCGTTGAATTTGTACCTGCCTAAAGCAAGTTTTGCGCACTATTACATTTCGAGTTTCAAAAAAATTCGGAATTTGACCCACTCTAATCAGTATTCAAATACTTAAATATTCGAATAGTATTTGGATTCTTGGATATTCGAATTATATTCGCCAAATAATTGAGCAACTAAAGTATTCGAATATTCGAATACCGAAAAATTCGGCAAATAGTAATATGCCTTACTACAAACCACTCTGGTCGTCTTGGTTCTTGAAATTCCAAAGTGTCATCTTCTTCAGCCAAAAGTGATTGGTCTTCAATGCTTCATATTATAATTTCCTCCAGTATTTCGCATAATGCAACTTTTTCGTTATTCATTGGAATCAGCGCTAAATGCGAGAAGTGTGCTGTAGTCAATAGCAAATTACCCAACGACAGTTGCAAGATTCATAAACATCATTTTGTGAAAACGGGCGCACTGCTCGAAGAGAACGGTTACTTATTCTTTCGAAAGTAGTTAACTGCCTATGGTTTGCTCTTATATAATTACTACATACTATTAGTATCTAATCTTTGTACTCCGATATTCACTGCTATTACTGTTTGCGTGAGATTTTATTATCCTTATTATTAATGTTACGATCTATAATCGTTACTTATTCTGTCTTCGTTAGGGCCTAACAAAATTAGAGCGATCATTTGACATTTGGCATTAGAGTAAAAATAAGCCTATATTCATGCAAAAAAATATAAACAAATTCTGAGAAAGAGGGGGAATTTAGTTTATGTAAAAAGGATTCTCTATTAAATTGCAAAAATTGGTTTAAAATTTCATAGGTTGTTGCGATAAAAAATTGTGCAAAGTTTCACTAATATCGGGCGTGTATTACTTACCGATCGCCCCTTGCCAGTGATGGAATTAACACTAATGAATAGAAAGCGGAACGGAAGGGTGTTTATTTATCGCATTTTTATCACAAATAAAGATTGTTATATTTATACATAGTCTATGCGTAGACCAATACGAAATGAAGCTACCGAGAAAGAATCAATGTTCTCACCAATAAAGCTCCTGAATTTTTTCGGAGCTAACGCACACCTATTCTGATGTGTATATTTCTACGCTGACAGCTCGGTTTGGCCTACGCGCCAGAAGCTTGGCACTATCCCCACCACTTCTGGCTCGTTCTTGTTCGGCGAAGGCGAGAGCGAGATGGAACGAGAGCGAGTCGGAAAACGTTGAGAAAAGGAGCACCGAGGCAGGCAAACGGTGTGGTGGGAGAATAGCCCTCACGAAACTCACCGGCCAATATATCTGATACCGACCTTGCGTACCTACTCCTTCGATTTCTGATACTTATGCGGAGCGGCATAAATGTGTCCCATATACGCTGTAAGCTGGCCTTTTTTATGGCGAAATATATTCTTCTTTTTGCGTGTGCTGATATAAAACAAAAATATATGTATATTTCAATATAAAAAAAAACAAAAGACATCTTCAGATTTCTTAAACGCCATGAGCTAGAAAGATGAGGTGTGATCCAACTTGTATCCTCTTAGAGCCATGTAATTTCTGTTTTACCCAGTTTTCGCTCGAGATAATAATATTAATGCAAGACAGAGTAGGAATTTCAATTGCTCTATCCTAGACAATAAATATAAAATGATAACAACGAGACAAATGCAAATACAATGATTCCTTCCTACACATTTTCTTCCACTGGTATTGCACGCATGCTCTAATTGTAAGGCTCGTCGCATACTACCGATTTTTAAATCGACAAAACTGTTGCGTCAAATCGAGCACTGTCTACGATTTCTAATCAACAAAACAATTAGTTAAGTTTAGACGAGCAATCGTTAAGAGCTACGGTGAGAGAGAGTATTTTCAAAAGAATACGGTTTATCAGTTTGTTATTTAGGGGCGCAGACGAACCCGACGCAAAATCAGGAAGCCGCGAGGACTAGTATTAGAAACAAGGACGAAGCTGATGCCAAATTAGGGAGCCTCTAGAAATGGAATCAGATACAGGCGAACCTCACAATTAGTCAAGTTGAAATTCGAAATTAGTCGATACTATGCACGCATCAATAGCGTCCTGTGGTTATTTCGCTGTCGATTAATAATTGTTCGGATTTTTTGTCAAAATACGGTCGAGCATCAGTGTTTGACTGTATTTTCGATGAGCAACCGACAAGTATGCGCATTTCCAAATGAGCCCATACCATTTGCGACATCAACTAACTGTTGATCGATGACAAGAAGATGGTATGCGCTAGGCCTCCTAAATACTCTTTCGTTAGTTGACTCTAATTATGTATTCCATGACTTCTAATTCATTTATATAATACACATTCATTCGTACATGCATCAGGTCATCCAAAACTCTATATACCCATGTAACTACTTTGCCAAACGTCACTTTGTTTAAAGAAAGAACTTGCCTGAAATTTATTTTAATAAATTCAATCGGGTTAGCCCGCGCTCGTAGTTACATACTTTGGTAGTCGCAATCACTTGATCTGTATCGTACTTTCAACAGCAGTTTTAGAAATCAATTCTCGTTTTCACATGGTATATTTCATACATCAATTTAATAACCCATATAAAATGTTTGGGGAAAATTAAATTCAATGTTAGGGAAAATTTAACGCGTATTAAAAAGAAATCTATTTTATAGAAAGTTCAGAAGTCCCTCTTTTTCTCTTTTCATTTAAGCACAGACACTATAAGAATGTATTGCCCAACTCTACGATGTGTGGCAGAAAAGTAATAAGACTGTTCTTAGGAAACTCTGTTGTTGAAAGAAATTTACAAAATCATATGAAGCCTTCAAAGTAGTTCTCTTCAGAGCCTTTACACCGTCGGAGATGCTGCATAATGGTTTAAAATTAAATTCTAGCCAAGCGAAACTATTTTTGTTATTAGTTTTTCCTGTACGTATGCCTATAGGTATACATTAAAAGTATTTATATACATTTATTATTTTTACTGTTAGTTTGACTTATTAATGAATATTTTTTGCTTGTTTTTGTGTGTAAGTAAAAATACAAGTGTTCTCGATAAAAGTTAATATTACCTGATTGTGTAAAACAAAAAATAATCATAAATATGTAGAAATAACATTAAAAATAATAAACGAGTAAATACTTTAAAAAGTGTATATACGTGCAGGAGAAAATAATGGCAAAAGTAATTTTGCTGAGCTAGCATCGCATTTGAGTAATTTTGTGTTATCGCCTTCAACAGGTCTGTCATGGCTTCTTGGATGTTCTTTGCATTACCATAATGATGGCCTGTCGTTTGAATTTTGATTTGAGAAAAAGAAAGAAGTTTGCAGGAAAAGAAGTGAAGGGCTTGAAAGACTACGGAAACAAATTCGGCGTGTCCGGCCAAACATTACAGACAGGTAGATGCTTCATTATGACAATGCCCAATTCCAGCAGTTCCACCGCCCCCTATTCACCAGATCCCAGTCCTGCAGACTTCTCTCTTTTCCCCAAACTGAAATTTAACCCGAAAGACCATCATTATGGTAATGTGAACAACATCCAAAGAACCGTGGCAGACCAGTTGAAGGCGATAACACTAAACGACTTCCAACACTGCTACACAGATTGGGAGCAGTATCTCCGACGGTGTAGCCTCTGAAGGGAACTACTTTGAAGGTAATTATGTGGTTTTGTAATATTTGTAAATCTTATTCAAATACAGAGTTTTATAGTGATAGTCTCACTACTTTTCTGTCACACCTTGTATAATTTGACTTTCGAGACGTATCGCTTAAATATAGAAGGTACCTAAATGAATTTGCGGTACAAATGCTTCTTGAAATTCTTTATGATCAATTAATCTTCTATCTATGGATATAAAATCCAGATACCCACTGACTGACTCACTCACTCACTCACACTCATCACGATTTCTTTGGAACCACTGGTCCTATGACCATGCAATTTAGTAGGTAGGTTCCTCTTAGCCCCTAGGTGCTCGCTAAGAAATCTTTCTAATAACCCCCTCCCCTTCGCCCAGACTGAACCCGGGCAACGCTGGGATCTTTAAGCTATTTGATTTGAAAGAATTAGTATTAAAGTGATTTTATGGGTAGGTACTGTACAATATACCTACTACTTGTATGTTACGGACCGCTTTATTTAAATATAACTATGTGGATATAGTGCGTACAGTACCGGGTAAAAGTTTGAGACTAAAGGCAAGAAAGAAAGAAATAATTATTCATTTTATTTGAAAGGCATAAAGACAGTGAGATTTTTTTGTAGTAACTGTTTACATATTTATTAAAAGGTTGGTACAGTGTTTCTAGACATATTAAATAAAATACTGAAAAATACAGTAAATCTGTATTATATTATCATTGACAAATAAGAGTTTGTAATGCAAAACATGTAGGTATAATTCGTGCTGTAAATTAGTATTTCGTCCAAAATCTTTTATTTCTTACCACCTCAGCACATCTTGGCATAAAATCTATTAATTTTTTGCACTCGTCTACAGTAATATTATTCCAAGCAGTTTCTATATCAAAATACAGTTACCCGCCTTACCAGAGTGCACTTTTTGGTACCTATGAGCGGTTGTGTTCAAACAAAAAATTATATAATCAAACTTCTACAGGGTGTTCCATGTAAGTGTCGCCACGAATTTTCAGGACTTTCCTGGAACTTTACAAAAAGTTGTTTTAGACAAAAGTTGAGCTATGTTTAAGTGTACATAATTTCCGGAGAACCAGAGTTCCTTTATCTGCATTGTTTCGGATATATGGATGTTACCTTCTGTTTTTTTAAACGAATCTATAACATTTTTTAAATATTTTTTATTTGAACGAATCATGGCACATCCAATACCAAATAAATTTGTTAGGCTTCTTCAATATTGCAACGTTTTTTACAATTATTCCACATGGAGTAGGTGTTCTACTTATGAACGACAGTGTATGTGAGTATTTACATTACATCGATTACATCTATTGACAAATATACGCAAATCAACAGGAAAATACTGAATTCTCTGCACACGAGATTCCAGTAATGCATTCCTGTTCCATCAATTTCCCATTCGTATTTCAGGAGATTTGCATAGCGGCGCATAAATAAATACATTTCTGTAATATTAAAACTTGTAAAACGCAGCGACGCAAAATAATCGCTATTTCAAGAGAAATTTGGATAGAAATTATTAATTAAAAATTCATTTCTATTTAAATGGGAAGCAGTCATTTCTAAGTATTAAATAATTTTTTCAAAAAATAAAATCAGTAGAAAGATTAAGTCTTTACTGTTCTGATCAGGTACGAATAACCATTACAAATGATTAAAATATTTTTTGTTTTTCGTTAATCACTATTGATAACGGAAAATTGGATACCAATTACCATTGCTGACGATGAAAATTATATTTGGTTACGGATAACCATTATCGATGACGGGAATTTTAGTTTGTTTACCGATAACCATTATCAACGGCGAAATTTTTCTTTGTATATTTGTTGCTGTTAAGTTACATTGTTGGTCGTTCAGCGTCAGTTTAGTAACATACGATCTTTGAAATTTCAATCCACACTGACTCTGGATGAACACTTTATCTCCAACACAAAAACTTATGTTTGTAAAATTGAATGCAGAATTGACATGTTAAAAATTAATATATAATATATATATATATATCTATATATATATATATATATATAATAAAAATATAGAACTCGAATATCTTTTATTCTATTCTTTGTTGATGGGTGCTAATATCCAGTACCTAATGTTAATAACAATAATTGACAACGGTCAAAAAAAATTTTCGCCATTGATAATGATTATCGGCAAGCACAAAATTATAATCACTTATAATGGTTATTCGTAACCAAAATCATTTAAACAAAGATATTAATTCTTACACCAACCATAACTTTTAAAATTTGGGTTATAACAGTTCTGATCTCTGGTAAAAAGGATTACACCTCCTTCTGTTTGGTTTTGTTTGACTGCGTAGTTGCAACCATTAAATCAAATTGGAGCCACTTGTTCTTGATTCGCCCGTTGCTTTTGAATAATACCGGTCGAAAAAAACTCTGATCTGTTCCATGGCAGGGATACTGGCTTTCGGCAAGGAGAGACTTCGCCAGAGGTAGAGCCAGCAATCCAACGTTCAGCGACAACAAACAATCAGCCTGTCGTATATCTGTTACTGCTGTCGCCACACATTTGTGGCCCATTGTGCCGTCCAAGTAGGTGGCCAGCCTTCCCACTTTCTGCCTTCTTGGTACAAAGCTATCACGGGGCAATCATTCGTTCGGTCCTTTTGACTTTCGACCTCGAACGATAAACCGCTAAATAATCTTATTGATGCCTTCTCTCTTTACGACAATTCTTCTCCCGTTTTCTCCGGTCTCCTCGCCACCGTTTCGTCGAGGTTCGCGTAATTCATAAGGAAAATACTAATTCGATTAAAATCCACACTTTATTCTACAAACTCCTATTACCTAGTGGAGCTTTCCTTTCGCAAAATGACTCTCGCGAAAAGTTTTAGTGTAGTTCCCATTATTACTATCCAGCGTTTTCCACGCAACTAACCAGTATATGCGGACAAAAATGTTTCTTTTTAAACGCAACAGGAGTTGTTACACCAATTTCTTAAAAGAGTAACTTTAGAATGACGAAAGTAACCTTTCATTTTTTAAATGAAAAGCTATACCTATTCTTTTAAATGATGGGATGGTGACTGTTAATGATGAATTCAACCATATAAGGCGTAACAACGGTCAAAGTGGTATGAGATCAGGAATGGAAAGAATAGTTTGAATATTCCATAACAATGTATTTACTATACCCTTCTTTTCGATAGGGCTACATAGCGTATGTAACTATAAAATGTTCCAATTATTTCTTTTATAGCTGATCCCATGTAACTTTGAACGTGACTGCATCTCATAGAGGAAGTTCAGCATATTTGGGATGTTAGTAATTTGGAATACCGAAGTTTCTAATATACTACTAACGTTATCTAATTTGTAACGCCATGGATAATTACTAGGGGCTAATGACCTGTTAACTAATAATATTTGTGGATGAAAACCGCATCAATTTTGCAACCGCATCGATTTAATTTGCAGAGTAAGAGAACGTCAATCTGCAAAACTTTTTCAGCAAGTATTCAATCGTTTCAATCATGGTTAAAATATGTCAAAACTTTAGAGTTAAACACTTAATCTACTCATTTCCATGCTCCTTCTATGGTTCCGTGTCAGTTTTGCGATAATTTCGAGAATACTAAGTGTAACATGAAATTTTAGGTTTCAATGGCATGTTGCTAATTCGGAATACCGAAGGTGAAGGTAACTTGAAATATTCCACAGCTTAGCGATGCTTTTGTTTCACGTGCAACGGCTGCCGCCGGGTTTTTGGGCCAGCGCTGTCCATTTATATTTAGGGTAAATCCGGGAGACGCGGTGGACCTAATATAAAATGGCTATTAAAACTAATATAGATATTTATTTTATCAGAACAAACCTATATGTTCAAAATTTTATGCTGATTCAGAAAAAAACTGGTCGATATTTGCTTTAAGAAAATATTTACTGTAAATCAGGTTGAAAACTGAAGTCATTACATCTGACCACCTCTCCCGAGGTGCCGGGAGAAATGGTTTTCGTCGTTGCCAGAGACCACTCACATAATTATTCATGGAAAATTAACAAAGGATAAAGCAAAATTATTTATGAGTGAATACAACTACAGCTTAATAAATTGGTTTACGCTAAACAAGTAAAGAACACATCACAGAAAAAGTGAACTACCTACTGGCAATTAGCAAGCCAAATGAATACGAAAGTGAATAAATAAACTAAATAAACAAAAATAATAATAAAATAATATCAAAAAATAAAAAATAAACAAAAATAATGAAAAAAATCATATCTCGACCATCTCTCCTTTTTGCAGCGAGAGATGGTCTTTTTACCTATACGTAAAAATGCATTAGAGTCTGAAATATAGCGACTCGACCAACTCTCCGGCCCGACCGCGTCTCCCAGATTTACTTTACCTACGATTGTTCCTATATTGTGATTTTTCAGCCTGATTAGATCATAAATGAAAATAATTTTATTATCTACATGTTTTTTTTTAAGTTTACAAAGTAAAGGTGAAAGACGATCGTCTTCTCTTGTTTCATAGTAAGGTTATATCGTCTTGTGTGTTTTTGAAGGCTCTGATCTAATTTTCGATAGTTAAGAAACTTCAGGACTTTTAACAGTGTTCAGGTAAGTACTTTTTTGTGTGAATTATGTTAATTGTTGCATATTAAAGTGTAAATAACTAAGACAGTTTGTTTGTACTTCGTCCTGGTATTGTTGGTAATTCGTAATATTTACAAAATTGTATGCTGGGGCAAATCCGTACGGGACAAAATGTGTATAACAAAGAAACGAAAAAGAGAACTAAAGAGAAACAAAACCACAAAATTAAACAAAATACGGAAGAATGATGATAATAGTGATGATGAAGACGGTGAAGATATTTACATTTAAGTCCAAGAATTCTATGGTTCGTCCAAATTGAATGAAGGTTAGGTGCAGTGTACAGCTTGTTGTAAGTGGGCTCACGAAGGTTGCACTGATTGGGGGATTGAAGAATTGGACGAATTCCGTTATTATAGGTGCTAGGGCCAATTTTTAGTATGGTACCCGGTTTTACCCAGGCCATGGGGTAAAACCGTAAGAACGGACCATATTTTAAATCGTAATTTTTTATATTTGTTATTGTATTTAAAAAAATGGATATATACTATTATTTAATAAAGAGTTTATTCTAATGAATCCTAATTTCAATTTTTTTTTTACATTAATAATGTCGAAGTTATGAGCTTTGATCCTTACCGTCCCGGTTTTGCCCCTACTTCCCCTACTTCCTGTCATTTTTCATTTAGACCAAAGTTGCAGCTGCTTTTTGTTTTTTATTATTACTGAGAATTTGAAATAGCACTGGGACTATTCGAATAATTTAATATTCGAATATTTTACAAGTATTCGAATGCGACGAATAAACTTGGAATATTTGAGTACTCAAATGTTATTATTCGAATATTTAAGTATTCGAATACGATTCGAATATTTCAGTAGTACTTAATTATTCGAATAGTATTTGGATACTTGGATATTCGAATTATATTCGCCAAATAATTGCGCACCTGAAGTATTCAAATATTCGAATATCAAAAAATTCGACAAATAGTCCCAGCCCTAGTTTGGAATACAAAAGTTTATTAGTTTCCCTATTATATTATGCAGTTATATATGTTTCCATCCGCTGCCGTAATTTTTTAGTCGGCTTAAACAAACTGGTATTCCAAATATACTGCACTTCTTCTACTGATGAATACGACGGCTAGGCGACGGCAAGCGACTGGCAAAGTCGCTTTCGTATCATACAAAATAATAGATAACTTTACATTCAAAGAATTAAAGGTCACTTTCATCGTTTAAACCTTATTACAAATTTATGAGATTAATTTAACCAATCGTGTTGTTTACAAAACGTAGTGAACTTTCTTCTTACATTTTTTTCATTGCCAATGCGAAAAACATTCGAATTGATACCTTCCAGGATGATCCTTAATCTGCAGAAAGAGAATAAACTGCACGACTTCTGCAGTCTTCTAATGAAGATTCTTAAGATAAATTGTAGCACAACTTCAGCTTCAAGTTCTTTAGAGTAAAAACTGCTAATTGTTCTTCATACTCACATCAGAAATTAAATAAGAAAAGAAAAGCGCAGGGACGCATTTCGAATTAATGGTTTGAGAACTTAAATCTTCAATCAGGTTAGCAAGTTGTTTATCCAATACCTGAATTTCAGATCTTACTATCCTTCTGTAAGCAAAAGCAATTGTAAAAGGTTAACCCTTCTTGGTTAACCCTTCATTGACACTCTGGGTGTGAGCCACCCACAAGCCGATTTTGACGCTCTGTACTTTTGCCAATACGTAGAGTCTACGTAGAATATCGTGGATATTCGTGGAATATCTCTGTTTTTTCAATTACCTTCTATATGTAAAATAAATGGCTTTTACCAAAGCTGACTTTCAAACTATTTTTGTTCTTTCGAAATATTATATGTGAGCAACCATCCTGTAGATTTTTAGCTTCTAGTATTGAAATTTGTAAGAAAGTGCAATTTGTTGAAGATCCTCTTCGTTTTTTCTCGACATATGGTAATCTAGAATTTTTTTTGCAAAAACTGTGATAAAATTTCAATAAAAAAATGATTGGAATACATTCTAGAGATCTTGAAATTGGCACATAAACGTTGTAAAATTCGTAGGCAAACTGTCGTAACTGTTTGTTAATTAATCAACTATAATAATTGTAGGCCCAACATTGAATATTCGTTGGCAAACTGTCGTAATTTTTTGTTAATTAACCAACCATAATAATTGTAGGCCCAACATTGAATATTCGTTGGCAAACTGTCGTAACTTTTTGTTAATTAACCAACCATTATAATTGTAGGCCCAACATTGAATATTCGTTGGCAAACTGTTGTAAGTTTTTTGCCGTAGGCCCTATGTTGGGAATTTGTAGGCAAAACACTAACTATATTCCAACTAATTCCCAACTGTTGGCTACCGTTGACCAACCAAAAATGCTACTACGGTTAATTGTACCTACATATCAGTAAATGAATTACGAACTATTTCTATACCAAAACTAATATGTTTAATAATATTTATTTCACCACTGTGACTCATATTTTTTACGAGAAGGTTTTCGCAAAAAATGACACATATTCTTATGTATATTTCTGTTCTTCTGTGTGCATATAAGGAAATAAAGTAGGTACCTATATAAAAAATTACCACGAGCTGTATTTGAATATACCTATTGAAGAACAGAATTTACGAAGATAAATGTGTAACGAAAAACGACCATCTTGAAATTCTCAGGGTTGATTTAAAACAAGCCCCCACTGCCGTGAGTTCAACCCCCACCCTTGACCTACCGCATTACGACGCAGGCAGAAGAATTCTGGGGCACACAGATTGGCCAAGAATGTTTTAAACACGATTGCCAATAGGGGCCAGAATGAAGGGATACAAGGAAGCAGCCGGTAAAGCCACTCCGTAGCACACCCATAGAAGTTAAAGTATGGGGCGGGGACCATTCACTGGCGAATCACGATGGAAACGATACGTGGGGTCCCGAGGGTACTCGGCTTCGGCACGTTGCTCCGAGCTTGTAACTGAAAGATCAACGCGCTCTGCCCAGTGCTAACGATATTTAATTGGGTTTATATTTAAATAATGTAGGTGATTTGTAAAAAAGAAATAGATCTTTCATATATATTTGTTCATATTCTTCACTAATTTCTAAAATATTTTTTAGATTCTCTGCTGGAGTTTCTATTTGTGCTCATCGTTCATTTGTATCTAACAGTTTGATTTATTTTTTATACGCTGATGTGTATCAAATAATGGTTGATAATTATTTGCTATAAACGTGATTTTTAAGACGATGATAAATTGTAGTTCTTATCCCTGCTTGGATAAATTGTTGGCTGAAATTACAAGATACTATTGACGTTAGATTAATCAAACAATATATATTGAGTTGTTACTCGTGATTGAAGATTGAAATTTGTAGATAGCCTTCGTGTGCAAGTTCTATTTATTTTTTCATTTTATGATTTCTCAAATTGATGTTTTAATAGGGGACGGTTCCCTCAGTTGGACCGGCTCCTAAATTGGACCATAGTCTTTAATCACATATCAATTGACATAGGCAACCTCCCGCAGCATGGGATTGTAGCTCACATGTTGTTTACTAACCTCACAGAAACAAAACACTGTGGAATGAGTAACAACTGCAGCGTGATGAATGTTTTGTGTTCATGCTGGTTGATGTAATTTTGCCTCCAATTTAGGTAAGCTGTAACTTTTGTCTCGTAAGTAAATTTGGAATTCTTATGGGTGTGATTTTTAATTAAGGATGTTTATCATAGCATTTATTTGATACTTGCACTATTTTTTGTTTTTTACACTTAAACGTTAAATTTAGTTTAGTTTCTTAAATTGCATATTCCTAGAATGCATATTTCTCAGTGTGATTTTCTATTTTGTCTATAAAGTGTAAGTATATTTTTAAATAAAGGTTGTTACTTAAAATAATGAAAAATAGACTTGGTCCAAATTAGGAAACCAGTTTCCCAGATTGTACCAGTAACACTAGTTTGAAAATATTTTTTGTAACCAGCTACACAGCGTTTCAGTCGGTTTGATTAGATTTATGTATCAATTACAACCCTGAAAATTATTCTCAAATTTTTCTGCTCAAAACTATCAAAACGTTTCCGATTTATGTTTAACTTTCCCCTACCTGCTATTTAATTTGGGCCAAGCTTTCCATACGTGAATTTGAAAAGTAGCGAACTCTGTGACGTATCAATAAAATAATGAATGAGTGCGCAGCCTTTCTTAGCGGAAAATCGAAATGAGGAATGCAGAACGTTGTAAAAATGCAATGATGTATTTTATAACTAAACGGATTTTGTTACATGCTCCACATATGCAAGGCTTTATATAAACTCTTTAAAATATGTATAATAGAAACATGTTATAAGAGATTTTAGATCTGGTAAATGTACGGTTTGTTGAAGGAAATATTCAAACATTCCAACGTTACGGTTCCTCAGAAAAGGCCGGTGGATTTTCAGCATGGTAACCAGGACAGATGTATCGGCAACAACAAAGCTGATAGGTGTGACGACCTCCCAGACTTAAGCCGCACCCTTACGATGGAGACCTAGGGGTGGTGTCGTCACCAATCTTCTGCGTGTGCGAACGCATGCGTCCCGTGATTTTGACGTTTTGTTGCACTACTACGCATAGTTGGTACATTTATATAGAAATTTCATAGATCCGAATTTTTGAGGTTTTCATTCCCAAGTTTTACGAAGTTGTTAAATAAATTTGCATATTTTAGATTTTTCAGCCAGGCTTCCTCTTTTGTTTCGGTGAACAATAAGAATGCGACATATGTTAACCACAATATTTCTTCTAATATAAATAATCTAATATAAATAAATATTCCAATATAGTTGAAACGAAATTATGGACACGAAATGAATACGGTAGTATTTTTATTTAGTTGACATAGCGTCTATAATATTCTGGCACGCGTACAAAGCCCGTTTTTTAAATTTTTGTTACAAATAAAGGTGCCAAGAATTGTGTGCATGAAAAAACACTGATGGCAGAAGACAGAAATGCGCAATGCTTTAATAAAATTGATAATATGTTATCCTTTTTAAAATTTGAATATCACTGCATAGTCTTCAGGAAAGCCTGTTAGATATATTTTATCTCTTCTTACATACTATCGATATTATATAACAATTCACCCTAAAGAAAACACACTTTACTCTCACCATAGACAAAATTACCAAATTGTGGAGCTATTTAACATTCTATGAAGTTTAAACAATAAGTTCACTTAAAATATATTTGTAGTAATACTGCAACAATATCGAGCTAATTTTCGTTTGGATGCAAGTGATATGCATTTCGGGAGAGAAAGTAGGCCAACATTTTTCATCGCATAACTCAACACTACATCACATAAAATTATCGCACCCAGTTATGTGCGATTATGGCAAATTGAATTAATGTATATTGTGCTAACTAAACATTTCTAACGACTTCAGTATTCATTGTTTGCGTTGGAAAATATAGTCTCTTTAATTATAAAATACATTAACGCGGTAAATTCCTATCGGGACGTGTAGTAACTTGTCTTACATATTTTAGATAAATGTAAGAAGAATGTAATGTCTTACATATTCTAGATATTATATCCTTCTTACCGTTCGGATTGCAAGAAAAATTCATAGAACTTGAGTTCTCATATTTCCTTAGTAAACTTAGTAAACTGGAATTTTCTGCACGAAAATATTATTACAGTCTCCATTGAATTCTTGCATAGACTTGGGCATTACTTATATAAAATATTTTACCAATGATTATTTATTTAAAAAGTGGGTATATAATTTTATTTATCTGGAGGTTATATTCAAATAATTACACGTTAGGTACGTACTGTATTTGAAGAAGCAAACGATGTTCCTCTGAATTATTTTGTTCGCGTGGTCCGCCGTTGCCATGACTCAAAGACGCCGCCGAGTCAAGCTTACAGTGAACGTCGATGCCGTGCGTGGCGTCTGAGTTTCCTCGTCAACGGAACTATCACAGTCTCCTTTTCAGCGTCGCGAGGTTTCCTTGACAACGAGTCACGCCGCTCGAAAGAAAAGTTGGAAGGCGCGTGAGGGGCCCCTACGCTGGACAGCGCTAATATAATCAAATGTGCTCTGCTTAAACAAGTGTGTCCTGAAATAAACTCGCAAATGATTTCAAATATCATTGTCTTTCAGGCGAAATGTTTAAATTCAGATCAGTCAATTTTTAAATGAAGTTACTATTTCGTAATATCAATATTGTTATTTGCATACAATATTCTACTTCTGTTTTAGGCACACCTAAAACACTATTTTCCAAACTAAACATCATTTGTTACGTTACTTCAAACATTTCACTGAAATAAACAATTATTTGGCCTTGGCACGAAATAAGGTTACATTCATTTAGTTTCAAAATGGAAATAATGCTTGTTGAAATAGAATAATATACGAAGGTAAATATATATTATTTCAACAAGCATTTGTAAAACATTTCATTCAAATAAAATGCATCGTCAAACATTTATCAGCAATACTATTCGGATATTAACAGGTGCGCAGTCCGTAAGGAAAATTAGAACATCCTCACGGACCGTAAAATATCATGCAGCGATAACTACAGACGATAAAGCTATGCGGTCCATGAAGTTTATCAGCCGCAGTTCCTTTCGTGCAATTATTCTGCTGCACATTACCAGTATACCTATATAATACTCCAGACAGGGGAGTTACGGAAATTTCCTGCAAGGGATGTTCTTGCTGAATGGTGTAAAACTATTATAAACGCCACGGCGCACCGTGCATCGCTCAACGGAAAAAATCTAAAAATCTATATTTCATTTTGCGATTATTTGTAACGTGAGCGTGACCCAGAGCCTTTATTTGCATACGAACAGTTGAAAGAAAACAGAATAAAAGCCCACAACACTCAGAAGACACGTTAGTATTGATAGAATCGATTTAACTCACTTCCTTTATTTGTTTAGTTCTGCCTATATCTGAACACCATCAACAAATTATTGAAGTTCAGCATAAATAAAAATAACTTACAATGGATAATGAATGAAATTTATTTTTATTGTGAAACGGTTTTTTTTACTTATTTTAAATTCCTAAATTGCTACATTAAATTGCTAAATCATACGTTTTCCAATTTTAACCTAACTGTTCTCGAGAATGTAAAACCTGTCTTGAGATTTATGTGGGAAACTATTCCTAAATAGAACAGTCCTCGACGTTATTACACAATTTTTTTGCTCAAGTATGCCCCTATAATTTTAATCTTTTTTTTTAGAAATACGTTCATTGAGAACAAACGAAGAAATTTTTGGAGAATGGTTTTGTTTTGCACCAAGAGACAAAAAATGGAAGTCCTTCATTTAATTTCAGAGTTATTTCAGTTAAATGATCGCACGGAAGAAGTTTATGACAGCTTAGAAAGATATTGTGACCGTTTATGTTTAGATATAAAAACTATTTTGTTACTATCGATTATTCCTGTTCGAATAATAATGCCGCGAATTAATCTATTTTGAATAATCTAGACTTATTGTTGACACTGTTGAAGATTCAGATTGAATTATTCCATTTAACTTTTATACTAATCACTAAATTACATTTCATACGTATGTAAACATTTTTTTTATAATGTAAACTATATATAAGATATACATATATTAATAGGAATATAATCAGACAAAAAAATGTTATTTGTTTATTGTTTCGCTTTTCTATTTTTGTCCACCATGCCCATATACTCAACGCGCTGTGCGGTGCTACCTTCAACTTTAAAACCTCGCGTTTGTCTAAATAAAACGATGTTGAAAGTTTCCCAAGTAGAAATTAAAAGTTAGTAGTTGATTTCGGGAATTTCGCGGTTTTCGCCCTTATTCTGCGATCTTTAAGCATTTATATCTCAGAGTAACATTAACCGATTTAGATGAAATTTTCAGCATGTATACAACTTACTTCAATCTACAAACGAGTTTTTGAATTTTCATTTCTGGCTCACAAAAAAAAAGTTTAAAAAACGACCTTTACTATTTTCTTTTGCTATTCCGACCAAGTGCATTTTTTTCTTCAAAACAACGGAACACGTCACCTAGAAAACTAATTCCGCTAGCATATAAAAAAAACTCAAGTCGTTTGGACCAATTTTAAAAAAGTCACGCGATTTTAAAGAGTGTCAACTTACTTTCCGATGCGACTGTACGTTCTGTATATCCTGTATTTCTTTTAAATCTTGGTGCGTGTTTTGTTCTTTATTTGTAACGATTTTTCTATATTATTAGTGATCCTGATGTCGAAATAATTTTTTATCAGTGGCTTGATGAATCTTCGTATGCTGGATCAGAATCAAGTGACAATTCGAATGTTTCACATATTCATGATAGTGATATTGATATTGATGCTCAACATGACCCCGATTACATAGAAATGTCTGACAGCGATGTGGTTCCATTTATTCAAAACGAAAATTTTATGATTGCGGTAAGAAATGGTAAACAATGGTCGGAGGAGCCAAAGAATAGTTCAGTATTACAATTTAAAAATGTGGTGGATTTTAACATAAAAATCGTTTTCCAACAACTATTTTTTCAACTACACACCATATCAAAATTTACATTTCTAGAAATGTACTATTAGAACATGATTGTATGATTATTACGAATGTACAATTATCACCCAAAAGTTAAAAGATTCAAAAATACGAAAACGGTAACTCAAAAATGACGCTGTTGCGCAGTGAATTCCATGTGACTAATTTGTAATTACAAGCAGGTGTGACTACGAAGGGTTAAGAGAAGAAAGTGTTATACAGTACAGTATAATCTTAGGCGCTTCTTTAGAAATACAGCTCAAAATACATTTCAATTACCCGAAAATGAAAAACACAGAAAATTTTAAAAGCACACCCCCTATGCAATGAAAGATCAACATTATCAAGAAAGCTACCATTAAAACTACATTCCGCTGTACATATAGAAGCCATTCTGTCAACACGCGATCCTAAATGGCATTCATTAATTTATTATTCCAAGTCAATGATAGTATCGATCGCGGAGAGGGCAGAAGCATTTCAAAGCAGTGTCCTCGGTCAGAGCGAAAAGGCAAGGCACAAATCATCGCCGGCTTCAACGGACGTGGAAGTGAGAATAAAGCAGGCAGAGCGAAAAATACATGAAACCAGTACATGCAGACATCATGACTGCTCCCCCTAATGGCAATGCAGCTCTTCCCATGCAATCCGTACTGTATGCTCGTCGACCAATGGGGTAGGCCGCGATACTTCGAACAATGGCACGCTCGAATAGATTAATCAAACTTAATCGAGCCAATGAAAGCCGTGCAAATCTTGCGTGGGGGATGCAGAAGCCGTAGCTGCACACTCGCCCGTTACGACGCGCGCGCAGGACAAACTGAGAACCCTTCGAGCGTTGACATAGAGAATCATGGGAAAGACCTATGGGAACGCGTAGTGTTGCGAATTTAACAACGTTTAACGATACCGGCGGGCATGGCGGGCATGGCGGGCATGGCGGACACGCGTTTCATCGTTAGTCTGGATGTTTCGTAGATTTCTAAAGTCACCTTGAGCATTCGCAAACAAACGTGTGTAGACATTAAGGCTGGGACTATTCGAATAATTGACAAGTATTCGAATGCTACGAATAAACTTCGAATATTTGAGTATTCGAATGTTATTATTCGAATTATTACGTATTCGAATACTAATTGAATATTCAAGTATTCGAATACTATTCGAATACTTAATATTTTTAGTCATATGAGGAAATTCTTCTCAGGCAGTCATTTGGGCCGGTATCAAAATCATTGGTTCCTTTTTAGGACATTTTAATAAAAGCTTGTTTTTCAAAGAAATATTTTACCCTAAAGTATTTCATGCTTTTTAGTGAAAATATTGTATTGTCATCGGAACTATGTGTGTGCGCAAAGTTTCAAGTCTGTCGGATATGTTGAAGTGGGTCAAAATAAACTTATAAGATTTCTCCCTGAGAAACTAACGACCTCACAATTGAAACTAAACAAAAGCTTGTAAAATAATGAACCTGAAGAACTTGATTTATAATTCACACTATACTATTCGAATACATGAGTATTCAAATACTTAAATATTCAAATACCATTCGAATACTTAAATATTCGAATAGTATTTGGATACTTGGATATTCGAATAATATTTGCCAAATAATTGAGCAACTGAAGTATTCGAATATTCGAATACCGAAAAATTCGACAAATAGTCCCAGCCCTAGTAGACGTAAGTGGGTATTTCGAGATCAAAGAATCAAATTTTTCCTCGAATGTTTATTATAGCTACAAGTTTTAGAAGTATTTTAAAAAAGATTTCATTGAAAAATTCGAAAAATTGTGGGAGTTACAGCGTAAGAAGTAACGGGCGGGCCAATGCAGGTACAATGCAAAGCTGTGCTTCTCAGGGCCTACTGCAGAAGGGCAACTGATACAATTGAAGAGAACCAAGTGAAGTAACGCGAGTTGGAGGGGTTTGAAATCAGTTAAGAATTCTTTTAATAAATATGCTTCAGGATTATAAATAATCAGTATCCACCTGGAAACAGATGTTTGAATAAATGAGGTCCACTTTTATCCCTTCTCCTTAGTTTACAAAGTCAGCGCAATGTTGTTAAACTTTTTTATAAATCAATAACCAAGAGGAAATGAATCAGCGAATAGGAATTTAGTTAATAATTAATAATTTTGTGATTGGCCTTGAAATCTAAGACATTTTTGTGAAGAACAAAAAGGTGATGAGCCGATGAACCTTGTGAACTGTATCGCTGCTCCATCGCGACTGTGCAAACGCAAGTATGCAATGATAGACGGGCAGCGACTGCGTCGCCCTAGCATCGCGGCCTCTGCGAGTGTATCGCTGCAAAAATTCGCCGTGTGCCTAGGCCTAGGCCCTCAAGACGGTGAGCATCGTAACTCGAGAACGGATCGATATTTTTTGTTGAAATTTTAACTGCACCTACAAAACACTTTTATCTACAATATGGAACTCGCTCACTAAGATCGCATAACTTTAACAACATTTAAGACAGCATTTATCACAGAATTACTTCAGTAAAACCCTTCGAAGTTGATACTTGTTGTACAACTTCGTGAATTTTTATTAAAAATTTTCGACTGAGTCTCGCATGGAGGATTCCTCATATACAGCGCTTTTGCTTTTAGATCAGGCGGTCAATCGGAATCGTGTTCACTTTGATGTCTGGTGTACTAATTAATTTTTAATATTATGTAAACATACTTATTTGAAAATACGTCTTATATCCCTAAGAAAGAGTTGTTAAAAGAGCAAATGGTTTAAGTTATTATTGGCTCTATAATCTAGCCTAGAAGCAACCGTTGATTTTAGATACGTTTCCGAAAAATCCCTGTAAAAAAGATAACGTGCATATAAAAAAAATGGAGTACTATTATTTCATAGTTCAGGATGTTACACGCGGATGCTTGTTCTGCGATCACGTTGCGCTTCACCAATAAAATTCCATTACATTGTTTAGATAAAGCTTTTCATCTGACTACACGGAGATACAGGCAACCCTTGCATAACTTGGTAGGTACTCAAACAACGCGGTTTTAAATTTTTTAGATTTTCATCTCTTCATTCTATATATATTTTTAAATATATAGCATGTGCTGTGGCAAAATGGTTTTTGCAAGTGCGGATTGTGAGTCTCGCATAACGCGATTTATGCAACGCGGAATATCCGTGTCATGCGAGGGTTACCTGTATTAGATTATCCCCCAAATGATACGGGTTTTCCGGTATGTATATTAGGTGGAAATAAATGACCTCTTAATGATCTATCAACAGAATTTTTTTCAGAGTTATAAAATTCCCCTGATTTTGTTTGAATAAATTCGTAAAACAAGACCACATAATAATGAGGAAAAAGGCAAGGAAATAAATGTGCGCGCGCATAAAAGTGTTTCAAACGCAGAGCATATCCAAGCAAACATATCGAAATTCGGCAATAGGTACGTTGCCACTGGTACACAGCGCAGGAAAACTGATTTACGGAATTCGGATGGCGATCATCGGGATCGTAGGATCGGCATCCGATGATGTACAGAACAACGACACCGGTCTACGGGGGTCCTGGGTAGGGCAGCGGATACCCTTATGCGCGGATCCACTGGCAAAAGATCCACAAACACGGCGTGATGCGCGTCTAATCAGCGCGGCGAAGCCAGCTGCCGTGCGGGCCAAGCCAGCCGGTTCATTCATCAAGACCCTGGTTATACAGCATGCAATGCCACCCGAAAAATCCCTTTTCCTACTCACCCCCCCCCCCCCTCCCTCCCTCCCTCCCTCCCATTCTCTCTCAGTCGCCCCGGTAAAATGTGCAAGAAGAACATCAAAATATATTATAGGTATACTATTTTGTTAATAAGACAGGGCTTCGAAGGATTTGGTGAGTTCCATAGACGTGCAATGCATAGAGCTGATACAGAGATTCTCGAGGACTTGTTGTTGTAAGAATAATTCACTACATAGTGTTTAACAAATTCTTTATTTCTACGTTGGTCGTAATAGATTGCGAGCAGCAAGGCAGACATCCAGGATAGGAAAATTTTGATTCCTTGTCAACTCTTTGGCTGTAAAAAATTCGAGTAGCTTGATATTTGGAGCGAACCGAGCCGAATACTCGAAGAGAACCGAGTACTCGAATTTTTTCGGGCGGCTCGAAGAGGACCGAGTACTCGAATTTTTTTCAGTAGCCTGAATGTGCTTCGAACAGATCGAAATTTTCGAGCTATCCGACTGTGACGAGTAATGTTTCGCATATTTTAGGTTAGCAAATGTGTATCTACTAGAATGTAAATAATGCCTGAATAATGGACCTTAATAATGTGAATGATTGAAATGTAAACTGCGAATAATAATATTCTGCAACTGTTGAAAATAAGTATTAAATTCGAATCTTTTGTTTTTCATGTTTTTCATGTATGCACGAACGTATTTATATACTTCTCTTTATTTTATCTTTCATTTCTTGTTACTTTTCCTTTTTGCTTTACTTTTTGCCTCTTTCGTGTACATTATACGTATATGGATTTCTGTCGGGTCACTGTTAACAAAGGTTGTTACCGGTTAATAAAAAATTTATAAGTATAAATAAATAAAGAAACAATTTTGAAGTACAGATTAAGTATAGTCAAAATTAAGATATGTCTTTTTCCATGTGTTTCTGGATGAAATCTAATTGTCCGCAAAATATGATATCTCTACACCGTGTGGTTTAGAAAAAAGCGAAGTGGCAATTCATGATGTGTCAAAGTTTTTGTTAGTTTAATATGGCATAATGTGATACATAATAAGATACATTAATAAGAACCATTATTTACATTCCAGTAGATACACATTTCCTAACCTAAAATATTCGAAACATTCGTACTGCTCGAAACGTTCAAGCTTCAAGTTACTCGTCACAGTCGGACGGCTCGAAAATTGTGATCTGCTTGAAGTACATTCGGGCCGCCCAAAAACAATCGGGTACTTGGTTCTCTTCGAACCGCCCGAAAAAAATTCGAGTACTCGGTTCTGTTCGAGCCGCTCGGTTTTTACGGGTATTCGGCTTAGTTCGGTTCTTCGAGCCGAGTCAGGCTCGGCTCGCTTTTTTCGAGTACTCGAAAAGCTCTACTCTTATACCATTTCAGACCACGGCATGAATTTCCAATATCTTGCATCTACATTAATTCGCTTAGATTCCGTGTCCAAGAAATTTGTAGATATAATTATCCTCCAATCAAGGTTTTTTTTTACTGCAAAGAAAGCTTAATCAAATAAAAAAACAAGCACCGAAAAGAACATTGCATTTTTCACGACATTCTTCGGTCTTTTTAAGAAAATGAAAAAGTAATTTGAAGTAGACAAATAAATAGGATATTTATTAATAGAATCTTTATGATTTACGAAATCTATTTTGTTTTGTTAATTACGAAATGAATGAAATAATTATTCGAGGATAAGTATCTCGCGAAAAATTATAGATATTTAAAAAAGCGGTCCATCCACTTATTTTTACGGAAGTAGTATGAGATAAATCACAACAAACGTAAGAACGGTGTTATTTTACAAAAAATTATTAATAGTTCTTAAAACACAAATCGGGATGTGTATTTTAGAAAGTCCTTATATTCCGCAAATAATATTTTGAAATTTATTTCCTTCCATTAATTACTTCTAATGAAATTATTCTCAATAATTGTTTTCCACTACTTTATTTTGAACATAAATGACCTGCACCAATTTAAAGACCAAGTAAGTATTTGCCATAATGTTTATAGTGTAATTTATCATTTAAGAAAAGAAAGATAACGCATATTGAAAGCAAACATATGATAGTAATGTATACGAAAATAATTATGCATAAAATATTAAGTTATAATTATTAAATATACGTATCGAAATGGATTATAAGTGAGAGGGATGAATATCAAGGCGTGATAATACGCGTGAAGTTCGTGCGAGATAAAAAGTCTAAGTAAGTAGTTGGTGTCGTAATAACCGTCGTGGCCAATCTAATTCCGCGTGAAGATTCGATCGGCGCCACATAATTGACCTAATCAAATTCTCCACTGATCGTGATAGACGAAAAGCGTAAAGGCAACACTGCCGTAAGTAAGCATGTCATCACGCGTTATGAACTTAGTTCTGCCCAAAATACTTTTCGACCCCCTCGTCTGTATGTGCAGCTATTGCGCCAGCCATTTTGCTCGCTTGTCAGAACAAACTAGACCCTTAAGGGCACCATACATATTGAGATCTGTAGCGATACACGTGTCTGAGATTTGTGTTAACTACCAAACAACATATATACACGTTGCGATGGAGTCATGAAACATCAGTTCAGTTCTCAGGCTTCTGTTCTCGGACACACTAAATATTTAATAGAACAAAATGCCGAAACTTTTCAATCGTATGCATTAATAACTTTCGAAATGAAGCGTAAAGATATTATATAATTTAGATTGAAAATCGACCGTCAAAATTGTTCTAATTAAGAGAGATGCTTTCGGCGCACTGGTTCGGTCTATTAAATAATTAAATAAAATCTATTTTGCAATTATAAGAATTTTTATTAAATTCCAACGTTTCGGTCAATAATTATGACCATTCTCAAGGAAAGTTAAACAAAAAGAAAAAATAGTGCGTGTGCTTTTATATATTTAAACAATCGTCACGTTCATTGCTGGGAACGTGCGACGCTCGAGTCGGTTAACCGGTGACTGGAAAGATATTATCAATGAAAACAGCAATTGGGCCTATTTATGCAGAAAGCTACCAACCCTCCCGCAAAATGATTTGAAACTAAATAAATTTAGTTTGAAGATTTTATTTGTTAAAGAAAAGTAGCTGTATTTTATTGGGTATATTTTATTTCTTGTTATTGTTTTACAATGTTTCTTAATGGATTATTTAATATTGGGTAGCATAATTAATATTATTTTAAATTTTCTGTAGCTGTTGTTTTTAAGCCTAAAATGGAACTATGGCTTGGTAGTTTTAATAATTGTATGATGTAAGAGTTGTTCTATGGGTTGGTAATCTTTTGCAAAATGAAGATCACAAAATTATGGGATCCATGCTGCGTTTATGCTGATGCTTGTAACGTGTATCGATTCAGATCTCAACATCGTTGATGATAGTTTCAACAATTTAGTCTATCACCGCCTTAATATTGTAATAATCATCTCTATCTCTCCCATGTTGTTACTATTAGGAAATACATATAAAACGTACACGAATTCTGCATGTAATAGTAATAAACGACATAGGTACAAAAATTACAGTAATCAGTGGTTAATATTTGGAAACTTAATTTACTCACCTTGAGGGTGAGGGACGATCGTATCGTTATATTTTCGAAACTACATGCTACACATCTTAACAACATTTTTTGTCTTCGGTAGAGTTTTGTAAAGATGCCTGACAAGGGTAGAGATATGAGAACAATTATCGGTTACTTTTACTTCAGTAGTAAATGATAACAATATTTCCTATGATCATGTAAAATAATTTCACTTTTTATTATGTAGGCATTCTTGTTTTATCATCCCCAAAAAAAAGTGTATGTAACTCCCACATCTGTTTTTATCGTGAGTTGAATGTGCTCCCAAAATTTGCCCACTCACCCTACTAAACACATAATACACATGAACTGTATATGATTTTTGAAAATCCACATGGAATGTTTTGACCGGGGGTGTACACATTAATATATATGGTGTTAAAAAATAGAGTCTAGAGACCTATGTTGATTTTACAGTTTTCACTCCTTTCGGTGAGAACTATTTATAAGCCCCTAGAATCTTGGACCCTTTCTTTTTAACACCCTGTATAGGAGAGTTTAATACGGTGTTTTCCTTACGTAGAAACATATTATTCAATAGTTAAGCGACATAAAAATCTTATATCAATTCATCGAAACAAATCCTTCTTTGCTATTTCTTTATTTTTAATTTGCGGCCACAAACATTTTATAAAGTTGTGGTATAGGTACGAATATGAAAACATACCTACACGAACAAAATTTCAATTACTAACTGGTATATTCGTAAAAATGTTACTAAAGGTACAATTCATATTTAATTAATAAGTGGTGGCCCATGTGATGTCATCCTGGGACATCATTACACATAACTATTAGAAATTAGAAATATATATTTATAGTGGATGAAGTACGTAAACATGTAAACAGACAAACTTTTTAATTTCGTAGTTTGCGTATTTCTGTGTATATCATTTTCATTCTTCTCAAACGCAGACAATCTTTTCTACATCAATTAATGTAGCTTGTTAATTACTCTTTATGATAGCACAACTTACTTTAAGTGAATAGTAACTAATATATTTATTTAAATGATCTCCCCGAGAGGGAATTGTATATTATAATTGTGGGTACTTTTCACAACATCACAATGAAATATTAACAGTCTGGATAAACTTAATATTTTAGAACTAAAATCTTTATGAATTTTTCATTAATTAATAAAATAAAATAACACCATCATATTCCCCTCCAAGAAATAGAAAAATAATACTGTAAAGATTGTGATAAATAATCAGAGAACATACATGAAATAATAATACATCAACAAACGAAAACATAGATAACAGAGAATACACGATGAAATTCAGCGCCGAGTCAACTTTGTTAAAAAAAATCAAAACCGACTGGCGTTTCATATTGTTTTATATTGAAATTATTATTTCATCTTATCGTTTTCAAGGGAACATTGGGTTCGCGGCAACGGCAGGGACATTTAGACCCCGTGCTCCACAAAATCGTAATATCCTGAGTGGCATTTAGTGAGCCATGAAAAGCTTTATCTGTACCCCTCGGCTCACGAAACATAATTAAACGTTGCAGTTACGTTCGCCGAAGGAATTCTTTTGATTCTACGATTCCCATTATCAAGCAATATCCGTTGACACTTACCTACAGACTTTATTACATATCCACAAATTCGTAAGATGAAATGCCTGTCAAACGTATTTGAGAGAAATTATCTGTCACTCCATTAAACCTCGAAATCACAGTCAAATAGACTGACTGATCGACTAAATGTTAGTGATTTTTTCAAAATTCGGCGAAAAATTCTTGAACTGTTTGCTCACGTTAAAACATTAGCTGGATGAGTACTTACGTTAAAAATCACCCTGGAACTATTGGATTTGTTATATGCATATTAATTGTTAGCTCTCCAGAGGAAAACAATTTTTACCAAATTTTATCTTTCTATCATTTTCAGTCATTTTCACTCATTTTCAAGAAATACAGATATGTTGTAATCATCGAGAGTACAAGTTAGGAAATTTTTCGGATCTTTGAATTGCAAAATTCTGAATTTTCAAAAATTTAAGCAGTATAAACATGAAACATACCGATTTTTCATTGAAGTTATTCAGTGACTACTTTCATATTTTTACAATACTTATTATTCTGTAATTTCTTCAGATGTTTTCGAAAGATGTACGAAGACTAAAATGAAATTCTAAATATTTTAGGTAGGAAAACAGTGTGCCCGCGAACTTTCGTGCAAAAATGTTTCAATCGATAAAAGTAACTCTGAATCTGAAATGTTATATCTGTAAGTACATGTTCGCGAATCAATAGTTAAGAAGATATTATTAATCAAAATAGTTAAACTTAGGTAATTTTGGCGTCATGGTGTCCTACATGAATTTTTATTTTCGGAACTGTCGTATTAACATATTTCTACTTTAATTTTATTTAAGACACTTCAGGCTTTCTCACAATTTTTTTCTTTATGACGCAATGTCATATTTACAATGAAAAGATTATGAATACATGTTTATTTTTCAGTTTTCAGTGCAAAAACCTATTTCTAAAAATCGGAGAAAATCGAAATATTGTTTGAATTTTTCTGTACTGAATATCCATTTGCAAGTTACCGTCACAATCAGCCGCCCAACAGCGCAGTGCGTGCCGACTTACAAGGCCGTTGCCGACGGTACTCGGGTTCTATGGCTAAGGATTTAGATATTGTGTTGTATACAGGGTGTTCAGTCTAACGTTCCGCTTGATTTTTAACCCTTTAGGATAACGTGATAAAAAGTTATTAACTAATCTGTGTTAAATGAGCAACAAAGAACGACAACAAACGTTTCAGAAATACTTTTTGTAATTGCAAAACCAAGAACACTTTGAGTTTTTTAAATGAAACATGATTTTTTTTCGTAATATTGTAGGGAACATTAAAACTCATTTTACGAATATTATAATGTAGGTAACAACTTTTATGCATTATAATAATAAATTTACGTTTCATGCTTTTCTTACGACTTCTATAGTGCTTGCTTCCTGTACTTTTTGTGCAAATGATACCTGAAAAATAAAATAAATAGGTACATAAACTTGATCGGGAGTCATTGAGAAATATAAATTATTCGCATCATAACCCACACAACACCATAACATTGAAGCAACGTTGTGGCAATATTGCCGTGCAAGATTGCAATGTTGCACCGCATCATTGCAAAGACGTTGCAGGTTCACTCCTATGTCCGCCCTGGGCAGGAGTGTATTCCCGCAACGTTTCGGAGATTTTACAGCAATGGTCCCGCAACGTTTCGAAGATTTTACAGCAATGGTGATGCAACGTTTCGACGATTTTACAGCAATGGTCCCGCAACGTTTTGGGCAGAAGGGCCAAAAATAAAAATAACGTTATATAATATATGTGTGTGTCTGTGAGGGACGCAACGATATGGATGGGTGCAGAATCGTAGTAGTATGAAGCCCGTGTTGTGTCAGGCGTCTGAGGGCAGAAATGGGCCAAATTTTATTTAAATAAAAATTTCGAATAACGAATAAAAGTTAAAAAGATTATTCGTCATGTGTCGAATAAAGTCAACTCGGGTTAACTAATAAAAAAATTTGTCGAATAACGAATAATGATAAAGTAGCTTTTATTCGACCCGTTATTTAAATAAATTTTTATTTACTTAATACCCAACTCTGTCTGAGCGGTACGCGAAGGTAAGCGGCGCGGCCTACGCCGCCTACGGACAGCGCAACACGTTCCCCTTACCTGCGCGTGCCCTAGGCGTCTGAAACTGTACTTCGGTGCAAGTACGTACGCGTACTGGACTACAATTCAAAGCCAATTTTCTCGAAAAAGAAGCGCGATATTAAAAAATTGTGTTCTATATTTACATTTAAAAAGGTTTACTACCTATAACGAAACACGCGGTATAGTCATACATATTGTGAATTAGTTTTAGAATTGCAGGCAGCTAATACAAATAGTTTAAAAAATTTTAATACTGCATTTTATCCCGTTCTAAAAAATTATTCTGTTAATATTTGTCATATCCGGAATCTGTCGAACGACCTGCAATCTGTATGTATTTACTATTCAGAGACATAACTAATTGATGGTGGAAATAATATAACAACATAGTAAGTAAATTCGAGACGGTGAAAATCCAGGGTTCGAAAGTGTTCTGGAACTTCTCAATAGATTCAATTTAAGATGTCATTCCGGTTAGCGTGCCGATAAATTCAGCGATTATACGGAATTTATTGCGACGAAAATAAATATAGTAATGAAATAAAACTTTTTTCTATTTATTAAACTACATTTCTACAGTAAATAAAAAATATAAAAGTAATAAAATTATTGCTTCTCAATTGCTTTTCAAAGTCTCAATCATTGTAAAAAATACTGAATAGGTACTATTCAATGAATAGTACTAGAACAATAATAAATAATTATTACAGTTAAATTGATATTCTGACTGTGTTACATATTTATTTGCAATATTTACCTACGTAAATAATTTCAACGCAGATGTTATGGAATTTTTATGTATTTTAGTTCATGTGAATTATAAAACAATGTTATTTACGTATTATTTTTTACAAGTTCTCTTTTCTGTTCAGTACTTCTTATGAAACAATTAATTATTTATGTTATGATTTCCATACCTTTTATTAAATAAACATGAAGAATATGATATTATATTGTTGGATGAAACTACTACATAATAGTTTAGTAGTTTTCTTTATCTTATGGACCCTTTTTTAATAAATGTTCTAATATAACTTGTTTCCATGGAACTTTTATTATATAGGTTCTAAAATATCTGTTCCATGAGAACACTGTTTAAAGAGGTTCCTAAGGGTACCATTTCTTGAAATAAAAATTCCACAGGAACAGATATTTTCTTACACGAAACATAGGGGAGAGTTGCCAATATCGTACTGGTCATCTAAATCGTACCTCATCAATTTCTCAATAATTAATGAATATAAATGACATCTGATGATAAAAATATCAAGTAAATGGGAAATAAGAAATAGAAACAAAACCTTTTGAGCTTACACCCTATTTTGTGCGTGCTATAAACATTTAAAAAAATCAGGTATGATTGATGTAACTTTTTACCTGTTTATTTTAGCTGATAATAATCAAACAATGCAATTTTGTCCTGTATTGTTGTATTTTTCTAAATGCCGGTTTAATGTAGAATATTTTACATTCATTTTAAGTAAATATTACATTCATTATAAAGTTTAAATTGATATTTATAAATAAATTGACCATGTTTCCTAAATCGTATCACTACAATTGTACCAGTAGGATTTGACAACTCGTATGTTATATAGGTTATGTACATATATCATATTCGTAGGTTATTGCGGCCTGTGTGTGATCCATATACATATGTATATGTAATTATATAATAATCATTACATTATGTTGAATATTTGCTACTCTATTTGTTATTGATAATATTTTTTGTGGAGGTACGATTTAGGAGACCGGTTGCCTAAATCGTACCTTTTACAGTATGTGACAAAACGATTAATAACAAATTAATTTGTTTTGAACAAAAGGTTAAGCATATAATAGTAGGTGCCTAAAAGATCAAGCTACAATATCCAATAGTCATTTGCGTTCGAATTAGTACCAAATATGAAATATAACGTAAAATGTCTTAAGTGGTACGATATAGGCAACCCTCCCCTATAAGTTCTAATAGAATTTTTTTACAAACGGGAGTTCCAAAACTTTTTCAATCCCGGTGAAAATCTCTAATAAATTTAATATTAAGAAAAAGCATTGACAAGACTGAAACCAACATTTTATGTAACAGAAATGAATAAAACAGTAAAATTTTTACATTTTACCGATTGTTCATACTTGAAGTGCTAGACAGTTTCAGAAAATAGATACCTACTTTAAAAATCATTGAATGTTTCAACCTGCGAGGCTTTACGGAAGTTAGATTCTAAGTTTTGTGAACTTCTTCCGGTCGAAGCATAAATCCACTTAACTCAGATTTTTTAAACAAAACATGCGATCGCCTCTAAGCATGCCGTGCCATGTGAATGTACGGATTTTGGGGGAACAGCCGTAGAGGGATTGGAATCCACCCGAAAGGCACCCCGTAGAAGCATGTGAAAACACCGAAGTAGGCGGGACAAGCTTAATGGTACTAGGCCAGCGCCTTTGGGATTACAACCCTTTCCCGAAAGGATCTTTCCTTTGCAGTGGCAGCGTTTTATGTTAAAGATTTAGAAAGATAATCTTCGATTTCTGTCAAAATTGTAAGTATTGTAAGGACTGAAATCAGCCTGATGCGAAAAGTATTTTAGCATCGTTCAGTTGCTCACTTTACGAAGTAGAGCAAATAAATGACACACTAATATATACATCATTAACAATTGATGACCTTATTATACAATTTTTAAGATAATTTAAGTGGCTTGAGGGGTCTCCTTTTCCGGAAATTATTTCTAAGAAATTAAACCTTTGTCAATTGCTTATACGATATTTCGAGAATATCACCTATTTCTTTTAAGTAAAAATAATGATCTTATTAAAAGTTATAAATAAATTAAAGGAATGGCTTGTCAAAATTGGCTGCCATGATATCAGTTGTCCAAGTTGTCTCAAATCAAAAATTCAAAGAGATTCTTAATCTGTATGAGTATGGTTAAGTATAGGCGATACTGGAATAAATGAAAATATTTTTAAAAATAACAAAATGACGGTGTCCCAAAGAATAATGTCTAGAGAAATTTGATAGATTTTTTTAGAAATCCTATATTTTTGAGCCACCACACCAGGAAGGCCCCTTAAAAATTGCACAATACTTTATGGCTGCTTTCACGGTCTCGCTGTAATATTATTTATAATATTCAGAAGATATGAAATTATGTTACAGATCTACTATTGAACTGTATTCGCATGTCATAGTTCAGGAAACATCTAAATCAGAAATGAACTGCTGAAATAATGTATAAATAATGTACAAATTTTTAAATAATGGATTTGGAATTTGTGAATTTTGGAAATAATGTACGAATTTGTAAATATAGGTGCATACCTATATTTACATTTAGGATGACATTTTTATCTGCTGAATAGGTACCACAAGTTGTGATCATATATACTATTATATACTGTTACTTGCCCCATTTAACGGGCAAGCCAATATCGCCAATATCATTAACACGTTTGCTACCAGTGTCACATACAAATTTATCTAGAGGACATTTCGAATACGAGCTGGATTTCAATTACATTCTTTTTTTATAAAATTAAAAGTGTACGGCAGAGGTGCGACAAATGGGACAGGTTTTAAATAGGATAAATCATATTGCCAAAATTCTAAATGCATTACACATACAAGTTATTTTCTTATTTAAGGTAACACTAAGTGGTGCCTAGTCATTTGAGGTAAACTTCACCGCGGTCTCAGTCGCAACAGATCATATCCGCGGTTGATGTTTTTCTGATATACCTAAAAGGAAAAATGTCTTTAGTTTTCTGGAGCTGTTTGCTTACAAGGGAACATTCCGAAACCGGAAATTCAAAAAAATTTTGTTTACTGCCCAAATTCACTTTAAGGGGTTGGAATTGACCCCTTAAAATCCGGCTATTTTCCGATTTCCTGTTATAACTCGCGAACTGTAAGAACTGTAAGTTACCAAATGATAGACCCAATTAAAAGAAGTAACATTTGTCTTGAAACATTTTTCCTATCTCTTACAGATTGCGAGTTACAAAATAAAAACTGAAAATAGCCAAATTTTCGGGGATTAATTCCACCCGTTTAGAGTGAATTTGGGCAGCAAACAAAAATTTCGTTGTAATCAGGAGGAAATCCCCTACATGTTCACAAAATTTCAGAATTTTTTGAATTTTCGGTTATATGTATACTAAGTGTGAAAGTCTTATATCATTAAAAGAGCCAATATTCACTTGAAACAAGAATATATAACAAGTAAGCTCGATTGATTATTTGCTTTGTTTTGTAGTTGTTTTATAATATGCTAACGGATAATCTTAAATGGGGAAACATAACAAGTCTTAAATGGGACGTGCGTTTCATGACTGTCCCTTTCATACTTATGTAGGATGACTGTTCTGACTGGAGCATGGACTTACGAAAACTGACGAGACAATTAACAAATAATTCTAAAAATAATGAGTGCTGCGTTTGTAAAGAAAACTTTGCTACCAGTAAAGAAGATTGGTTCCAACGTACGTAACATTTGCGAAATATGAGCCAATGAGTCATGCGGAATAAAGGTTATATTTAATTTTCTTTTTGTTCTATGTGCTATTAAAGATATTTTCTCATTTTGTTTATATTCATTAACGTGCCCCTTTCGTGACGTCTAATGTCCCATTTTTTAGACTACCTAGTCGTGACAGCGACATTTTCGATTTATTTGAAAATCGAAGATTTTGTTATTTTCTGGTATCAATAATGAGTTTGCAAAATATTTTTATTGATGGTCAATAAACTTACTTTCTTCCTATTAATGGACTTGTGTTTTAAATACCTATCATGATATTATCAGAAGTGGACGCTAAATAAATATGTCCCTTTTATAGCACCTCTCCCCTACACTGTATGAAACAAGGAGTACTAAAAATATAGTATGATCTGTGGCAGAGGTTTTCCAAATGTACGATAGTGGTAAACCTGTTAAATTAGTTACGCATCAAGTAAAGCGGTTCTTCCGCTGCCGCAACGCAACTTGAATTTGACCAACAAACCATTGCATGCAATTGCGTCATTCGCTCGCAGGGTTTTGCTTCCCGTCAACACGTGAGGTGGAATTCCACTGACAAGGAATGTTCGGCAATCCGCAAATTCAGAAAATTATGAAACTTGGTGTGCAAGTAGAGTAGATCATCCGTAACGCAACCCTATTTTTGCTGGCGCCATAGTGCAGTTTTTGCGAGTGAAATCACACCTTGAAAAAAATGCAGAATTTTTTTCCGCGGAATATCTCGAGAACTGGAAAAGGAGAGATATAGAAAAGGAGTTTAAACAATAGTTGCATCCCTCTTTCATATCTACAAGACTGCGTAAAAATAATTCTCGAAAAATATGGATTTATCAAGTTATCCCCACCACCAACCCTTAAAATTAAGTTTTTATATTTTATAAATATTTGCTGAAATACCTCCGGATAATCTCTTTTCATACATATAAATAGTTTATGTGTTATATTTTTTTTTGTAAACAAATAAAACCTCTATTATCGAATTTGAAGTCCATTTTAGCAGTTTCCATTAATAAAATGGTTTCTTAAAACAATATTTAAATTATTATTAATATAAAGTTTAGACAGCTTTTAATTATTCAAGCAAGACTGTGCGTTAGGGTGCAGCGAAAATATATTTTTTTCAGATACAATATTGATGTAGGTGTCAAAAGTTGCCCAAGGTGGTCCATAATCTGGGTTTGAAAGGACTTCTTTCTGGGACTTTATCTTCAGGTTGCGCATTGGCACCAATGTATACAATTTCTATGAAATTTTACATTTTTTAAGAAAATTTTTATTTGTTGCCGATTTACTTCTAACGAAAAATAGGGTTGCGTTACGGATGAACTACTGCACTTGCACACCAAGTTTAATAATTTTCTGAGTTTGCGGGTTGCCGAACGTCCTTTGTGAGGCAACTTTTTGGCAACGCGCAACTGGCAACATCGTCGCAACTTTTTTCCGCATGTGACACAAGCAATCACCCTCGCACTCATCGCATGCGACACGTTGCCCTGTTGAAGGAAAAACCTGACGAATTTCCTTAAGTTACGACATTGCATGCAATCGTTTTTTGGTCAAATTGGAGTTGCAGCGGTGGACGTGCGGCTTATATGACTAAACAAAAACGGAAAAACGAAAAGTATAAAAAAATTTATTGAAAGATTACAAGCATCCAAGCGGTGTCGACCATAGCGACCGTCAGTCCGAATCACTTGTCCAAGGTCTCGTGATCGTATCGACGTGGACCAAACGTCGACGCGTGAAAATGCAACAATCTGTAACGAAAGCGTGAAACTCCGAGGGATTCGGCATTAGTCGAGGAGCGAGTCAAAGGGCCCGGTTCTTCCTCCCTGCCAGTTTCGTTCGACCCTCTACACGCCGTTGCATACAGAATACAACTGATACAAATATGATTTAAGCGTGCAGCAACCGAGGGTTGAACGAGTGGTTCGACCGAGTCACGGGATAGTACTTTTCTGCCCCTGACGAAGCTCGACGAAAGCGAGCTGGTTAGTTCGGCAGCCGCGAATACAGCTAAACTAAATAGGCGTACACGTACACGCGTACCAGAACGGAATAGGTGCTGTGTGGTTGAATACGCAAGGAAAACTGTATGGAAGGGACCGTGGATAATTACGGACACGGTAGCATCGAGCGTTTGTTACTTTAGTGAAGCTAGTTAAGACGGTCTGCTGGGGTTAGGTCTGGTTTGGTTACAACGATGATATAGATGTGGACACGGGGATTCGGCGTTGTTCGTTAAGTTAGTCAGGCAAATCAATCGGTTTGATTCGCTTGTTTTTACACTTTTTTATACGGTCTATCCGGTCTGTTCAGACAATCCAATTGACTTCCTGAGCTCCAGAGACTCGCCTATTGTCGTGTAATTTCGCATTTATTAGAAATAGATATAGAGGTGCTTTTAGCGTATCGAGCGCGTAACTTATCAGTTAAAGATGACAAAACTACGATATGATAATCAATCTTTTGTCTTGAATAATTAAAGGTCTATTTCCAGACATGAATGACATATCAGCTCACAAGGAATATTCGGCAACCCGAAGTCCCACAAAAATTTGAAAGTTTGCAGAAATGTAGTTCAAATGATGCTAATAACGTAAGCATTTTTTGTTTTGGCAATGAAACAGTCTTAGGAGTGAAATATCACGTGATAGAAGTTATGAGTTTTGAAACCCTACAAGATATCGAAAAAAAGTTTCCATCAAAGTTTTGTGGTTTTTTATATCCTGAATGTGGTGATGAAGAATTTTCAAAAAGGGTGGCGGGCTTAAATTTGGAAAAAATGATTTCTTCTGGAATATATATCAATAAGTATAAAACTTTGAAGCAAACTTTTTTTAATATGAAAATTTATAATTTCTTTAAAGGGGTGTTTTCGTTCCTAAGACCGTTTCATTGCCGAAACAAAAAATGGTTACGTTATTAGCATCAATTGAACTACATTGACGACTATTCAGACTTTTCCATCATAGCTTTCTACATACAGTTCACGATTAATACTCGCCAGTATGACTCGTTTTTTGGAGAATATCTTGGCAATGATTACGATAATTTTGGTTGAAGTGGAAGTCAATCGGCGAGAAAAAATAAGAATACGATGCGAACTGGACATTGTTCATCAATCATTTCGAATTGAAGAAACGGGAAAAACTGTGAAAACTTTATGTAAGAATATGGAGAATTTTTAAAAAATTCGGAAAAAGTCAGTGACTTGTCAATGAAACAACAAATATATCGTTAGCAACGAATTCCTAATGGACGATATAGATACGGAACTGACACTGAAGATCAAAATATTAGGGCTGGGACTATTTGTGGAATTTTTCGATATTCGAATATTCGAATACTGCAGTTGCTCAATTATTTGGCGAATATAATTCGAATATCCAAGTAACCAAATACTATTCGAATATTTAAGTATTTGAATATTGATGTATTCGAATAGTATTCGTTTTTTTACAAGCTTTTATTTAGTTTCGGTTGTGAGTTCGTTAGTTTGTCAGGGTGAAATCTTATCTAAGTTAATTTCGACCCACTTCAACATATCCGATCGACTTGAAACTTTGTACATATACATAGTTCCAATAACAATGCAATATATTTTACAATAACAATACAATAGTATTCGAACAGTGAAATATTCGAATAGTATTCGAATACTGGTAAAATATTCAAAAATTAAATTATTCGAATAGTCCCAGCCCTACAAAATATGGCATTGAATAGAACATTTTAAACGTATCCATTTAAAACCACGCCAACGATATTGTTTGTCACAGACACGGAACTGAGCAGATACGTTACTGACGTAACGATATTGACCTTAACACTCTTTTTCGTTCGACGTGAAAATAAAAATTAAAGTGTACCAAAGACTGTGTGGACTGATGAGAACATTCACAGAGATAGAGTAAAATGTAAAATTTTCGTTTGAAATTTTACCTACCTACTTAAAAATTGTGCTTATATTGAGGGATGCAATATCATCCAAAATCAATATCCCCTTTTCGATAATAGTAGATATAAATTCGAAGACAGAACTATTAATGAATATGGAATGTAAAAATTAAATTGATGTTATGTTGAAACAAATGTTAATGAATGATGCGTGCTGTGTCGCCGAACTCAGAGAATAATATAGTAATAATAATAGTTGACGGGTTGTTTAAATGGAAAGTAAAAGGTCAAAATTATAAGTAGAGTCGACAATAAGTAGAAACTATATGGCAATCAAATAAATCACAAACAAGTTCTCTAATATTTGAACATTTACGACGATATTAAATAACCGTATTTAATTTCGTTTTTTAAATATTTGAAAATAAATTCACTACTGAATACGTGTGCATGAACACGAAATGGCAGGTGAATAAGTTTATAGAATACATACCGAAATATGTAGATAGAAGAGACCATTACAAATGCGTAATCAAATATTGTGCATTACTTAACAATTAATTTTACAAATCAGTTGTCAATAACGTATAAACATAATCTAAAGTTATTGTTTAATCTGAGAAATATTTGTTCACTTGAATTCAATACGGAAGAAGATTCTATTACCTATAGATACCTATTATTGAGAAATCAGTAATATTAATACAATACATATATCATTGCTCATATGAATATGCTATGTGTTGACAATTTTCTATGTGATAAATTTAAACCACGCGTGAAACATTTCTAAATCTTTTAAACACATAGAGGTGAAATCAAACAATCCCACTAACACGTATTTGGCCTAAAGATCAACCTCTTCTAAATATTAAAAAAAATATCTGCTATAGAGGAGGTTGAAGATGAATCATCAGAGAAACTCGTTTGGTCATGAAATTTCTATTGGAAACGTCGAAACGCGGAAAGGAGAATCCTCTTCCCTTTAATCGGGGCCTGCCGCTGCTTTGTGAAAAGGGGGCTTCATCTTCACGGAGCCAGGATATTCTGCACAGTTTCGATAGTAAATAAACAACGGTTTAAAAAGTCAGCAGCCACGGAGCTAACGGTTAACGGGGTTAGTGTCAGCTTCGCGACTTATCCAACAGCTAAGACGAAGCTAAGTCTCAAAGCGAGAGGGCGCATTATCTTACTGGGGGGTCCTCTGCTCAGCGAGCAACACCTCGATCATTTCTTCCTCGTGGTTAAGCCGTAGCCACGGGTTGCTCGCATAATCTGCCGCTGTTCTGCAAACGTCTTTTTTCTCCTGTCTATCATCTCCCTTCAGATGTCACCTTGATTTTCCATGTAAACGGATAACCCTTCCCGTACAGAAGGAAATATTTTTGTCGAACTGACTCTTACCCCAGTAACGAATTTCAGAGCGGCAAGATGTACAGCGAACCTTTCATGGAACATTATGGATTTGTGGTTAATAGCCGATGTTCATTACCCAAAAACGATTTTCGAGGTAATGAGTACTGTATAGGCATGTTGTTATATTATGTAATGTAACATAGTTGATTGTCTTTATCAAATTTTTACTCCTCTTTTTTTATTGCGCAATTTTGCGATTTTCTTCCACGGACAAGGCTATTATTGTTACTTTTTATGAGATTAAGCTGTTCATGCCCTAATTCAGTGCTCCGCACCATTTTCTCACCCTCGGCACACATAAGCTCTTCCCAGAATTCCGCGGTACACCACAAGTGAAAATATATAAAACATACACAATGACTCACACCAGCATTCGTACACACTTTGAAATCGCATAACATTTTTAAAATTGGTCCAAATGACTTGAGTTTTTTGAGAAGCTAAAAGGATTAGTTTACTTGGTGACGTGCTACGCCGTTCTGAAAAAAATGCAATTGGACGGAATAGCGAAGAAAATAGTGAAGGTCGTTTTTTCAACTATTTATCTGAGCCTGTAATGAAAATTTAAAAAATCCCGTATGTAGATTTAGGTAAGTTGTATAGATGCTGACAATTTCATCTAAATCGGTTAACGAAAAGTTGAAAAAACGACCTTCGTTATTTTCTTCGCTATTCCGTCCAAATGCAATTTTATTCAGAACGACGTAGTACATCACCTACTTAGTAAACTAATGCTTCTAGCTTTTAAAAAAAAATCAAGTCGTTTGGACCAATTTTAAAAATGTTTTGCGATTTTAAAGAGTGTACGAATGCTGGTACGAGCCACTGTAGAAGCTACAAACTGTATACACATAAATTATATTCATTTGTGAAAAACTTTGTTAAAAAAAGCTTGTGCTTTTTTTTCAGTAGTGCCCTAATTACTTGTATTTAGTTTTACTTTTGTAAACGATAATTCTCAAAATTATAATACATTTCTTTGGCACGTGCCACGGCGATTATCACTCCCTGTGACAATGTTTTTGCTGTGAAATTGGTGGCCAGAAAAGTTAATACTATCTTCGTAGATATTGTTAACGTGGATAGAGAAGCTAGAAGTTAACTTTACCTATGTTTTAAGAAATTTACGGATGAAGGAATTGAGAAGATTACATTTATTTTTGAAGATGATAATTCTGAAAATTATACTTGTAGTCAGGTTTTCGTTTCTAAAGTGTTTCATGTTATTTTAGTGTTAGTAATGTTACATTTTGTGTTTAACTACATTGTTAGCAATTGCTTTGCTAAGAACCTGTTTGTACCACCAAAATCAACAGTCGTATTCCGAAAAAAGAAGGATTTCTACTATTGACTATAAATTATTCAAGTATCGGTAATAAATAGTGAAAGAAAAGAAACTACCGCTTGAAAACCACTTTTAAGATGACAAAGTACAACGATTGTAATGTGCTAAGGGACATTATAACTGCATCACGAAATTGTAAAAAAACGTTCCATTTTTTCTCAAACGTGCACATAACAGGGGATGAAATTTTTTCAGCAGTGGCGTATATGTGTATTGCGTGGAGAATGGTTCTAAATAGAAGAAAACTTAACCGCGAGGATGACATTTCGACATCTAAAATGTCTTTCAATTATTATTATTAATTAAATGTCTTACAATTAGTACAGTATCTAAGATTTCATGACGATGTGAAAAATTAATTCAAATTCATTTTCAGAATGCTAGGTCAAAGAAGATATTGCCAACTATAGGTAATAGTATAGTATATTGTATGTTATATTAGGTATAACATAAAATCTGTCGACGATTATAATCACATATTAATCCTCTCGCAGTTTAGACTGCAACGGATGAACAATCTGTGCAAGTAAAAAAAATTAGAAAATAAATATCTGTTTGATCACACTGTGTTATTTTATTAATCTAAAAAGAGATGTATGTTTTATATTAAACTTCCGTAATATTCTCTGTTTATTCTTAGTTCCGGGAGGGGTTAAGTAAAGTTGTTTAATGTGTATTGAAAGATTTCTACAAACTGACACCTGTTAAACTAGCAATTCGCTGGTATCCTTGACAGCTATTACATTCCAAGAAGTGTTATTTTAGGACGAATTCGTACTTTGAGCGTGTTTATAATAGCACCACGCAAAGAAAACAAGAAGAACAACCCTTACAATTAGACTTGGCCTCTAAATAAGCTTATAGATGTTAGCTCTACATAAGCTGTTTTAAAAACCGCGATACACTCGGAAAATAAGGAAGCAAAAAAGTAATTCGTAAAAAAAGCAAGTAAGAAACAGATGTAACTACAAATGCCAAAATTTAAAAAAAAATTATCGTAAAATGTTCTATGTGCCAATGGTAATACTATACTATAGAATTTGATTTTTGGCACTTACAGTGTTTTATACAAGGACTCTTCAATTACATTGCTTCTTTAGTGTATTTACAATTTTTGAAAATACACCGAAACGTAATTCATTCACTTTTAAATGGACTGCTGGTATTTTTAATTTGATACACCATCAACTATAAGCATCAAACAGTTAATAAAATCAATTTAGCAACATACTAAAGTCGGTAAATAATTACGAAATTCGTAAACATTCATTTGAAGGAGCTCTAAGCTAACGGTGAAGATTGAAGGCTCCACAGTGGATTCGTGGAAAATCGTGTTGAAAAGGGGCCAAGTCCCTGAAGTCCTTGTGGACATCGTCGATGCAAAATTTCCGTGTCATCGGTGGGACTGCTCTGTTCGCGATAAAACTATCCTCGATCATCCTTTCGCGCTGGAAGAAGCGTAGAACTCCCAGAAAGGAGGAGGGCTTCGGGAGCGTTCCCTGATTTTCTCGGTTCTATGGATTCGCAACGGCCGTCTCCCGGCCAGCTGGTAGGTAACCGAAAGAAATCACGAGAAATATCGTAAACTCCAGTACCGGGGGCACGAAAATGCGGCAGGACAGGCGGCTATGGGACAGGAGGACACGGCACATAATCGGTAAATGGGAGGAAGTCGCGATCAAGCGACACCGGGCCGAATCCAATCCGCGCTCACGAAAGAAGCGGAGTGTGACGAAACACGAGGCTCACCAGGATAGCAGGATCCTTTTTAACTTTTTCCACGGTCCAAATCAAAGAGCGCGATTTGGCTCGTGTACAGAAAGGATCAAACTTCTGACCTCGCTTCCTTGAATAAAAAATGTGAGAGGCACGAGTTCTTTCCCCGACGTCGCAGGAAGCCGCTAACGAACGGATTCCTTTGGCGCAATAACACTTACAATTAGAATTAGAGCTACGTAAATCGGGCTGAATAACAAATATAAAATGCTATTTATATAGGTAAATCTTATTGTTTATAATATACACTCTATATTCACTCTGACGGCTCACCCGAATTTTTAGTAATTTAGGATAATATGATAACAAAAGTTATGAAATAAATTGATCTGCGCTGGATGGGCAACATGGAACGACAGCAAACATTTCTCAAATAATATTTTTTCAGTTTTTTGAATGGAACCATACGATTTTTCTTTCATAATATTGTAGGGGCCGAAAGAATGCGATACTGGGGATTTTTTTCAAGGGAAATCCTAAAATTATATTAATTAAAAACTGTACGTCTATATTTGTACATATTTAGACAACATTGGAAAAAAAAATTAAATTAAAAAAACATTACCTAAAACTGTAAACGCGTTTTTCTCAAAATCATGTTTTCGAATTGGTTGGCATGATATCTCAAAAACCAATCACCCGATTTACTTCAAACTTGGCATATATCTTCAGTAGATGATCCATTCTCGCCGGTATTAAAACTATGCCGGTTTCTGTAATGTTGGACTTTTGCGACTTAAAAAAAAACAGAGAATTTTTTGCAGAAATCGATGTCTGTTTTAGACGCTGCCATCTTTTTTTTTATTTTCAGTATTTCTCATTTACTCTAGTTCAGGCGACAGCCACACTCACACAGCTTACACAAATTTTTAAATGTTCTATTTCAGACAACTTATACGGCTAATTTTATGCTAACAATGCGTATCTATATGATTTTTGTAAGGCGCTCTATTTGAAGCACTATAACTCCGGATATAACCACTATTTTTACATACAATTTTTTTCATATTCTCTAAAGATTGACAAATGAAGCCACAAAGCTGGAAGTAAATATATTTAATGTTTTTTTTTTTAAATTCCCAAAGTTCGCATCGTTTTTCTTCCGTCACGGTAGGGAGACCCCTGAAAACGAATTTAACGAGTATCATAATGTAACACGTATTTCATAATAATATTACAATTTACAATAGTGGAAGTGTTTATAGTTGAAGTGTGTTGGTGGAGAGGTGACTTTTATTGAAACTCTGCTTATGAATTCATTTCAGTATTATTATGAATAAAAGTGTTACATTGTGATGCTCGTCGTGTTCGACTTAACATTCCCTACGATATTACGAAAGAAATCATATTTTTCTCCAACTATCGTCTCGATGGCTAAACCCTTCTCTACGTCTCTTCTCGAGACATTAAAGTCACGAACGAGCACGGAACAAAACGGCTAAGGAGACCCGACTTTTAAACATTCGCCGAACAAATCTCCGAACTAGAAGAAGAAGGACAACGATGACGAGCAGGAACAGGCGAATGACGGTGAAAAAGAGGACGAAAGAAGAGGAAAAGGAAGAAGATGGTAGAAGAGACTCCTCAACGTGCCTGAGGCGTTGCAATTTTTCAGTGGGATTTATTAGAGCATCATTCTAAGGCTTTACGACCCCACCTGGTCTGAGCAGTCGTTCCCTTCCACCTTGGCATTTCTATCGCGTTCCATCTTTCTCGGCACTTTCGTTTCACGTTCCCACTTAGCTGAAGGAGAGAGAGAGCGCGAGAGGAAGAGGAAGGGTTCGCGGTACGGAGGGCAGCACAGCTAATTATTTTATTCTCACGCCGGACCGTCAGAGTGCGCGTGCCTTTCATTAGACTTCCTCCAGCCATTCGACGCACCCTCCTCTCCAACAACGATCGTTTAATGGATTACTTCGTTTCGGTGTATACAACACCCATTTGATTGCGTTTAGGCAGACCGATTTCCGATCCTCAAATTCCTTGGGCGGTCTTGTGTATAGACATCCGTAGAAACATGAATGATAGCTTGAAGAAATATAAATGTTATATTTTATGAATCTGAACGTCGGTAGAGAATAGTAAGATTCCTTGTTTTTGGCGTGAATTAATAGTAAAGTCATTAAAGTAGGGCAAGATATATAAGTAGGTAGTAATAAGGTATGGAGAAAAAATCATGGGAACCGGAATAAGGAATCCATCAGTTTTATTTATTTTTTCTTCCTAAAAAGAATATGTAATATTTTCTCTATCCCCGCGTCATCCAATTCTCATTTTTTGTTCATATGCTTTTATTAAATAAATTTAATGAAACAAATCGAAAAATTAAGAAAATTTAACTCGTGCGCGAGTAAAGAACTCGCAAATTCAACACAAATTGTACGCCGAATAATATCCTCTTGTCTATGTCTATCTCTTTAAGGAGGGATTGCGCCCTGTTGGGCCGGAAAATAAGTAATTATATGTGAATTTTTTGTACAAATACGGTTCGACAAATTAATTTGAGGTTTGGCAGTGTGACAGTGAAAAAAAAAACGTGGCAGATGCAGAGAGAGCGTTGAAGAATAATCGGGTGGTCTTGACGTTGACGAAAACTACTGTAAGGGTTATCCGAAACACTGAAAGGAAAAGAGATTCTTAATCTATATGAATTTGGCTATCTGTGGTGCTAGATGCATTAAGAAAAATAAAAAAATGTTAAAATGGCAGCCTTTTGAAGAAGATGAAGCGCCGTGATTTAAGTCTGAAAAAGGTTTTGCCCCAAAATCGTGGAAACTTCTTTAAATAAGAAAGGGACGGTAACAGATACGGCAATAAATATACTACCACAGATAGCCACATTCATATAGATTAAGAATCTCTTTTCATTTTTGTGTTTCAGGAAACCCTTGCAGTACTTTCCGTCAACGCCAGAACCACCCGATTTTTGTTCAACGTTTCTTAGTCAGCACTCTGTATCTGCCATCTTTTTTTCACTGCCACACAAAAATTCAGAACAATAGCTCAAGATACAATAAAGCAGCCTGCCAAACCACGAAATTAATTTGTCGCGCCGTTTTTGTACAAAAATTCACAAGTTACCTGTTATTCGGCCCAACAATAAATACCGCATCCAAGGGAATTTATTTCTAAATGACAAAAACACTTGTTTCGATTAAAATTTTTCAATAAAGATAGAGACATCTGTAAATAATATATACAATTTTTTTCAAGTTTTCTGAAATATGGCGATCTAGAGTATACCGTGGCGTGTACGGTTGGACGAGGTACCTACGTTTTTTCTAACGAACAGATTTCTGAAACAAAATTTGAACAATAAAATATTAAATAAAACTAAGTTTTCTATCGGTTGACGTTCAATTTTTTTCTCGATATTTTAATCTTTAGTTGACTTATGCGTAAATAAAGGTCCATTTTCGTCCACACGAAACTGAGCATTTTGCTTCAAAGTGTAGCCACTTTGTTACTTTTCAATCAGTCAAAAGAAGTGTTTTATTTAATATTATCTAAAACTTAGTTTTATTTAATATTCTATTGTTAAAATTTTGTTTCAGAAATCTGTTCATGAGAAATAATGTGCACCTACCAACCGTACACGCCACGGTATAGGTACTCTCGACCGTTATCTTTGTTTCTAAAGAAAACTTGTATTGTCAGTTAAAAATAAATTCCCAAATATGCGGTATTTCTTCACCTGGCCAAGGTGGTCTAATTCTTAAAAGTTTTCCACATTATTAGTATGCGTCAGTATTCTGACAGACTTGCAAGTAACATTTGTCTCTATTAGTAATCAGATTAATGTAGATTTGCCAAGTGATTACAGCAAGTACAGTCGATAACGAGAAATGCAGCAATAAAGAACTGCACTATTGTTCGAACGGCCATGGATTTTCGAATGGACCGCTTCGCGTGCCACGAGTTATTTAAATAAAACCCTTTGTCGGCTGACTGGAGTCCATTACCGAAGTACTTTTATAGCCACGCGTGTACACCGATATGCCGGATTACCGTTTCCTTTTCTAACTCTTTTTACAACCTTTTGGACTTCTCTCTGTGGCCATTGCACACGCACGCACACGTTGACTGTCGGTTGAACGAACCTCACTATGGCTAACATTAGAGTAATAGATTGTTTTTGTTGTGTATAGTAATTAACGGTCTGTTTTGAATGTAGGGTGCATAACCCTTTATTTCAAAAGGTAATACCTATTTATCCGATATTTTTTAATTTATTTAATCGACATTGCTACTAACTGAAGATTTGCAAGGAAGCTGTTTTAAGGGGTTTATATCTTATCTAGCCAGGAGGTCGAAAGGAGACCTATGGTTGCGATTTTTTTTTAAAAACGGAAGCATATATTGTTACAGAACTTTTTGCACTTAAAAGAACAATATTTAAAGAACATTTGGTAATTTTTTGTAGGAAAATATTTACGTTTATAATAAAATTACAACCGAAATCCAAGAATTCTTTCTAAAAAGGTGTTTTGGGGTGATTTCGTTAGTATATTAATGTATCCTCTGATTCGCGGAAGGAATTTCCGAAATATTAATTTAAAACCAAATGTCAGCTATTTAAAGTTGAAGTCCTGATTTTTGCGACAAAAGATTTCATTTAAAAAGATTCGCCTGTTTTCGGCCTTCTAACTAGGTATAACCCCTTAAGTAGTAGCCATTCTTGATTTAATATTGAAATAAGTAATCTTTTCCATTCAATGCTGCTAAAATAAGTGTCGATTTTTGTTAAAGATACTTTTGCTATTTCGATTAATATAGGTACCTTAAAAGATTCAATGTAGTGAGCATAGTAAACAATTTCAACGAGTGCAAATTTTTTTATATTTATTAAAACTTTCACTATGACAAGTAGATGCCACTCTAGCCTTTCACAGGACATGTATCTACCTATACATATGTTTGTATACATTATACCTACTGGAAATACGGTTATCGCAATGTATCAATTTTCTAGATCAAATCGCAATTCCTGGTGGGTAGGTACCGATAATACAATCCAAAAGTAAAACAAAATTTTCATAGAAAATATTACCTTTTCGTTTGGCATCATATTTTATACCATTTCAAGTAAATGTGTTAATTGATTTACTCTGTATAAAGCGAGAGCTGTCAACAGTTATTATGAAATTTGGATTATAAATTATGTATTAAAAAACTATTATCCAAATAATACGTATATTCTACTAAATAAAGTATTTATTTAGATAATTTCCTTCGATAAATGTTTATTTTAACCATTCGAATAATGCACAACTTTCTAAAATACATGGTACAAGAGCAGTCAATTGATTCAGACTAGGGCTGGGACTATTTGTCGAATTTTTCGGTATTCGAATATTTCAATACTTCAGTTGCTCAATTATTTGGCGAATATAATTCGAATATCCAAGTATCCAATTACTATTCGAATATTTAAGTATTCGAACACTACTCGAATATTTAAATATTCGAATACTATTAAGTATTCCAATTGTAATTGGATATTTAAGTATTGGAATAGGTACTGATGTATTCGAATAGTATGGTATGAAGTATAAATCAAGTTCTTCAGGTTCATTTTTTACAAGCTTTTATTTCGTTTCAATTGTGAGTTCGTTAGTTTGTCTGTGTGAAATCTTGTAAGTTAATTTTGACCCACTTGAACATATCCGATCGACTTGAAACTTTGCACACATACATAGTTCCGGTGACAATACAATATTTGTACTAAAAAGCATGAAATACTTTGTGGTGAATTTTTTTTTAATAAAATGTACTAAAATGTACTAAATTATTAAAATGTACTTTTATTAAATGTGCTTTTATTAAAATGTACTAAAAGGGAACCAATAATTTTGATACCGGCCCAAATGACTGTCTAAGAAGAATTCCCTTATATGATTAAAAATAAACGCGTGAAAATATTGTATTGTCATCTACGTATGTGTGCAAAGTTTCAAACGGATCGGATATGTCGAAGTGGATCAAAATTATCTTACAAGATTTCACCCTGACAAATTAACGAACTCACAACTGAAACTAAATAAAAGGTTGTAAAAAATGAATTATGGAACTTGATTTGTAATTCACACGATGCTATTCGAATATTTAATATTCGAATACTGAAATATTCTAATAGTATTCGAATACTGAAATATTGTAATAGTATTCGAATACTGAAATATTCGAATAGTATTCGAATACTGAAATATTCGAATAGTATTCGAATATTAAATCCAGGAGACACCTATATTTGGTGTTTTTGTAATACTAACTTTGCGTATCATGGGCGTCCGGAGGGGGGGGGGGGGCTGCAAAAATGGGCAGTTGCCCCCCCCCCCCCGGCTTTTAAGAAAAAATCGTTTATTTTTCAAAACTGATCTTTATTAAGTTTATACTAAAAAGAGGAATATTTTTAATTTTCGGTTTTAAATTTTTAATTAAATTGGCACTACAAAATGGGTTAAAAGAAGCAAGAGGAACATATTTTCTTTACCATCATCCCAAAGTTGCCCCCCGCCCCTAGACAAAAGTCTCCGGACGACCTTGTTGCGTATTATAGGAGTGGGGGGGGGGGAGGTACAAATTTAAAAATCCAATTTCAACAGCCTAAAAAACAGTATGCAAACAAACAACAAAAAATGGTAAAATAGTAAAATTCAACGCACAGCAAAATCTCAACTGTAGAATACTCCACACATTCCACACAACTCGCGCCGGGCCTCGGTACAGAATCATCATATTTTTGCTTCGGAAATTGTTGAACATAACGTCATAATAGTGTCGAAGACATATAACCGCATATCTGGTCTCGAAAGGAAATATGACCAGGTATGTTTTCAGAGACGCACATTCGCGGGTGGTTCCGTTGAAACGAGCGGGGGAATTCATCTGGGAAACAGATAATGCGTATGATGTCAAAGGGCATCGCATACTTTACTTCACGCAGGGTCAATTACTTATCGAGTATAACGGATTTACGTTCAGCATACTGCTACCGAAAGAGAAATAAATAACATCCAACACCGTTTCGACCTTTTCAACTGCCGCCACATCTATCTACTCGCGTTATTGCAAACGGCACTGTACAAAGCTCTCTTGTTATTGAAGTTTCTCCGACTTGTAACTCGCGATTCCATGAAATACGTTTATTTTACAACGAATTTAGAGAAACAACTTCATTGTTACCGAAGGAATTCTTAATAATTAAGGTGTTCGTAAGAGATTTATTAAATTTTTTATAAATACTATCAAAATGCTCGTGCTTCGCTACGGTATTGATTACTACTGCAGTTAATTTTGAATCTTTGCATTTATTACAGTTTTCCCTCCTGTTTCCTTTTTCTGGTTCAAAAGAGAAGAAAGATTCATGTTTCAGTACAATGTTTTCTTATTATTGATTTAAAGTATTTACAATCAATTCCACTCAGGGAATTATAAGTAAGCTTGATGACATTATATCGTGGCGTGAGAAGTACATATCTGAGCTCGTTAATTACATTAGAGAGTTATATACATATGTGCATTTGCACTGTTGTTAAAGCTAGTATATTGAATTAGTTAAATCTGGTTTCCAGATTAAGGGGTGTATATCTTTTTAGTCTATACATGCGGTTACTTAGATGGATCAATTCTGAAGCTAGTGGCGTTCTAACAGTGGTGCCGTTCTAGCTAGTGGCACGGTGTCAACAGTGGTAGTCAGGCGCGTCAAGCGATTGTGTTACTCTGAGCGGCAGTGGATCGCGCGCCGCCGTTGACTACCACTGTCGACGCCGCGTGTTTTGCCAAACTATTTCGCTTCTGTATTGAAAACGAAACGTGACTTACCACTTTTGTTGATGATTTCCGAAGGAAAAATGACTGTTGCATCGCGTGAAATGGTCAGATTTTCTTCTAGACCCTTAGTTTTGGAAATAAATTGAAAGATATCTTCAAAAATGGGTGCATTTCGGGTGTCATTTTCCATTTGATCGTTGTTTAAACATATTTAAATGATTATAATGCAATAATAACTTATATCTTTGTATTCGGGAGGGTTCATAGAAAAATTTGACGCAACGAACAACCGAATAACTAGTACCGTTTCGGCACAAAATATGTTCAAAGTTGAAAATTTGCAGTTTTTTCAAAATCGATTTTCTCAAAAACTGAGGGCGATAGAGCAGTTCTGCTTGCGGATTCGTGTTCAGGGCGAAAAACTATACAAGAATCACCCAGCGGATATTGCGGACCAAAAATCGTGTTGGACAGTGCCATTATTTTGGCGCTTGGCTTCGGAAATCTACGTTGCTGTAACTCCTTATGTACTGGACTGCCTCTATAATTGGCAACATGGTCACCCAAACATAATGTGCATTTGGCTGGGGTATCAGACGGTTTCGTGCACTCGTTAGTAGGGATGGGATCAAGATCAATATGTACTGATGAATCCGAGTCAATTCCAATACAAAAGTTTGACTTCATGGGATTCGAATACTACTCATAAGAGCTGGCGTTTCATTCTATATACTTCCAAAGTACTTGGGTTATAGAAGCCGGTTTCGAACCTCAGGAAAAGTACCGGCAGAGTTCAGAATGTACTTCTAAGTACTTCGACGTTTGAAAGAATCGAATCTCGTAAAAGTAGTATTTGAACCCTGAAAGATAAAAATCTACATAGCTGAGATTTACCAATATCGTACCACTTAAGATATTTTTCGTTGTATTTCGTATTTGGTACTAGATTGAACGCAAGTTAATATTGGATATAAAATATCCAAATATTATTCCTCAATCCTTACAAATGTTAAGAGTATTTTGTGTATTTGCCAAATAAATTAATTGTTAATGATAATAAAGTTAACTAAATGTAATGTGGAATACTTGTACATAAGTAATTTTCACCGAAAACAAATCACACACTCGCACCGAATAGAAAACTCCCGGTTAAAGTAGGTAATCATAAAGGATTCGAATCTATAAATGGTCAGGATTCGATTATACTTGCAAGTACCGCTGACGTTTCTCAAAGTTCTCATAGAGAGTTCAAACCTTTCTCGTCAAGGTTCGAGTCTACTTGAAAGTAGTGTTTTTTTTTTCGAAGTACTCCTGAACTGTTCGAAACTATACAGTCAGATTCGAACCTACTTTCAATATACTTGATCCCATCACTACTCGTTAGTGGGATGTAGTTCTGAGCATTTCACGCAACGGAAATTATGATTGCAATACCGTTATGTGTGGCCGTATTGTTGATACCTTTTGCATTGTACAATTTCTCTTTTTTTGTAAGGACTATACAGTTCATTAGCGTTTTAACTTGGTAAATATCTTTCTTGTTGTGTTTTTCTTTTAAATCTACATAGAACAGTGATAATGGTTTGTGGGTTATATTGTGTTTGATATTTGGTATGTTTATGACCTCGTGTCCAAGTGTCAGCAGCTCTTCTTTCAGTAGATCCAAGTCAGTTGAGTGATGTAAACACCGTAGAACCACTCTATATGCCCTGTCCTGCTTGAGCCGGTACGTGTGGAATCTAGCATTTAGTGATTTCAGGGTTCTGGTTAGTTTCCTGTCCGCCTCAGGGTTTGCAGATAGTATTTTTACCTTGCCGTTGTTTGTTTTTAAATTGAATTCGTCCTTGTTAACTGCGGTTTCTAGCGTTTTCGACATAATTTGAATGCCGAGGACATCTTCAAGAAAGATCGGCGGTGGTAAAGGAGGTTTTGTGGGTGGTGGATCTTCAGACGTTTCGCTATCATTTAGCATTGCCAGTGGAATAAATCTGTTTGAGGTTTGTATTGTGTTTATAGTAGAATTTATATTTTGTTTTACATTACACAAGTCACGTTCAGGGCTTCTTTTATTCTTACGGATTGTTTTGTCTTGTTGTAATTCCTTTTGCCATACGGGTGGAAGTGTTCTTGCGTGATTATTATTACTTTTTGATGGCAAATCTATTTCTATCTTTAGATCGATATTAGTCAAGCCGTGCACGAGGCAGAGCTCGGCATGGCTTACAATTTCGCTGTAAACTAGACTCTAAATAATACACTATTGAACGCACTTGAGAAATACACACTATGCTTCAGAGTTTAAACTTCACTTCGAACTCGCCTACTGTAAACAGAGTTTACCACGAGGAGCGCGAAATATGGTGTTGATGTTGCTCGCCCGACGTCTCAGCGAATACTATCCAGTACAATGTAAAAAGTAATAAGTTAACAGTAGGTGACAACAGTGGTTGGATAAACTGAAAACTCCACATAGGCAATAATTTGAAAAGAATCGTGTAAGACCACTTTCACACCGTGTACTTGACACACAGAGCGAGTACCTTCAGACTTACGCAACGAGGTGAGAGATAAGAAGAAGAGTTAGGGTAAACACACCAATAAATGAACACTTAAGGCTAATGAATGAACACTATTATAAAATTATGTTTGCAGCGCGATTGATTCCACGTGCTGCAAAAAAGGTTTGGATACGAAGCAAGAAATTAAAAGAAGTCTCTAATTAATTAGTTGCTTATTTTAATAACTTATTTTACTCATTTTAATAAAAAATGGCCATTCACTGGTACATGTTCACTTACTGGTACATCCACCGTACATGTCTTCAACGTTGAACATCGCAACACAAATAGTATTTTCAATTAAAGAAGTTAATGATGATGTTACGTTTCGATATTTTTGCGCGGTCCCAAATTTTCGGGAAACATTCATGACATATCAATCACTAAAAATATGGGATTTTTTCCTTATCTTTCGGCATATCTCGGTATATGCCTCACATAAATGTTTTAAAAATAGTCCTCGAAAATAAAAATTGCAAATATTTCTTTCGCCTTCATAAATAAAAGTGTCTGAGAAGGATTTAAACTTTCAAAATTTGAGAAACAAAAATGTTTATTTTTTCCAGTTTTTCAGACTTTTTTCGAAAACCGTTTGTCGCACGAGAGAAAGTAATAGAACATAAACAGATGCTCCTTGTCTGGATCTACAACTTTTGTTTGACATGTTTTTTTATGTAATCAATAACTTGGAGGATATTATATATAGTGAGCTTTTAAATAATTATTTAAATGTTCAAGGGTTCAGCGGCACCTTTTCCCGTGATCCGATCGGGCTCAAACTTTACACAGATTTTGTTTGTACTATTTGGAACTACTCTGGGGAGGTGCCGCGAAGGAAATTCAAAAGTCGAAAATAAGAGCCACCCTATTGTTTAGCAATTAATCATCATGTAATACCACCACCTTCCATAGTACGTACAGGTTTGGTTTACAGTAATGCAACTACACTGTACAATAATAAATAATCAAAATAATAATTACTAGTATTAAGCATTATAACATTCAAGAAGAATGATTCATCTGTCTTTGTGCTGATATGCATTTAACGTTAATCTAGTGGCTCTCTGATCCCATATTTTGTTTATTTTTATAACACTTCCTGACATATTCCTAATTTCATGTGATTGTGAACGTTATTTTATTCTATACCGCTCATTTCGTCTTGACAATCGCGCCTATAGGACATAAACAATACCTACAGGATTTTGTTTAAAAAATTAAAGATGACCTCCGATAAATTTCGAAACTTTATACAAATTCAAAAAATTAATACAATAAATCGTGTTGCGTACAAAAACTGAACAACTGAACAGAAGGCACTTCTTTTACCAAACGGCCTAAAACGATTTACACCAAAAAGATTAATTATTTGTTTGCGCAAACTTTGTTAACGTTCAAGAACATACGTACGGTTAGACTTTAAAACTCAAAGTAAATGCACAAAAATATTTACATATATAGATATTTTCTAGATAGAAAATGTATTATTTTTGTGCAAATGTTTACACATAGATAGAACAAATTTAATAAATATCGTTTTTTATATAGGTATGTTCCACGAGAAAGAAGAAAGGGGGAAGAAGCGATGCAAACGTTCGACTTCAAGACTTTCGAGTCCTCCTACATGGTCATAAGTTAGGAATCTATCGATCAAGCGTAGCAACGAGAAAGCGTTGTTGTGGGTGTTCTCAGGCAAGTCGGAACGGTAAAGGAAAAGGAAGGGAGCAGAGGGGGTGGGAAGAGAAAGAAAGGAAGGTTGGCAGAATGAAGGCAGGCAAAAGAGAGGAAGCTGTCTACGTGTGGGGGCTCATTCCTGATGCATACTTGCGAACTATGCAGGTCGAAAATGTTGCAGAAGTAAGCGGTGGTATGAACATAATTCAGCTTGTTATACGTAAAACGTGTTCGGAGCGAGCCTTATGGGCATGGGACTCGTGACCGTATGGGTCTTATGGGCCGTTCGCCCTATGCGAGGTCACAGGGCCCTCTGTTCCAATTTTGTGCCCAATAAGACTAATTCCTTCAAAGGTGCCGACGCGCCTGAGACACGGCCACCTTGCTGGTGAGAACTTATCGGCTAATTTTACGTAAATTATGTGACGCTACGGATTCGATCTTACGACCGTTTCTATTTTAAAAACGCCCGCTCGGAAATGAAATAGAGCAAGCATCTACATACGAAATATCTGGGATGAAAACAATTAGCATTATTTTAATATTTTTAATACGCACTCTACAAAACGTATGAGAATAAAAGATAAATAATTGCAGGTACGTCATTTCGTTATCTGTAATTAAAAGAGAAATCTTCATGGATTACATGTATTTTCTATTTATTATTTCCACAAGGCAAATATAACTCTTGTTACGTTATAAATAAACGTAAATATTGTCAAAATATAGTAATTAAATTTTTTTAGATAATAATGAATGTCTTCCGCTTCTATCATTATTATCTAAAAAAATTGAATTACTATATTTTAACAATATTTACGTTTATTTATACTTGATTCCTAATGATGAAAGTAGCTACAGTTCTTAAGCAAATTGCATTCTTTTGCTTTAAATATTGTTCTCAGTGTAATCTTCTCCAATATGAAGATTTTTAAAAGAAGTTAATTTATAGGTATGTATTATACATATATTGTATTTTACATCAAATAATGAGTATCTGAATATTCATTACGCAGTTAGTATTTTAAAGATCATGCCTTTAAAATTAATATTCTTAATACTAAACTAACTTCTCTATATTTTCAAAACGCAAAGCATGTAACTTTCAACATTTCGTAAATCAATTTCATTATTTAAACATATTTTTCGATTCATTGAAAGAAGGGAAATGGTGTATAGGTATAACATTTTTTACTTGTAATAACAGTTAGAACACGCTGACAAATTTTTATACTCTTTACAAAAATAAGTAAAATTAGACATGGGAAGATATTATGTATAACTTTTATGCAAATTTTTATGAAATTCTTCTGATAATTAAATCTTGTGTTCTGCAAAACAAAGAAGATTCGCATTACGTTGCTACAGATAATAATTAGTATCCAAAATTTATAGTAAATAATACATTCATTACAAATTATTGCCATTTTCCATAACATACTATGTTCTTTTTGCGCGCAATTTCTCCAATTAAACTTCATTGTTTTTACAAACGACACAAAGTTTAACATTATATTTTCACACTAAAGCAATTCTTGCGGAAATAATATTTTCAACCACGGAATAAAAACGAACCGTGTTCGACAAGTTTTTGAACTGAATCTAGATTATCGCCCCAACTTTTCAGAAAATTTCCAAAGAGTTTCATGTGGGTCTTCCTACGATTCGTTTGTCCTTAACGGCATGGTGCTTGCCACCATTGTTAGTCGCACGTTTTTAAGAAGACAGGACTCTCTATAATTTATGAGTTGACATGGACAATGTATCGAGCACAGCAAACAGAGGATTTTGCATAATTTTTCGTTTGAGAAACATTGAGAAGCGGTTCTTTTTCTCTGCCTAAATATCAGGTGGTCGACTTCTGACGGTGTCCTAGTTCCAAAGTTATGCAAAGGACTCATTCATTCGGTCAATAAGGCAATCAGGAAGATATGTCGGTGATTTGGAAGTCTAACGAGGTAACCACGGTTAAGAGCGCTACAGTTGAAAACTGAGGAGGGAACATAAAACGTTGGAGTTTTCAAAATTATTCAGTTCGACAACCCCCTCATTCAACTAACAATTAGAAACAAAATTCAGGTTTTCAGTTCGTCGTTAAGCAAGGGCACATCTTGGGCGCGAAGATACAGTTGGGTACAGACAAAGATTTGTGCTTGGGTTTTTAGTTTGGAATATTTATAACACTTGCCTACGGTTGAGCAGTAAAGTTGTTACTAATTAAAGTATTATGTTTTTAAAATATACTCTTTAATACCTGCAGTACGTATGACGACAAAACAATATAGTTGCATTTATTTGTATAAATATTTCATTTCTTATCCAATTGATTTAATAACTGTACTGTTACTTGCATAATGTAATGCTGAAGAACGAAGGGAAAGCTATTTTAAAATGAGATGAAAAATACGACTTTTGGTAAAAATACTTTATGGACGATATTTTCAGTATGTTTGTTAATATGTAACTAACTGCTGTGTCTGCAATTTTGCTAACATCATTCTGTAAGTATAATATTTACAAACAAATGTGTACAATTAAATGGTTTAATACCAATGAAATTTTTTTGTTCACACAATTGTGAAGCAGAAGTTAAGAAAACTGAATTGTATCACACTCATTTTCTACTTTACCTAGTATAAGTTTAGTATTTTTGTATATATATTATATATTAGAAATTTAACCATTATAGCAGTGTAATTATAACTATACCGTGAGCGTACAAAAAAGATCCTCTAACTTCGCAAAATTAAGTTTTGAGAAAAATCGATTTTCATTTTTCACAGGAAATGTAAAATGTAGTAATACTAAAATATAAATTTTAGCAAAAATGGACTTAGTGGGTTTCCCTTGTACGCCCACAATATACTTTATTTATTTAATATAAACCGAATGACCAATTCTTCTGGTTGATGAGATCTCAAATGTACAAATTATAAAAAGAGGCAAAGTTTTTATATGATGCATGCAACAATTTTTCACACGTTCCTTTCCCGATTATTCGTGAAAATCTTTTGTTAAGTACACTGTCTTCCCACCTCGTTTGACTTGGAATAAAGGAAACAAAGGGTCGAACCGCTAAGTAGATCCTTTGTAAGACCGCACGAATTTCTATTAAAAGCGGCAATTAGTCTAAACCTCAATAAATCTTGATGAGTGATACACCGGCATCAGTCTGCTTGTCAAAGACGCCTATGGCAAGGGCCACACCGATTTCCAACACATTATTTTCACCGCCGCATGCGCTGGACGAAAATGTAGGAACGGTGGGATTCCATCGTGGTCCACACAGCGCGGCCGAAAAGAGTCTCGTTGTTATGTTAAATCAGGTGAGAAATGCGGTGCGTGTGCGGCACTATTAGAATTTTGAATGCGAACGTTTAATGGGCGCTGGCCTCGAATCAGGGACTGCTACGACGAATCACCTTATAAATGTTTTTTTCTGTTTTCTACATTAGCCAAGCTAATCGTTTCTTGCTTCTTTTTTGTCTTTCCTCTTGATGGAGTTAATTTCCAGAGCGATTATTCTGAACGCAGAATAAGTTTATTCCAAAAGTAAGATTATCCTTCGAAACAATTGAATCGGTTATTTCAGACACGACATGTGACATTTCCCAACTTTTGACAAAAACGTTTAAAACTGTTTCCTTCCAATAATTTCTGCTCTAAAAAGCAGTGAAAAATATATGTTTTAATTTGAAGGTTTCTACATTGTTCTGGCAAATTACACTATCCAATAAAATTGAACTTTTTTCTGTTCTGTAACATTCAACAGCCGTTTCTTATAGATTTTTGTGCGCTGAAAACGAATCCGCAAACCGTTTGTCGTCATCACCCTCAGTTTTCGAGAAATTCGACTTTGAAAAAAAAATGCAAATTTTTCAACTTTGAACATCTTTTGTGTGAGGTTGCTTGTTCCGTCAAATTATTCTATGAAACTTCGCGAACACAACGATATAAGTTATTATTGAATTATAAACATTTAAATATGTTTAAACAACGATCAAATAGAAAAGGACACCCGAAATGCACGATTTTTTGCAGATATCTTTCTATATATTTCAAATAGTAAGGGTCTAGGAGAAAATCTAACTACTCCACCCCATACAGCACACTCTCGTTGCAGCAACGTTGCAGGATCGTTGTAGTGCAGGATTGAAATGTTGCACTGCAACGTTGTCGCATCGTTGCAGCAATATTGCTATGTCCGCCTCCTGCAACGTTTCGGGCAGTGGGTCCAAAAATATAAATAACAATATTGAATATGTGCAGAATCATAGAAGTTCAAAGCATATCTGCAAAAATTATCGGGTGTCCTTTACTATTTGATCGTTGTTTAAACATAATTAAATGTTTATAATTCAATAATAACTTATATTGTCGTGTTCGCGACGGCTCATAGAATAATTTGACGGAATAAACAACAGACTAACTATTGCTGTTTGAACACAAAAGATGTTCAAAGTTGAAAATCTATAATTTTTTTCAAAATCGAATTTCTCGAGAACTGGGGGTGATAGAGCAATTCTGCTTGCGGATTCGTGTTCAGGGCGAAAATCTCTACAAGAGTCACCCGGCGGATATTGCGGATCAAAAATCGTGTTGGACAGTGTTAGGTAACCAAATGTCCAATAGAGAGTAAACAAAAAAATGTTAGAAAAGTGTTCACATGTGCTGTTTTTGCAGTAAACCACTTTCTCCAAGAATTTTTCTGTTTTTTTTTATGTAAAAGTTCCAGCTTAAAGCTGAAACTTCACATTTTATTTGTTTGAATACACATATTATTAAATCAATAAAAAGAATTACGTGAAAAAATGTTCTGTTCATGACCGATGCTCATGAATCATCTTCTTCGAAGTCAGAGTTAGGACCATGAGCGAGTGCGGCATTTGTAGTGGGCCAGTTGAATATTTCCTCATAAAAGTTTTCGTAACTATGCAGAATCCATACATGTGTCGTTCCTACACTAAACTCAATCTTTGATGCTGTTTTTAACAGAGAGTGGCAGGTGGAACATGTGCTAAAAATGTCACACGCGTCATTTCTAAACTAACCGATTCAAGTAGAGAAACACTTATGCACACTATCTATCACACTTGCTAATGTATCAAATATTTTGGAAGTCTTTTACATGCCTGAGATACCTCGTAAACATATGAAGACAAATACCATGATGCAACCCTCGATAATAGTAACATTCACCATGACAAGGGAATTTCGGAAACCCGAAAATTTCGATTTATTTGAAACTTAGCAGGTTTGTAGTGGACCTCAATATAAATATCAGACAAATCTTTTTCTGCTACTTTTTGATTCTTCAGGGTGAAAAGACCCCTTAAAGGTTAATGTGTGATTTCCTATTTCCCTACTTATCGTAAAAACTATAATAGATATAAAAAGTGATTAGAATTAAAATTTAATTAGTTTGTCTGTTTTTTTATTGTTTTTATTTATTTTTTATTTTAATTATTAGGAATGAAAAGGTAGACTTACTTTCAATGGAAGCGGTAAATATAATGCCTACAGCAGATATCAAGGTTCTATTTACTGATTTCAAATATCCAGCAAAAAACTCCACCTACGCTTTAATTAAAGGACAGGGTTTAATTAAAGGTATAGATTACTTTCAAGTCTACCACAAAAATGCGAGAAAGTCATGGTATAATGCGCGTAAACTTCCTAGAGATTTTGTAACATTTGTTAATAGATGACAAATTATTATAATTTAAATGCTTCTCTAACCAGAGTTAATTTCATTCAGAACAATGCTTGTTATTGCGGAACAGAATTTCAGGACTTAAATAAGTCATGTCATGTGGCAATAGGGTGCCACCCGTACTACATATATTACATATTGGAAAGTTCCCTAACTTGGACTGGCTCCTAAGTTGGACCATAGTCTTTAATCACATATCAATTGACATAGGCAACCTCCCGCAACATAAGATTGTATCTCACATGTTGTTTAGTAACATCACAGAAACAAAACACAGTGGAATGAGTAACAACTGCAGCGTGATGAATGTTCTGTTATGATGCCGGTTGATGTAATTTTGCCTCCAATTTAGATAAGTGTAACTTCTGACTGGTAAGTAAATTTTGAATTATTATGAGTGTAATTTTTAAGGAGAGTCATATCTTTAATGTTATCATAATATTTGTCTGATACTTGCACTAGTTTTTGTTTTTGATACCTAAACGTTCAAAAAGAGTTAGTTTCTTAAATTGAATCACCTAATGGTTCTTAAGTTGGACCAGTCCAAATTATGCAACGTTCTTTCTTTCTTAAGGATAAAATATAACGCAGCGCCGTCCAAGGTCGCTCCCCCGGGATCATGGAGTTCTCCCACTCTCGTCCGCGTTGTCAGGGATACCGCGCAACGCTAAAGAGCCGACCATGACAGACCAGCGTCTCCGTCGTCGAGAGAGCTCGGAAGCCCGAAACGACATGTGTATTAGTGACACGCGCCGTCACAGCCAGCCAATCCTACTATTTCCCGCGAAATTCGGTTTATTCGTCTTTTGTTTAACGTCTGAGGAGGTCGACATGACACAAAGCCACCTCATTCAGTTAAAAACCACGAGACGAGCGCGTCATGGCAGCCTTCTTAGCGTCGCGAGGTCTCCTTGACAACGGAAGGCACGCTGTGTGAGAGAAAGATTGGAAGAAGAAGCAGGCGCGTGAGGGGCCCCTACGCTGAACAGCGCTGATATAAAGAGTTCTTGAAGTAAAGCAGAGTATGAAGAATGCCTTTGTGTTGCTTGTTTGCCTGCATCTTGGCTCATCATATGTACCGATTATTATGAGTGCATGAATTGCCAGTCTGACAGCGACTGATTAGTTCGTCAAATGGATATTAATTTTTTTCAGTATGCTGTAAAATGCGTCTCAGTGTTATTTTATTTTTTTTCTATAGAGTGCAAGTATATTTTTTAAATAAAAGTTCTTACCTAAAATAATGAAAACTAGACATGGTCCAATTTAAGGATACTTGTGGTCCAAATTAGAAAACCAGTTTACCTAGATTGGACCATTGACACTAGTTTGAAAATATTTTTTTGTACCGAACCACATAGCGTTTCAGTCTGATTAGATTTATGTACCAATTATAATGCTGAAATTGGTCTCAACATTTTTCTATTCAAAACTGTCAATACGTTTCCGATTTATGGAGGTACTTTCTTAAGTACTATATACTCTTATAGTTACTTTGTAAAAAATAATTCCTCGATACTTTCTAGTACAAACTAACAAAAAATATACTTGGAAAAATAAGTAAAATAAAGAGATAAGTCTGTACTTTTTATTTTCATAAATATCCCTGATGATACTATATTTTTTTCAAGATTTCACAAAAATAGTATATTTCTCCCTCAAATAGGTTGCAACTCTATCTGGCAATGTCTAGAGTATGAGGACGAACGTATAATTTTGTTAAAACTCCTCAGACGCAAGTACCTACATATATTATCTACCACATTGTATTGTTGTGTACAGTTCTTTTCCATACGAGCCTAATACCATATGTCCTAAAATCTATAATTTTCTTGAGATATGTAATGTAAGAATCTAACATTACATATCATTTTACTGCCAAGTAAAATATAAATATTAAACATTGTAAATGCTGTTATGTAAACTGGTAGCTTGCAACTTGTAAATTGTATGCTATATAAACTGCATGTATACTGCATTTGGTATATGTATTAAGTTTATATAGCATACAATTTACAAATTTATATTATAAACAACATCTGGTTTAAAGCAATAAATAAATAACTAAGTATATTCTAAATATTCATACAGAAGTTGTTTTGTTTATTATTTATTATATGATGACTTTAATATAAAATTATATATGACTAGCAAAATTTTCACCCTTATAGGAGTTGGTTATGGCAAAATCCTGTAATTTGTTTTCAGACATTTGCGTGGGTAATTTTTGTGAGTAAGAACCAAGCTGATATCTAATCGGGATTAAGAGATATCCGATATCTGACAGAAAAATTTGACGAATTTTTTTTTCCATTTGAAATCTGATATTTTCATTATTATACAAGGTAATACCAAAGTCGTTATGGAAAACAGTGGATAACAAGTGGGAACCGTACAATTCTTATAACAATAAGGAAGTATTACATTGCTAGTAGCATTAATTGTTGGGTAATATCATCCCAGCATTTCTTTACATCTCCCGATTTTTTAAGGAATGGTCTACAAACGCAGGCATTTAAAAAGTTTGCCATTTAAATCAGTCAAGACTACTTTAGTTTGGAGACTTTAGTTTAGTTTCAAGGCTACTTTACTTTACTATTCCACACGTGTATATTTAAAGCAATACAACTGTATTATATGATGACCCTCTTCAAGATCAACTACTATACCCTGCCCAAAAGATGTTAAGGCTGTAATATCTTTAATTTTATATCTTAGCCCATCTTAGCTCCATCTTTACCAACTTCAAGTAAATTAGAAAAAAATGTTTGTAAAATATTGTTTCGACTTAACTTTAAAATGAGAACACTAATTGAAAAATATATTTTTTCACACAATAAGTATTACTTATTTAACGAGTTGAGTTAATAAGTTTTTATTTTTATCTTTGGCAAATTTTTTAAATCTGGAGCTGCCCATAACCAAAAAATATTGCATAAAACAGTAATGGGTGCAGGTGCAAAATGTTGCAATAAATCCTGCAATGAGGAATTTTTCTTACGCATATTACACGTTATAATTTAAAAACCGTAAAAAATGGAGTTGCACTCCCCTTGCTGCAAGGTCCTTAATTTAGGTATAGTTATAGGAACATTTGAACGCAGCCATGAAACAAGTATGTATCTGGACATAATCATGATCTTCTGACACGACGGAACAAATTACAAGTGCTAGGCACCTGCCCCATTTAAAGCGCAAAAAACTGGCCCATTGTTCAATTATCCGGCGAAAGATGGTGTGTCAAGCCCAAGAAAGAGGTGTTGCGAAGTTGACTTGCAATCTGTTCCACGTAATTTCGAGGAAGCGTAGACAAAACGAATTTCAATGTTTCCGCGACGAAGATGCCCTCGCATTCTCTACGAAGCGGTAAATTCGGCGTGAAGTGTGGTCGAGTACCAGTAGTCCGAGGGAGATCTACCTCTTATTCGAGGTAAGGGAGAAAGTCTTCGCCCCATTCGAGTGTAGCAAGGTTACGTGGGTCCGGCGACGAAGGAGTGCACCAGGTAGCACGCTATAACGTGGAAGAAATTGATTAGCCGATTTCGGCGCTTTGAATGCCCCGTGTCCTCTATTGTTGCTGGTGACGTTTTGGCACCCTCGCGGCTTGCTCGAACCGAAAGGTTCCTTTCCGCTCAAAAACGATTCTACGTATATAGGGTGTCTCATAAAGAATAGGTACAAACTGCACAGACAGGTAATAAAAAAAATCGTAGTAAATGTATGTTTGAAAATTAATCGTTTCTGAGATAATTCATAGTTTCAGTCTCCAAGCGAAGCGGTATTCTATTATAAGTACTGTACAGGGTGTATAAAAAGTAACGGTCACTGCTTTTAGGGGTGAATCTATACCTCTGCATCAGTGGACATTTGTGAAAAAAACTTGCTGCAAAACGTTTGTAACATTGAAAATCAAGGTTAATTTTTTTCACTCAGCGCGCTCTATTCAATGAGAAGAAAAAAGTTCAAAAGCGCAACTCAACAAACAGTGGCTCCTGTTTCCTCTCACTCACACGCATATATCCTTTCCTTCTGGCATTCAAAAAAACAAAGGTGAAATCATGATGAATTTTTCGTGCCGCGGAAATACAGCTGGGCTTCGATATGAATATGAGTGAGAGAAAACCTTTACATACATACCGCTGCTTATGTGAGTGGCTCTAGATCAGGGCTCTCCAGCGTAGGGGCCCCTCATGCGCCTGCTTCCCCTTCCAATCTTCCTCTCGTGCAGCGTGCCTTCCGTTGTCAAGGAGACCGCGCGACGCTACGAAGGCTGCCATGACGGACTAGCCGTGATAGCGTGTTCGCGATTAGCGTCACGCGGTATCCCTGGCAACGCGGAGAGTGGGAGAATCCCAAGCCCCCGCGGGAGCGACCTTGCAGAGCCCTGCTCTAGGCACTCTAATTTTTCGGTAAACTTTAACCATTTTTTGCGTTGAAACGGTGCATTTGTGGCACATAGTACTTTTGAACTTTTTTCCAGCTGTCGAATGAAACTGTTAAAATTTTCAATTAATTATGAAATAACTGTAATGACTATTACCTTTTCTGTTTCGAGAAATATGTCATGAGATGCAGTGTATTAACTGAAACTTTTATTTCACACACTTTTGTGTAAATAAGAAACATTTATTTCCGTGAAAGTAGAAAGAAGTTCTAGTTAAAGAGGAACATTTATTCTGCTCTGAAAAAGTTAAAGTTGTGACAAGCTGATTTCCTGAAAGCGTTGTGGGGTAGACTAGGCTTGGGAATTAAGTGAACTTCGCGGCCAATTTTCAGAGGCAACGCCTCCTTTCTCCTGCCGCGTGACTTGCCCCCGCGGCGGCCTAGCAGCTTGAAGCGCCTCAGGCGCGTACCACGTGAACCGCGCGTGGCGTATTAGGGCGACATTGTATCAATAGGTTTCCACATCGTCCAAAAGAGCATGATTGTCGGTGCGTTTTTGTTTTGTCAATGTGCCACGCGCGGCAGGAGAAAAGGGGCGTTGCCTTTGAAAATCGGCCGCGAAGTTCACTTCATTCCCAAGCCTGAGGTAGACTGATCTGAAATTGAAACCATAAACCGTTCGGTGAAAATATTTAATAATTATATAAAAATTAAATTAAAATTTATCCTACGTCCAATTTCTTAAGAGGGGAGACCACTGTAAAAAATCGGAAAAATAGATTTTTTCTTTTTGACATTTTCTGAAAGATTTACGTTTCAAGAATACTCTCTCGTAAAATTCGTAAAATTAACGGAGATATTATTTTCTGTGAAGCGTTGTCAAGCGCGCGACTGTGGTCTCCCCCATAAATAATACAAATTAAAAGAATATTCGTAACTTTTATATTTTACCCTATCTATTCAAAAGTATAGAATCCTCTAGAACATGTTTTAATCCAACATAAAATGATTGTTATAACTGAACTCTTACAACAGAGTTAAAGTGTTAATGTGTGAAGTTAATTTAAACCAGAAAAGAAATTATATAAAAGATCAAAGTTCGATAAATAACTTATACTTATAAAAGTTATCAGTTTCATTCGACCACTGATTTTTTCATTTTCATTTAACAGAGCACGTTAATGTAAAGAAAAACTATACTATTAATTTTCAATGTTATAAACAATTCTGCGGCAAGTTTTCTTCCTTCAAATGTTCACCAATCCAGAGGTCTAAAAGTTACACTGTAAACTTACCCCTGAAAGCAGTGACCATTACATTTTATACACCCTGTACAACTAGATTCTACAGTCTACACCAGGGGTGCACACTAAATCTGCCATAGAGCAGTCGGTGCGCCCTTTTGCTCGACCGTGATATGCTCACTTCCCACTCCTCGGTATAAGGTCTCGTGGTAGAGAACTCTATGACTGCAGAGGCCGTATGCCCATTTTGTTTTCTCCAAGGAAAATATGGTATTGTCTCGAGTTTCCCATTGTTATTCCAACACCATCACCGGAAAGGCCCAGTTTATGCTTCTATGACACCCTCGACAGCTAAATTATCGCTTGGCCGCGACTGACATACACAGCTCCGTCACTGTGTGCGTCAGCGATTTCAAGCGGTGGGCTAAAATTGACTCAGACACAGGATACGGAGGGTTAATTGAGATTTGAAAAATGTTAAAATTTTTGTATGCAATAATAATAATTTTTTTCAAAGTTATAATGTTAGCAGTAAGAAGGGTTTAAAGAAGTTTGTTGCTGGCGAAGATGATTCTGGCTGTCGTAGTCATCGGAAACAAAAAGCGCAAAATTTTTCTTAATCTATATGAGTATGGTAATCGTATGAACTAGAATGAAGTAATTATTTATAAAAATCCAATTTTACAACACAGAAAACTAACAATTGGTTTTCCAAAAAATTAAAGATTTCATTTGAAACACAACCATTTTTGTGTTTTTTAACATTATTCATTCAACATGAACTAAAGTTCATACGATAACCACATTCATATAGATTACGAAAAATTGTACGTTTTTTATTTCAGATGATTACGACAGCCAAAATATGCTTGCCAGCAACAAACTTTTTTTTTCAAACCCAACTTACTACTACCATTATAACTGTGAACCAAATTACTATTATAACATACAAAAATTTGAACACATTTTACAAATTTCAATTAATAAAAGTACAGAGATTGAAATTATAATACTCAAAACTTTTCTTTTAAAAATTCCCCAAAACGTGCCTTATTTTCGAAGCGTCAAACTCTGGAAACCCCTGCGGCAGCCTGTGACGCTGCGCTCCCACTACTTTGGCCGCTCCCCACTCCGTTGGCGGACTCGCTTGGCTTGAACGAACTCGAATATGCGAGAGGGGGAGAGAGGGAGGGAGAGAGAGAGAGAGAGAGAGAGAGGCGAAGGAGCGGGATCGGAAAGAGTGAGAAAAAGCGAGTACGGCGAGAGCGGAGAGAGAGGCGAAAAAGCGAGTACGGCGAGAGCGGAGAGAGCGGCGAAAAGCGAGTACGGCGAGAGCGGAGAGAGCGAAAAATAGAGTAAAGTAGTATAAGTATTAGAGTAAGGATAGAAAATAAGGATAGGGCAAGAAATTGTAAAAAGAGGAGAAGGAAAGGAGACTGTAAACCCTCAGGGGATACAATAAACCATATACATACATACATAATAAATTTATCACAAATTGGTATCATAAACCGAGTTGGTCGGGCAGATATATTAATTTCTTTTCTGCACACCCCATGCAACACAAGGTAGGATTAATTAAAGGACTGATTGATCGAGCTATTTTACTTTCGAATCCGGAATTTCGATAAGCTAATTTGCTTCTGTTAAAAAACACCTTGAAGCGTAATGGATATCCTATAGAAATGGTTTCGTCAATTATTAAAGAACGTACTTTTGAAATTTACCATCCATTATTAACAGAAAAACGGAAAAAAGTAAGAAACAATGAAATAGGATCAATTAGTTGGAAGAACAGTGTTGTGTTGCCGTTTTGTAATAATATCTCTAACGATATAAGAAGAATTTTTAGAAAAGCCGGAATTCACACTATTTTCAAATTACCGTTTTACACGAAACAATTGTTCCCTTTAATTAAAGACAAAATACCTCTTTCAAAACACTCCAACAACGTATATTCAATTCCTTGCATGGGTTGTAATCAGGTTTATATCGGACAAACTTCTAGACTTTTAGAAAGACGAATATATGAACATAAAAGAAATATTTTTTCATCTCCCCTACAACATACTGCTTTAACCAAACATTCGCTAGAGTTTGATCATAGGTTTGGCTTTGACAATGTTAAGATTGTTGATAAAGAAACTAATTTAAATCAGAGAATTCTTTTGGAGACAATTCACATGATTAAACAGCCTAGCGTAAATCTTAGGTATGAAACACCTAAAATACAGGAATATTACGCAACATTACTAAAGAAGTAATGTCTTATGATGTTTTTGCTCCATAGAATTACATATGATCTATCTAATTCCTACATATCAGTTTATTGGTATGTAATTGTTTGTTTGCTCGTTAACACCTTTAAGAGTGTATATAACACACCACATGAGCAAGAATGTTTGGTTACTGTAGACTGTATATCCTTTAATTTTGAATTTCGGGGGTTTTAGATATGTTTATAACTGTCAACGGTATTCACCCTTTTTCACCTTCTAAAAGCAGATGTTTTGTTCACGGTTTACCTTAGTCTTATTCCAACCGACTCGCGAGTCACACGTTGTGCCAAAGCGCTGTGACTTATTTTCAATAGCATACCTACGCAGTATTTTGTATATGTTTTTAACTTTCCTTGAAGATGATCTAAACCAAGATCGAAACGTCGGAAACTAATATATATAATTAATTAATTGCAAAATAGCTTTGATGTATTATTTTAATTTATAAAGATAATAATTGTTTTAATCTGACCGATCCAGTGCGCCGATACCATTGTAGTTAAGTTTTACGGTCGAAATTTAGTTTATTTAAAATTCTTTGAAGTAAATAAAGCAATGAAAAGAAAATCTGAATGCGAACGTGCAAAGAAATAATTAGAAAAGTAAAAAAGTCCCCAAAAGTAACGTCAACTTCTGAAATAGTTGAAAAGGAACAAAACAAATCGGTTCCAAAAAGAGCCCAACCATCAACGTCTACGGAAAGAATAATTTGTCCTGCGTGTGAAGAAGAATACACAGATCCTCCAGAAGACTGATGCCTGCGCAAACTACGAAGGTGGGGGTAATCTTATGTGCGATTACTGTTACCTTGATTAACAAAAAATTAAATGTAAACTATTAGTCGTTTTATTGCCACAACTATATTATCACAATTATTGCACGTAGAAAAATAAACCACTTTTGTGGAAATTTCTCGGTCCGTTCTTTTACCTCGTACATGCGAACTTTTGCCCTACATGGGCAGAAGTTCGCATTTGACACTTTCAGGAAATATTTATTTTATATAAGTTGTGACAGGTAAATTTACATGAAGTCACTGCCTATCGAATAATCAGGGGTAGTAGTTATTTCTCTCAAAATTATATGACTATCAGTGTAATACCAAGGATTTTAAGGAAGTCTAAACTTTAAGTACGTGCTCTTGCCCCACAATACTCTACGCAAGAACACAAGGCAAGTGCTTAACGTAGAAAGGCGATTAACGAGGCACGTTTACCAACAGTAAGCAAATGGCGCAAGATGCGGATCGCAACATGAAAATATGATGCTCGAGAATTCTCCATGGAAATTCTCTATTAATTATTTCCTTCTACATTTGTTCGTATACACGCTATTATTTTTCTAATTATTGGAAAAGCGAAAAAATGTTTCATATGATAGTTGTTTGATTTGATAGAAGAATCTTAATAGAATATTAAAATTTACGTATGAGCTATTATTTACAGAGATTTAAACACCAGTGTAATTTTTTTAAATGTAACTGTATATTTTGATTATTTTCACTTAAGGTAATTTCGGGTGAGACGGCCTTGCGGGTGAGATGGCTCGATCACGTTTATGTTTTAGAACATTGCGATTTTCAGTTATTTTTAGTGGTATATTGCGCGTAGCTCACACGCCGCATTAATCGTGTTTTCTGTCTGCTTTTAACTGTGAAATCAGGTAAGTTATTTGTAATATAAAAATGGATTATGTTCGAAAATTTTCTACGTGTTCATTAAATTATAATTTACTGATATTTTACGAAAAAGTAATTACTTTTTCTTAATGCAGTGCGTTAATATAATGTTTAGAGGTTATATTCACGTTCTTGTGATGAGATATTGTCGTAGCAGTATTGAAAAAACAAGCGAGTTGGTGCTCCTTGACTCTCGGGTTAGTTGGCCCATCATAAAATCATGCATAATAGCTAGTAAATGTTTTTGTAGAACATGCCAACGGAATATAAACGAAGATATAATCAACGTAGAAAGTTTTGGACACACGACGCATTGTTGAAAACCGTAGAAGCAGTCCAAAATGGTAAAATGGGTGGGTTGTGGGGAGCAGTACAGCTGTACATCGAAACTCGGTGACTGGGTCAGCTGTAAAAAATGGTTTTACGAAGGATGCTCAAAATTTTTGAACTTATGCAATGAGTGTCGAAAAGTTCTGTGCAAGAAAAAGAAATAATTTTCCGTTTTATTAACTTCATAACATGTATATTTTATATGGGTTATCTCACCCGGACAGTCCGGGTAGGATGGCCTTTCGCATAGACTGCAATTTTATTTGATCTTTTTTAAATGTATGATTATTTTCTTAATTCAATTTTATATTATTTATTTAAATGTATTTCATTTTGTAAAAAAAATTTTTGTCTTTTATAAAACCACTAAATTTACGGTGTACTGATTGTTTTAAAAAAAGTGGGCCATCTCTCCCCGACTTACCCTAATTATGCATTTCTAGACGCGTTCAATGATGTGTATGAAGCGTTTGTTTGAACAATAATTTACCGGATATCTGTACGAATATTCGTGGCAAAAAGTCCGGCTAGTGTCTACTCATAACGTGTGATCTACGATTAATGGAATTATCATCGTGTAACGATTTAGTATAATAAAGAAGAGTTGCTCTTTACAAGTTAATCTGTGAAGTAAAGGCTCCCATACAATAGCGATTAAAATGCACGGCTCGCTCACGAGTCGAACATCGAGTTCGGTATGACAGGGATGGTCTGGAAGCCCTGAAGTAAATCCTACTCGTAGTGGAGGGGGAACACCTACAGCATACATGCGCGCACTACTGCCGCACACATGTACCGCTACTGCTGTAGGTGTTCCCCCTCCACTACGAGTAGGATTTATTTAGGAATTCCAAACCATCCCTGCCTAGTCACGACTGAGACTCGTCGAATACCTATATTCGTATAATGCGTGGACAATCGCGAGCATGTGAGCGGGCTGCACGGAAGCATCATGCGAGCAGGCTCGGCCTCTCTTCAGACGGATCCCTTACCGCTCGAATACATAAACATTATGAACACGCGCTCGACCATCAAAACAGAAGGACGCGCGACGTATTAGGTACAAGGAAATGTGGGCCTTGGAGAGAAGCACATGTATTACTATGAAGAGATGGAACAGGGGCTCCCGTTACACAACTATTAGAAACATAACATTTATCATGACAGCAAGAGATAAGTAAAATTAAAGACTCCCCCAAACCAACGCGAATATTCGCCCCGGCAGCGAACATTTTGCCGCGATGGATTCGCGGCAGTTTATTATACGTGGCAGCTTATGGGATAGTTCAGACCGACGCGAAACATTTCCGCTGCGGCTGCCCATAAGCCGTCACGTATAAAAATCTGCGGCGAATCCATGCGGTAGCGGCTACGCCGCGGATCAGCAGTTTTTTATACATGGCGGCTTATGGGCAGCCTTATCTGATCCGCGTCGGATCCGCTCCGCGCCGCGAATATTCGCGTTGGTTTGTGGGAGTCTTAAATCCGGGACACGCCGCCGCCGGAACGGAGGGTCGGTCAAGTCGCTATATTTAAGACTATATAATAGACTTCTAGACTCGACGAAAAAAACAAACAGAAGGAAGCATGATGACGCTATTCAGTCAATTGTTCAACTCCTAAAGAATCAATGGTTCTGAACCTTAACACTCTTTAGCGTATAGAGTCTGAAATACATATAGCGACTCGACCAACTTTCCGGCTCGACCGCGTCTCCCGGATTTACCCTACATAAAACCAATCTCGATCAAGAAAAATTTCCACCACGATTGAAAGATTGTTTGAACATGGGAGGTTTGTGGGTTTTAATGAATAAAACAAATTAGAACAATACCTACAAACTTAGCCAAATAGCGACTGTTGTTGCACACAAAAGCACTGTGAATCACCTGTTTCCAATGAAACTACATATGTCTTACAGATGAAAATCCTGATGTAATATCTGCCGGCGAGTGGCGTAGTAATTGTAGTGTGAGTGACAAGGGCTAGAAGGGATCGCTGGTCTCTACAGAGATTTACAAGATTGTCCTATTATGAGGATTTTCGTTGTTAGGGGCGCGAGTTGCCTGGCTGCCCGACCCTTTCAAGAGCGAAAAGCAACTCGCTGCTGCTCGTGCAAGCAAATTCTTGAACACCCATTATCTACACTGCAATTGCGGAGCATTTCAGTATATATTTATAGTACTGTATTTGTTGATAAAATAAAGAAATAATAAGAATTTAAAATTTTATTCGATCTTCGCAAAGTATGTCGTTTTATATCTTGTACATATTTGTCGATTCGTATTACATCCCGTAAAAAGGCTACCGAGCCAGGCACATTCTGCCCTCCTTAGTTAAAATGTACTATCCAACTTTTTTCCATTTTTCAAGAAATATTGAAATATTTAAAGTACCATACGTCTTTTAGTTTTTAAGTAAAGTTCGAAAACCCTACGTGCTTCGTAGAGATCTAAAAACACCCTAATATATTTATTTTTTTACAAGGACGGCACAAAGAAAATGGTAAAACTTCAGTTTTCTCGGATGTTTCGAAATACTAGATAGGACATTTTAACTAAAGAGGGCAGTATTGCTAACAGATATATGTAAATCGGACTGTAGGATGCAGAAAAGCAAGCTTCGGGTAAAGCTGACCAACGAGAAGTTACCCGAAGAAGCTTGTAGGCCGCCCGTGAGCAGGGACGCGCGGCTGCGGAACCGTGGTTCTCGAGGCCCGCGCTTAACGATGCGCGTGTTGATTTCTGCGGCCGCGGATAGTAATGATCGGGTATAAATTAGAGGCTCGCAAAAACATTTCCTTCTTCGATGTTCTGAATGTGAAAGAGAGAGGACGAGGTACGACTATCGGCCGCTCTTGGGCAGCAGTAAGACTCCGGCAGGATAGTTCGGCGATAATACCTGTACGCCTGCCTGGAGGGAGAGCGTACTAGACTTTGTTCCTGGACCCCCATCGAACGGGAGAGTAACTCAGACAGGGCCAGTTAAAATAAAAGCCGCGCCAAAAGAGAGTTCGAAGCTGGGCGTACAACGAGTAGGGAAAACTGTAAAGCCGGATCCAGAGTTGAATGCGTATACGCTGAGCAAGGCTGAGCGCGCACGAATGACGCATGCGGAGGGGTCGAAAGTGCCATGTGTCTTTCGTCGCCAACTTCTGTGCTTAACTTAGCCCACTCCGCAGTCGCAAAGATGGCATCGAAGATGTTAAAATTTAAGCGCGTGTTTATACTCGAGAGATAAGGGATCCGTGTTTAATTTGATGAAAGGACGACGCAGGCCGAACAACGCGCTGTCATCGGACTACCCCTTTTCTTCCTGCGTCCCTCCACAAAGCATATTGCCGTTCCCCGCAAGTAATCTCGTGTGATTTTTTAATACAACAGCGAGTCGGTTAGGTTATATGAATTGAGAAAAATACAGGGTGTAGTGAAGAGAAGAAAGACAAATTATTAATTAAAATATAGCTTTAAAGTCTATCATTTGATAAATGCATTATATTGTTAAAAATGTAATTTTTTTATTTTTCAATAACTGTTTATGACAATATTATCAATGGATTAAATTCATTCACACAGATAAGGGCTGCACAGGGTGCTGTTTTCAGCGCCTAGCGGCGAGCAACCAGTCGTCCGTCGAGCTGTCCCGTTGCTAAGGGTAGAATCAGTGAGGAGAACTGCAGTTGTGTAGGTGCGAATCTCAACGACTTGAAATCAGCCACTCGCGTTCTTTACGAAAACGACAAAAAACCGCTGCGAAACGCACTACTGCAGTTCTCCTCACTGATTCCACCCTTAGTAACGGGACAGCTCGACGGACGGCTGGTTTCTCGCTGCTAGGCGCTGAAAACAGCACCCTGTGCAGCCCTGACTTAGATTCATCCTCCATGATTAAAAAAACAGACGCAATTTCATGCTTTCAATAATTTAGGTCATTAAAATTCATTTCTGAAGCCGTTTCGTAAAAATCATCGAAAACAGGAAACTTTGATAATTTGTATTTTTTAAACAATTTCGAATCTGGAAAAATGAGGACTTAGCCCCCTCTAATTTCATATGGGCTACAATATATTTCAATAGTATCATGAAAATCCCAGACATCGAGGATTTCAGAAAAGTATCTCATTTGCTTCTATCATCCACGCTGAGCGTAATGCACTCCAAACTCCCTTTGATGTGTGGAAGAATACCGACAACGGTCGGCTCAGGCCATATGGCTCCGTCGGCATTCGCGAGTCACCGCGAATGACACGCCCACACTAGCATATACGTTCACACTCACCCTTTCTGACGTAAGGTGGAATCAGACGGCTCGTGGCTCGTGGAGCCGCGATCCACGAGCCGTCTGATCGGTCATGGCTCCGCTCGCCCGGGCTCGCCAAGCCGACTTGACGAGCTAGACGAGCCGAGCCAGTTCGCGGAGCCACGAGCCGTCTGATCGGTCATGGCTTGCCAAGTCGGGCTCGCCAAGTCGACTTCACGAGCTAGACGAGCCGAGCCAGTTTGCGGAGCCACGAGCCGTCTGATTCCACCTTTAGAAGCATGCGGCCCTGGCTACCGTTTCTCCCGTTCACATCAGAATATTCGTGCGCGTTCAGCCTTGCTCAGCGTATACGCATTCAGTTCTGGATCCGGCTTAAAACTATAAGTAGTGGGGTGCTGGCTCGTACCCGCTGGCTCAATATGTGGCCCTCTTGGGAGCCCCAGTGCCCCTACTACAGTTTTCCTTATCCGTTGCATGCCTACGTTATCGTTAGTGCTCCTTTATAGCCCAACTGACCCTGACTGGAGTAATTCCTGGACGCCTGATTATAATAAAGTCGAATGCGGCATGCACATCAGGGCCCCGTAGCTTGTATAAACGTAGCGACTCGCCATTTTTTTTTTTTGATTTTTCGTCTTTATTTCACCAATTTTTGTACATAGAATGGTGAAAAGGCGAGGTCCAGCTAGAGCTATTATTAGGCCTAACCTCCGTATAGTGTAGGAGCCCAAGAATAATATTGAATACAAAACTAAAACTAAAGACTAAAACTAAATCCAAGAACTGAAACTAAAAGCTAGTAGCTAGAACTTATTAAAAGCTAAGACACGACTAAGACTAAAAACGAAAAGTTAAAGCTAAGAAGCGTCGCGGAGGTAGTAAATGTAGACGAAGTGAGAGTTACAGAAGGATCTACGCATGTAATGGCTGATTCCTGAATTTGTAATCCTGACCCCTTAACCAAAGCATGTATTCCTACATAATCCCAATAAATCTTGTTCGACCAGCAATTTTAATTGATTTCTACTTCGAACGGCTACAGGGCCATAATTAACGAAATTGCATAACAAGTTAATTTGCATAATTCAAAGTTAACTTCGTTTAAAATAATCCGGTTTATATGAACTTTGGTGCGTTTTAATCGTGAGAATGCCATGAATGCATTGGTGTCACTTTCATATCGATACAATGAAAAATAATGATTTTGATTTTGCGAATTAAGGACACTTCCCGGTCAAAACATCGAAAAAAAATTTGTTGCATATATTCATCCCACGAAATCTCAAGAATGACCAGGTCAAATTTTAGAACGAAATTCCTCACCGTACATATTTTACAGGAAGTTAAGGGGGACCAACACTGTAACGACCTTAAAAATAGGTGTTTTTTTGAAGATGGAAACCTGAATAGATAGAAATGTGATTTTTCTTTCAATTAATAATAGATTTATTAAACTAAAAAAAGAATCAATTTTTGTGATAATCAAATAAACACATGGAAAATAGGGCGCTCACTAGACGCACCGTACGTACTTCCCGAGCTGATTTTATGTAGAACTCGACAATTTTTACTTTTTGTTCCAGGTCAAAAATTGAAGGAAAAATCTTTCCGCCCGCGGAATACTATCCGGCAGAAGAAGCTTCGTTTGTTGAGCTATGGCGCCGCCGTTTGGTACTAAAAAAAAATATCTCGATGAAGAAGAAAAGTAATCAAGAAAATAAGCACTCTTTTATAATGTTCTCTACAATACTTTGCAACTTTTATTTGTGAACCATTTAGGGGAGACGGGGAAAATACGTACCAGTTAACGAAAAGTCAAGATATTTAATCAATCAGTGGAAATATTTATTAGAACCTTTGGCAATTCTTTAAACAAGTAATAAACAATAATATAAGAGTGACCTTTTTCACGTGCCACCAACTCAAAATAAACTATAACATTTACTTGAAAAAGCAGTTTTGGCTCACATTGCCCGCTGGTTGAGATAATGAGGGCCAAGCAAGTCAGAACGCAGAACGCAGAAAATAGCAATTATTCGAGATGCAGACTATCCGTACAACATTCAAATTTAATGATTTGATTAATGTTTAACGAATTCTAATTAAGAGGATACACTTAGTTACAGAAATCACATGTGTAAGTACTTATTTGGTGTGCCACAAGCTGTGCCAACCGTTTCCAAGTTCTTGGCATCTGTAGCAAAAAAGCTGTCACTATTCAAAGTTTTTGTGGGTTAAGGAACCACTTGACTCTTATTACCCCCATGAGCGTTATTTTATTTCTGTAAAAGTAGCAGAATAACATTTGAAATAAACACAAAATTGTAAGTTATCATAACAAAGCTTAACTATGGATCTTTCAAATGACGCCTAAACAAAATATAATAGACAAAGGTTTTGTACTTACTATTTCGATGCAAATTTTCGAGAAATTCAAGGAAATAGGTGCTGAACAAACAATGTTCTCTGTCACCGGTACAAACACGACTAGCGAGACAAACAAATGTCCAGCATCATTGTTGGGGGGAGGGATACCTTCGGGAGGAAATAGGGAAGAGTAGGGTAAAATGAAACGCATAATTTTAGAGGGTGATAACATGATAATCGGAAGGAAAAAAAGACACGGACTCCAACAGGAGTCTTAAGTGGGCCTTACACTATAAGAAAATCAAAGAGTTTGTTAAGAAAAATATTTGGCAACAAAGAAAAATGAGATTTACCGGAGGTATTGAAATCTTCGCCTCGCTCAAGCGTAGGGTAAAGCGGAACACCCACTTGAAGACCATGTAAACGTACAAAATCTTTATTTTTATGATTTAAAAAGTATTCACTTATGTAAAAAATCTATAAATATATGTTTTAGGTATAACTATTACAAATAAAACATAACAAATATATATATATATTATACATACGAGGAAAAATATTTTATCAAATAACATCAAATTTACTGAAAATAATCAAATACACAGGGATTTTTACATGAATAATGAATATGAACACGTGCATGGAGAGTTTTTTAGTTTTTAGTGCATTTTAAATGAAATCGTGTAACTTAAAAAAAATGTTTATGAATATTTTTTTATTATTTACTTTTTAGTGTCTAAGTTTTGATTTGTGGTTACAAGCTGATTTCAAGTCGTTTGGATTTGTGGTTATGGGTTATATTTATTGATGACTGGGTAATTTTGTCTCATAATTTTTTATCGTCATCATAACTACGTACGCCTGCAAAGTTTCAAGACAATTGGATTGGTGCATGTGGGTTAAATAGATGTTCCGTTTTACCCCACGCAAAAGTGTTCCACTTTGCCCCACATGCGGTAATATAGTAAACATTTAATATTTGCACTTCAGCGTGAGGTAAAGAACTGGGTGAAACGTCAAAATGTAGCGTAAAACTATAGAATCCAACGGTGTTCTTGCCGTTATAAGTTTTTTAAATCCATGTGAAGCAAAGTGATCGAAACTACAACGCAATATCGAAACTTCGATACCGGAAATGTTTACAACACTGTTAATCGAAAAGTAACGTGTGCACGGGTCTATGGTCTATCACAAAATGCTGTGAGGACCGTTTGACCTCATGTCCCGAGATACCATCTCATTCGCAGTTCTCATCTAAGAGAAACATTGATGTTCCGCTTTACCCTACTATCCCCTATATCGTCGTTCGATGTACAATACTGCTAAAACTATACTGGCTCCTATTACCCACTGGCTCTCATTAACCCCGTCTCCCCTAAGGTCGGCAAGTTGAGTAAATTACCTTGCAATTAATTGGTTTGAACGAAAAGTTTTTGCGTTTCCTACGGTATGTCCTACTTAGTAGTTACTCTTCTGCTTTTCATAACCTAATCTATATAGTATCCTCGTGCTGTGTCTATAATTATATTTTGAGTGTTCCATTTAGTTTTTTGTTCTAAATTCGTCGAGACATGTTGGAAGTGGCACTAGAGTCATGCAAACAGTAAAAAAACATTTGCGAAGTGTATGCGAGAAGGTGTCGTTAAACTTCGAATGTGTCAAATGCTGTTTCAAAAATTCCGATCAGGATATTTTGGGTTCGATGATGACGATCTGGACGAGCGTAGATAATATATAGGTATGGAAAATTTACTGACGACAAGTGCCATAAATCGACGTATCACTACTAAAGAACTCGTAATCGGAGATGGGACTATTTTGTCGAAGTTTATTCGTAGCACTCGAATACTTGTAAAATATTCGAATATTAGATTATTCGAATAGTCCCAGCCTTACTCGTAATGAAGTTTAATGTGTGTCGAACATTTATTCTTCAAACACTCTAAGAGTTATGTAACGTCACTTAATAAATGAGTCTCGCTTTCCGTAAAATACTTATTACGAACCATCGAAGAAAATTGTAAATCTCTAATAAGTTCGGTACTAATGGAACGGAACCTACAATATTCGGAAGCACCAGTGTTCGAAAGTCTTTCCAGCCGCATAATTCCTAATGCCAAAACGATCACGAACAGTTGCTACGTTGCAGGACACCCGGCTACCTCTCTCACTACAGCCCGGCAAGATTTATAAGCAGAGTGACCGTTTGCACAGGAGATCTTCGTAAAAATTTATACCGGTCCATCATGCGTTCATTATGACTTCAGTTTTAGACAGTGGCGGTCATAAATATTCCTCGTTTCAGTGCAACCGTAACGATGTTCGTGGAGGTGACCATAAATTCACTCAATCTGGTCCAGATGGATAACCTTCGTTTGACAGTTTCGACACCAATAAAGAGCATCGTTTCATCGGGTCGATCCATCTGGTTAATTTTTATGAACCTTATGAATACTTGAAGGAGCAGAAAATAGATTAGATGGAAAGTACACTACCGGCCAAAAGTTTAAAATCAGTTACTGATTGCGATAAGAATCGAAGTTAGCAATTTTAGCGACGATTGAAATCTTTCTCATTCCCAGAAGTTTTAATATCTTATCATGCAAAACGATTACTTACATTTGTTTTGTTTCATCAACGTCCTAACCTCAACATTCCGAAAATACATATCACAAAGAAAATATTTACCAAAAACTTAAGAAATATATTGTAACACAGTTGTAGCATTTTTGAAATCAAATATATTTTGTGAATGAAAGGAGAGAAGAAGCAGTAGAATGATAGGAAGGGATTCTTGAAAATAAATAAAACTGCATATTTGCTGAATCCTTGGGCCTAGTGCATACTACCAGTTTTTTATCGATTAACTTTAGTGGACGTCACAAATAGTAGGTATGTGTTCATATGAGAGCGTGCATATTTGTCAATTGCTCATTGATTCGACAAAATAGTCAAGATGAAACTCGACTGCTGTTTGACAAAAAAAATCGAGCACTTATCTATCGACTAAACAAGTACGAGCCTTTCTACTCAACTATCAGTCGATAGTATGCTCCCAGGATACTTGATTATTACCCGACTAAGTACTTAGCTTCGCCGATGATAAATCTAGCTTCTGTAGCTATTTACAACTACTGCACTGATTCGCTTTGCAGTTTCAATGTTCTGATCGGGGAGAGTTACAGGTCAGCGCATCAGTAAATTTTGCGGGCCCTTTGCGGTAAAAGGGAAACGAGTCTCGAACGTCCAGTGGACGTGGATCGGGTGCTGTAGGCGTTGCTAGGCGCCAGAACGCCCACCGCGAGATGTTGGTTTGCCAACCAAATGGCAGGGCGTGGCCAGGCATCGGGCCCCACTGGTACCCCGTTAGTCCCAGCGAGTCGACAGTCCCCCTTTTTTCGTTAGCCCAAGTCGGACAGAGAAGGAGTGAGCCCCCCATTGCTCGGTGACTCGGTTAGAGCGACACGAGGGGACCGGTGGCTCAACTGACACGTTATTGCAGCGGTACCCCTCGCAACGAAAGCCACGCGCGCTGCTTGCTTATTCGTTTTCTTGTTTCGCATCCTCGTTCAGGGCGACCGGGGCCACGCTTTCGTGGATCTCCCTTCCGAGCCTGTTTTTCCTTCCATTTTCCTTCTTTTTTTTTCTCTCTCGCGGTCCATCCGTTCTCTTCCATCTCCCCGCGCGTGTCCTGCCCCCCCCCCTCCCTCCTCTCGCAAAGTTAATGTGTCTTGTCCGTCCTTCTCATTCCTCACCACCGTCCTTCTGTCATAGTAGCCTTTTTGCCTCGGGCTATCGGTGCCGCCGGCGCACGTCCTCCCTTTGGTAGCACCATAAACTACCTGTTAGTGAAAACAACTAGTTGTGTCTCTGTTAAGATTGAATAGTGGGTGACAAATATACGCACGGATTTCTCGTGGCCACCGGATCCGAGCCGCCATCAGGATGGACGTCACCAACGGCATGAGACCTATATTCGGAGGCTACCCGTTTCAAGGTTGGTAATCGGAATGCGGGAGAAGTGCTCGACATGCCTGTTGCTCAGAAGGCTTTCCCCAAAACGGGAATTTTCCTTGAGACATCGAACTCGATTTTCCTTGAGACACGTGTCTGTGTAATGACGCTAAATTAAACGAGGAGTTGAAATGGCAAAGGATGTAAGTGCTAAAAAAATTAGAACAATTTTCCTAGTGGAAAAACATGCGAATTACATGGGGAATACGGTGGCAAAAGTTATAAGTGCTAAAATAAATTATTTGATAAGTTAGGGCTATCGGAAGATAGAGCTAAAATCATAAGTGCCAACTTCGCTGTGGTGAGAACCGGATGAAAGTGCCAGCAATCTTTTTGTTTCCCTCTAAATCTGTGAAGATGGTATACGCAGAAGGTCCATAGCGTGCAAGTGATAAACAGATATGCACTTTTTGTTTCTACGGAAAATTTTAACCAGTGGGTACTTAGATCGTTTACCATTTCAACTCCACAGATCACTTAATTCGGTTGAAAATGTGCGGTTTAAGAATCACGCAATGACTGTCACGTGTGGAAAAGTCAGATTGCTTTTGATAAGAAAATTCAGGAAATGACAGGGAACTACGAATAGAATTGCACTACACTTGAATTGCAAATACTTCGAGGTGCTTATTCTGTAGGATTTTTGCAAGTCATATAGTAATTATTTTCCTCTTCCAACCGTAAAGGAATATCACAAGTCAGGGTCGAAATATCGAGGTATTAGATAAACTTGTAAAGCTGTTAATTGACGAATTTGAGCATTTGTAAATGTTACCGTTGTATTAGTGCTTCAAAGAGTTCTAGATGTCACTGATGGAATACTTTACAACGCTTTAACAAGCTTTGTACTTTCAGGATTTACCTATTATATAATTCAGAGTTATAACTTATATATTTAGAATGTAGGAATGTTTAGCTAAAATGATAATTTAAGGAACAAATATTTGAAATCACAATTTATATGTGATGATTATAGTTTGTGACCTCTGGATACGGGCTGTATAAACGTTCTTTTGAGAGAGTGTTCCAATATCTTGCCGATATTGCAGTTAAATAGCTTCATTAAGGGTCCAAAGATACAAGCTGTTATATCAGCGTCATCAGTATCACTCGAAAAGGTTATAGCTTTTACATATTTGTGAGCCGTAGCCAGTGTAACTTGCGAAAACGTGAAATGCAAAATTCAATTGCTTTATGCTTAACTGTTTCACGTTAAGCATAAAGCAATAACGTTTGCAATAACTTTATACAAACAAGTGACACACTAAGAAACACTGTTTGAATTAATAGTGTACTATGTACAGAGATAATGTGCAAACTAACAATTTTTCATAATGCGTTTAAAAAAAATGATGCCATAAAAACAAGAATTAGGAAGTGAAATCAATATGAAATCAATGTGAAATAAGTATTTGTGCACTTATGATTTTACTGGTAAATCCTGAAAATAAGCGTGCACCGTTGTGACACCGATTAAAACGTAAATAAGTGTTTGTTTACATAGTGGTCTTGGTCGGCCTACGGCGGTAGTGCGTCTTCGAACTTCATACAGAAGCCATGACGGCGAAGAAAATTGAAATACCCCTATCCGTGCGAGATCGTGTTATTTTTTTCGAAAGCGTGGAGAAAGATATAGAAAAATTGGCAAAACTTTAAATCTAAACTTTATAACAGTGCAAGTATATTGTGTTAAAAAGTACGAGAAAATAAAAACTACAGAGAATAAGCCACGGTCAAGTCGGCCGAAGATACAATTAGAGAGCGTCGGAGTATTATTAAAGAAGCTACAAAATATCGATTTGTTAGTGCTCGAACACTATACAATAATGTCACGTGCTCAGAGAAGAATGTGTGTCCCCAAATTATTAGAAATGTTTTGCATTCTACTAAAATATATGGCAGAACTGCGACAAAGAAACCATTCATCAATAATGCGAACAGAGAAACACGGCTAGGTTTCTCTAAAACCTGCGTAAATAAACCAATCGAATTTTGGAAACGTGTTATCTTCTCAGATGAAAGTAGGTAAGTTGAATATATTTGGCTCAGATTGGAAGAAATTCGTCTGGAGAAAACTCAATACTGAACTTCAACAAAAGAAGCTTATACCAAGTGTTAAGCCCGGCGGTGGACACGTGATGATATGGAGCTGTATGGCGTACAATGGTGTTGGAAATATTGCATTTATCGAGGGAACAATGAATGCTATGAAGTATATCGAGGTGTTGCGTGATAATTTAAAAGAAACTGCAGTTAAATTGGGCCTAAGAAAGATCCCGAAGCCGGAAATTCAAAAAATTCTGAGACTGAATATGTAAAGGATTTCCTCCTGATTACAATGCAATTTTTGTTTACTGCCCAAATTCATTCTAAGGGGGTGAAATGGACGCCTTAAATTCCGGTTCTTTTCCGATTTTCTGTTATAACTCGCGAACTGTAAGAACTGTAAGTTACCAAATGATAGTCCTAATTAAAAGAAGTAACTTTTGCCTTGAAACATTTATTCTATCTCTGGCAGAATGTGAGTTACAAAATAAAATCCGTAAATAGCCGAATTTTCAGGGGTTAATTTCACCCCCTTAGAGTGAATTTGGGCAGCAAAAAAAATGCGTTTTAATCAGGAGGAAATCCCCTACATATTCACAAAGTTCCAGATTTTTTTTAATTTTCGGGTTCGGGATCTTTCTTTGTAAGTGGAACATACAATATGTATTAATTTGTTTAGTTTTTATTTTTTGGTTAAAATTATTTTTTCAACTGAGGTTAAGTTAATAGGAAATATTAATTCTATACTATATTTTCAAAATATATGTCTAATCAGACTCATTAACTAGATTTTATAAATTAAAGAATCTCAATATTTATTTATGTTAGGATTAATAAGAAAGAAAGAAAAGTATAATGTTGTAAAAATTTGACTTAATTTTTTGTAAGGATACTCAATATGTTTCCCTCCTGATCAAGTTAGTAAAATAAATAATGAAACATATCTTCAGAAAGTGACTTGATTTGTGGGGTAGAATTTTCTTGATATTATATGATAGGTTTTAGTAAATGGTAAAACTATTAAAAGTAAAATTGATATAATTAGACCAATTACTCCTCCTAATTTATTTGGAATAGCACGTAGAATTGAATATGCAAATAAGAAATATCATTCAGGCTTAACATGTACGGGGGTGGATATTGAATTAGCTCAGATAAATTGTCTGGATCACCTAAAGCAACACAACGACCTAAAGCATACCGCTAAAAAACGAGAGAATGGTTGTTATACAATATTCCCAAACAATTGATGTCACCAACACAATCCCTCGATATTAATACTATAGAAAATTTATGGCACCTGTTGGATATAGAAGTAAGGAAAAGAAAAATATCTAGTAAGACTGATTTACAATGAGTGATTCTAGAAGAGTGGTCAAGATTGTCAAGGAAAATAACCCGGAAACTGGTAGAATCTATGCCAAGTTGACTACATTGAAGCAAAAGGGATGCATACAAAATATTATTCATAATGTACAACTTAAATAATCATAAGCTTTCTACCATAATTGTAAGTGTATACAAATACTTTTTTCATTTCCAAGTTCTTGTTTTTATGGCATTATTTTCTTTTACCCCGATATGAAAAATTCTTAATTTGCACATTACCTCTGTACATGATACACTATTAATGGAAACAGTTTTTGTTAGTGTATCACTTATTTGTACAAAGTTATAGCAAAAAAACTAGGTGTACAAATACTTCTTTGACTCACTGTATGTACTTTTCAAAGTAGTTCATGTTACCTCAAGAGATAATTACACAAACAAATTTCAGTCCATAAGATTTTCAAATTACATAATTATACAAGTTAATGCATCCATTCAGTAAATTCGCATGATTTTTAAACACTCATTTTACTAACAAGTAATGAAATATACAAATAGAATGTGTATCGTAGTATGTGGGAAGTATTGCAGGAAGTATTCCACTTTGTGGATTGAAAACACAAAAGTAACAAAAGAAGTTGATATAAACGTATGCTCGATATGACTTTCTTTTCGAATAACAACAGCTTTTCTGTTGTACCAGTTGTTCACACTCTACAAGTCACTGTTTGAATAACTCATCATTTCCAATAAAAATTCAGGTTTACTACTAATTCACAACAAGCATATCTCACTTCACTGAACACAGTCTGTGAGTTCTGACTGTTCCATACACAATGCAAGTACGTTATACATGACAGTGTTGACAAATTAATCTGACCTCGTGACCTTAAAATCCAACTACATATTACGTACGTATGCTGTATCAACACGCGGAAAAGATTGTTGCAATACAAAATAGGCTGTAACTCGGAAACTAGGTCATACCGGATATACGTTTATACGAGCTTTTCTTGTTATTTTTCTGTTTTGAATCCAACCCTGCAATACTTACTACGCACTACTAAACACCCTGCATAATAAAATATACTTGAAACATTGACAAAGAATTTAAAAGAATCTTCAACATTTTTAATGAACACCAGATCGAGAAACATTTTAATTCCTATTAAAGTGAGCGAACTCAAGACGCGGCAGGTATGAACTACACTGCGTTCCACCTTAGAGCATACTCGTTTCGCACAGGGATACACTGATTGGTAGTAAACCAGCAGGGGAAGTGCTACGACCAATCGCGTGCGTCAGATCCGTAGGAGCTGCGCAGATCGGTCGCAAATCGGTAGGGGCGTCGGTATGCTCTTATATGGAACGCAGTTTAGAGCACCTGGCTTTCCGAATGATTGAGTAGCATATATACTCAGGTATCAAAGACGGTAGTGTGGGCGATAAGAGTTGGAGAAAGAGATTGAGTGCCTGTTTGGATTTGAGGGTTGGTTACATAGAGTTGAACAGATTCCTATAATATGCGTGAAATTCTGGGCGTGAGACGAGGCACGCTTGGAAGAATGCAGTGTGACCGTCGTCCAGATTGAGTTGTTAATCAATATAGCAGTTATTGAGAAGTCGTTTAAAGTCGTTGGTTAAAGGTATATCAGAGTGGTTTTGTTATAGCGTCGCGTTTTACTGTAAATATTAGTGTTAAACGTATTTATCATTTAATTAAGGTCCTCCTTTTGTAATACATACTTGGCTGGCCATCATCCTTTCAACACTTTCGAGGTTTCAACAATTTATTAGAACGGTTTATCAATAAAGTGCACACGTACACTATAATGCTATAACTTGATTAAAATAATAACCTAAATAAAAAGAGACGACGAAGAATTTACAGGTCCATAGCACTCTGAAGAGTAAACTAAAAATATATAAACATTGTTGATTTCACTCTCTGCATCTTCATTCTATATTCCTCTTCAATGAAAATCTGACAATGGAACGTTTTGACAGGATAATTTGCAATTCAAGTTCAAATTGGCATACGTTTGTAGAACAGCTAAAAGCACTAGCCACAGATTGTATTATTTTTTCCTAATAAACGGTTTCAAAGCGCGAGACACCCCCTTAAATGTGAAATAATCTTTCTGCAATAAATTTATTCCAACATATTTGTTAAGTCGAAAATTGTTTCAGATAAAAGTGCAGAAAATCCGTAATTCATTTAATTCTACGAATCATGAATTCACCTACGTCTACAAGGTTTAATAAGATCAGTATGTGACTTTAATTTTAAACGGGCTAGCACAGTTTGCTCTGAGTTGACATTATGAAGGACAATGTGTTTCACTAATGGAGTAACATCATTACTGTCGTTAAGGGTGCAACTTAAAACTCATCTGAAAGAAAGTTATCAATTTCTTAAGGGGTAGGTTACCCTCGATAGCCCTAAAACAGGCCTTTTTTCAAACGCAAATTCTAAAGTGATAAATAACAGTACAGAGAATGGTTTTTTCTAGTATTAATCGTTATTCTATGAGCTTTAACCCAAAAAGAAAAATCTAAATATCTCTATCTGCATAAAAGTTGTGAGTAAAAACGTAAAGGTGTGTACGCAATGCACTGTTTAATGGTGAACATAAAATCCGGAAAACCGCTTAAACGATTTGGATGACAATTTAATGAGAGATGCAGAAAACCATTCCCTACGATGTGACGGGGGCAGTTTTTGGAGATAAATTATTTTAAAAAAGATAACAAATATTTTTCATACAAGAAATCGATAAAATCGTATTATCTAACATAAAAATTGTGTTATTTTTTTTCGAATGTCTGCTCCCGACACATCGTAGGGAATAATTTTCTGTATCTCTCATTAAATTTTCATCCAAATCGTTGGAGCGATTCTCGAAATATTAAGTTCACTATCAAACGGTGCACCGCGTACACACCTTTACGTTTTTACTCACAACTTTTATGTACATAGAGATATTTAAACCTCTCTCTTTTTGTGTTAAAGTTCATAGAATAACGATTAAAACTAGACGAAAACATTCTCTCTGCTGTTATTTATCACTTTACAATTTCCGTTTGAAAAAGGTCTGTTTTAGGGCTATCGAGGGCAACCTACCCCCTTAAGACTTATTTCTGTAGTGAAACATCATCCGATCTTCTAAGTGCTCACACGTACTAGGGCTGGGACTATTTGTCGAATTTTTCGGTATTCGAATA